>OY727108.1:48812663-49236850 GCA_963402855.1 Ormia ochracea
ACACTATTGCATACTTTCAGGCATTTTATGGTAATTGTTATATGCCCCTCACAGTCAGATGTTGCAAAGATTACGGTTATCCGTCAATAGTAATTAATTCTTGATATACTAACGAGCAAAAAATATTTTTCTAGTGAGACAGTGCTTTAAAAAATTTATTTCATTTTATAAAATTTATCCGCACTTCCTCTATAAGAGTAGTATAGATAACAGTTTTAGTCTTTTGCACCTTTCTATGTAATGGAAAAAACAAGCCTCAATAACAAAATAACTCAATAAAAAAAAATCTTTTGCACTTTAAAGCTGTTGCTCTAGGAAGAAAAGTTATGACATACTTTTAGGCTTTTTTGAGAAAATGCCTTTCCGTATAAGTAGTACCAAAACAGAAGTTATGTACATCACAAGCGCGGTTCTGCTGTTAAAAAATTGTAGAAAATATATATTTTTTAAAGATATACGTCTTCTTGAAAATTTTATACTCCACTGCTTCTTAAGACCTGATTTGAGTATTATTTGAAAGTATTATTGGAAAAAGTATTATTATTAAAAAGTTATAACATACTTTTAGGTCGCTTGCGGAAATTCCTTTCCGTATAAGTAATACAACAGCAATAACAAATCATGTAGATTACTAAAGTGGATCTACCGTTAAGAGAATTGTCTTGAGAGGACTTTTTGGAAAGATTTACTTCATGTTGGTAATTCTCCAAACCACTGCTTCTTAAGCCCTCATTTGAGCATGTCATAGGATACCTATTCTAGAAACATTTCGCTTTCTTTACTTACTCTCACATGTATCAGAATATTATTTCGAAATAAAATAAACTGAAAATGCAGAAACACAAATATAAATTGAAAAAATTATTAATTGCTTAACATTCGGAAAAAAAAACATTTCGGATTTATATCACAAATTTTTCATGCCTCATTATGGCGACATTTCATCTTCTGAACTTGCGAGTGGTCACATACTTTAATGGATAATGCCAAAGTGAACTTTTTTCGTGAATGAGGCCTTTTTATAGAACGGCAGTGTAGGTACATCCTTCTCCCATATTATTCACAATATCTGGCCCTCTTCAGAGGAAAATTCATTCTGTCTTTAATCTGAAAATAAAAAAATACTTCTCTACAAAATCTGTCAAATCCTCGAGTGAGTTAATTTTCTTTAAAAAAAAAAAAATTTCCTTAAACACAAACGATTTTAATACTCTTTTGTAAGCAGTTTTGTGCTTTAATATTAACTTCAAAAGCTTAAGTAATTCTTGATTTCTGGTAAAACTTCACTGCCTGCTTCTCGTGACATTGTTTTTAAGAAATTTATAAATTTCTTTTTATTTCTTTATATGTAGTTTTTTGTTTTGTTTTTGTTTTATTCTGGCAAATCATTTTCAGAAACTATTTTCAATTTTTCCTCTGTAAGTTGTTGTTATTTTTGGCAATGCATGACTGCAATTTGTTATATTGCAATTGCAAAAGAAAAATAAGCAACGAAAACTGCTTGTAAATCGATTTAAACAGAAAAATTGCATTTCATACTTGTTTTCTGTGACTTGAACTGCCAGCCAGTCAGCCAATAGTTTAAAATGCGATACCTTCCACAACAATTTATAACTTGTTCTTGTTAAAACAAGGACTTGAGTGTGCATATGTAATATATGTATTATATAAGACTATATGTCCCATATATGCTAGTAGACATTTATATACAGGGTGGCGCTAGAATCATTTAAAATGCAAAAAATTTTATATATTTTCATTCGTTGATATTTAACGATGGTAACTGTTAAGGATATGTTATGTGTTGAAAAAGGACTTGATGCCAAAGAGGTTTTTCAATAAACAACATTATTTTAGTAATTTAACAAAAACATTTCAGTGTACTTTTTTTTCTTTCTTTGTAACTGTTTGCAATATACTTTTTTTCATTATTTTCTTATGATTTGAAACTCGCGTTGTCGAGATAGTGTTGGCGCCACCCTGTAGTATATAAACAGAGAAGCTTAGCTGGAAATTTTGCAGCTTTTATACATTTCAATACTTGTAGATACCTGCAGCTACACATTTCTTTTTTCAAGACTATTCTTTTGTGCTTGCACGTATAACATTCGAAACTCCTTTCTTGACACTATTTCAAGCTTCATTGCATTCCTTATTAAGTTATTTGTCATAATTGATACTTGTTATAAATGGCCAGCTAAGGATTATTTACTCTCCTTAACAACAGCTAAATGCGTTATGCATATATATAACTTTAAGAGTGCATTTTTGAGAATTTAATAAGAATTATTTCTATTTAGTATTCTCGTATTGATATTCGTATATAATTTTTTTTTCTTTTTTTTTTCTTCAAAATATTGAATTGAATTGACAATAATTATTCAAATCTTAATTTTAAAAAATTAATATGTATCATGTCCAGCCATTGCTAGACAAAATGTTATGTATTCCACTGGACTGACTACACGCCTCTTTTTTGTATCGTTTTGCTTATCTAGTTTTGTCTAACGGCAACCACGTCTCTCCTACTCAAACGTGCATAGCCCGTATCGTTTAGGATATTGCAGGCTAATACATTGGGCTGCTTCTCTAACCTTTTTAGGTATCTCCCTGCGTGCTTTTAACCTCAGTTTTGACCAACGGCACATCCAAATCTTTGTGTATATTCGAGTTTTTAATATAGCAATATATTGATGGCAATAGGTCGGCATGTATCTCTGCGCAGAGAGAAAGTTATGTGTATCCTTTTTTGTTCATTGACTTCTATTCGCCATGTCTTCAACCATTTTTCCAGTTTCTACACGACTTCTTGCAAATTTCTGGATGCTGCCTGGGGATGTTCGTGGATACTTAGTAAGGCCGTGTCATCAGCAAAGGTATAGAAGTGAGCACGCGATTATCCTCTGGCATATCGGAAGTGTAGAGCAAGTATAATAACTTCATAGTAAATTAAGTTTAGTAAAATTCCAACAACTTATTGTTTTTACATAAAAATCGAATTGAAAGCGCTAAAAATCAAGAGCTTTGGGCTTGATACAACTCAGAAATCCCTATATGCTCTGCAACCGCCAGTGTTATATAATAAATTAATTTTTAGCTGCAAGAACCACTTCTCTGAAAGATGAAACGTCAAAGTAGTTTTTAAGACACCTTATGAAAATACACCTCATTGAACTGGCAGCTGCTTCTCAACTCTCTTCGCAATTATTATAAAACATTTTCAAGGCTTTTAATAATTATTAATACTTTTTATTTAAAATACTTCTATCATTATTAACCGATTACAAATTCTATAAAGTACAAGTACGAAAAAGTCGAGCATCACCTACTGAATGGCCAACATCGTTTTACATTTATTTCCACTTTCTTCTTTAGTTTGCTTTTAAGCTGAGAAATATATCAGCATATCATTCGAGCATTACATTCCATTCTATTCCAGTTACAGATTTGATTTCATCAATACATGAGCATGTGATGAAATGCTTGCTGGGACCAACTGACACACCGGAATAATCAATTTCAATGTACTTTTAATATTTAATATTTTAACTATCAGTTTGCCGATGAGTGTAAATGAATCAAAACAAAAAAAGTTTTCTCAAAGTGAGCTTATTGGTGAAGAAGACACCTGGTGGACAACTGGGCAACTAAAGTACCATTTCACCTCCTCTCATGCTAAAGTAGGCAAACTTAATGGGCACAGTTTTAGAAGTCTGGATAAATAATGCTGTAGAAGGATGACGAAGGATAGTGTATGTGCTCTTTAATATTAACTATTTGCTGTTAAAATTTAAGTGATCAGCGACTAAACTTTCGTGTCTTAGCCATGCGAGAAATAACTATTTTTGCATAACTATCAGGAACTCAAATTCTATTACATTCTCTGATTTAAGCCCAACTCGTCCTAAAAATGTTGAATGATTTTTGAGTCAGATTGAAAGGAATGCACTTTTATTCGTATGAGGGCGTAAAAGCACATTTAGGGGAAATTTTAAAAAAGTTTCTGAACTGAAAATATCGTGTGGGAAAATTTCTAGTGAAAATTTGTTATCAATACAAATTGTTATAATTTTATTTTCAATCTAAATTTTAAATTCAATTCGCCCATAGAGGGGCGATTGCAGTTGATGGGCTTACTAATGCAGGCACAGGCAGCTTCAGAAAAGTGTGGCTAATAGGCTACTCAAGCACTACTCGAGAATCTACTTGCTTTCAAGTGACAAATTCTATTTGTAAATGAATGGAGCAACTCAATTGCCTATTCGAAGCACCAAAAGTTATTTCTAATTTAAATTTAAGAGGAAAATATTTTCTTAAAACTTTTTACATTATTTTTTTGTTTTTTTTTTGTTTTTTTTTCAAATAAATAATAATGCCAATTTGATCTTATTACCGCAATTACTTACCCTGCTTTTCACTTAAACTTTTAACGAAATTTATTATACCACAAAGGAAAAGAAAATAAAATTTTCAGTAATTGAATATTTTGTTTCCCGGCATTCATGGTATGCGCAACACAAATTTATTGTATTAGCAGAGGATTATTTCAGGTATTTTGTCTTCAGCAAAAACCTCTTATTTCAGGATATGCCATGGATATTTCTGCAGTTAAAATACATTCTTTTTTTTTTTTGCTTCTGCTTGCTTCACTCATATATTCTTATTATTATAAATAATGATAATTTGTTAGCTGAAAGTGATTTGTCTTATGAAATTATTTTCTAAAACAGTTTCAAGCAGCCCTTCAACTTGTTAGTAAAAAATTCGTTTTGTTTTATTTTTTATTGTTCAGTGTATTCAAAAATTAAATTGGAATTTTGTGTGGAATATTCGAGTTAAATAGCAAACCTTGCAAGTCAAGTCATTACAGTAGCGAAGCTACATAATATTAATAATATCGCTGTCAATGAGAAATAATTAGTTTGGTCATGCGGTCAACCTCAATATAATTTCAGACAAATATTTTTGCTACAATCCCCTACTAAATATTTAAAAGCAGAAATCGAAATCCTTCGAAATAGATGTAAAATTTGGTACACGTTAAAAAAAATGCCCAAGCATGAAAAGTACTTTCATGTTATGAACAATTTTCATAAATACTATGAATCGTATGCCACTGAGTTTGTTTATAACCCAGAAAATGAAAAATTATTAAAATGTATAAAGAAGATTTCAAAGTCGTTCGAAGTAGATGTAAAATTTTGTACACGTTAAAAAAAATGGCCAAGCATGAAATGTACTTTCATATCATGAACAATTTTCATAAATATTATGAATCGTATGCCACTGCATTTGTTTATAACTCAGAAAATGAAAAGTTATTGGTACAATCCCGTATTAAATGTATAAAGAAGAAATCGAAGTCCTTCGAAGTAGATATAAAATTTTGTATACTTTAAAAAAAATGGCCAAGTATGAAAAGTACTTTTATACCATGAAATATGTTCATAAATATTATGAATCGTACGCCACTGCTTTTGTTTGTAACTCGGAAACTGAAAAATTGAAATCATATAGCAGTTTGGTTGATAAAAAGTATAGTTAAGCTTCAAACGCCAAATTATGTCTTTACTAAAGAGCAACTCCTTTGCGAATGACTGCTGTTCTTAAAAAAAATTAATTTAAAAATTGCTTTTGTTAAAAGTCTTTAGAACAAATAATTTCTTTAAGTATTTTTACAAATTTTCAAATTGTTTTATTTACCCAAATTTGCACAGCCAAACTTCATGTCAAACCACCAAAAAAAAAATTATAATTAATTATATTATTAAAAAATTTTTAATTTAATTAATACAAATTAGGGCACTCAATATCAAACCGATTTCCTATTTAAAAAATGTATGAAATTTATTTCAATATCAATTTCAATATCGAATGTTACAATTTGGCCCATGAACTTGCCATGCCCTTAATGTGTTTTTTAATTAAAAAAATTAATTTAATGGCAATTCAGAGAATAAAATGAAATCAAATTTTATTAATGAACTTATCTGTATAAAATAAACAGATTTTCTATTTAATTCAAAATGTTTTTAAACATTTTTTTTTAATTAAAAGCAAAATATTTAAACGGATGAAAAAATAAATTTATTTGGAAATACTTAATAAATTAATTGAGTAATTTAAATAATTATTTATTAAATGGAAAACCTTAAACTTCATAACTTCTTAGTCAAATAATTCAGAAAGTTTTAAAGGACATTCTGAATTATAATTCATCAACGGATTTAAAACATTCATTGATAAAGTAATTGGAACTTAAGAGTTTTTTTTTTTGCCAAAATAATTTTTTTTCTTTAAATCATTTTCTTTAATTATAATTACTTTTAAATTATAACGTGGTTAAATTATTTAAAAATTATTAATTATTAATTATTAAAATTATTAATTATTAATTAAATTGTCATTCAACTACGATTTTATTCAAGAAGTTGCCAAAAACCCCCTTTTTGAATTTAAACGCCAGTGATCTTCATAATGCGAATAGATGTTGAAGTCCTTTTGGCTGGAAGGATTTCTTAAGGCCAACGTCACGATTCGAAAAAAAATAAAACCTTTGTACAATAGGCAAGAAAAGTGGACTCTCGGCTAAATTAGTAAGTACCTTAGCTGCAATAGTGTAAGATAGTGGGTTCGATCCCCATATTCTTCAGGCTCTGATTTTTATTCTGATGTGCTTTAATGTCTCTGGTGTTAAGGATTTGTGGAATGTTTAAAAGAGGATACCTGAACTCAAATGATACCATTCTGCTCTTTCTATGTATTTCCTCTCTACATCTCTTAACCATCTCTTAACATTTTAGTTATTATATTTTTATTTTGTATATTTATTATATATTTTAGTTACTATATTTTTATTTTTTACATTTATATATTTTATTATGTTATATTTTTATATATTTTATTTATTAAATAATTATACATTTTATTATAAAATATTTATTATATATTTTATTTATATTTTTTTTATTTTTTTTATTTTTTATATTTTATATTTATGTATTTTATTATATTATATTTTTATATATTTTATTTATTAAAATGCAAAATGCTACCGAACAAGGCTGAAAAAAAATTTTTTATATTAAGGATTTAATTCTCAAAAAAATAAAATAAAGCCGGATTGATTGGTTTTCCCCGCTTTGCTTTGCTTTCATTTCATGTTTCGCTTAAATCTGTTTCGCGCGATCACCTGCAATCTACATTTCATTTTCCCTCCTGTTAAAACGGAGTTTTCTATTTAGTTAATTATAATTGCGCATTTGCATTAAATAAAATCAAATTATAATCACGTCGCTTTTGTATTTTTCGTCCTTTAATTTTGCTTCCCTGTTAACGAAGAATGCATCTGTAAAGAACCTCTTGCTGCCGCTTCAAGCCGGTAATAGTTATAATAATTAAACTGTTTTTATAGCAAATTGTTGTCATTTAAGTACTATATACAATATATAATTGTTTTATCTTATTTGTAAATGCATCATTAAGCATGCCATTATATTGCGCCGTGTGCATGCATTAAATCGTTAATGTGTTTATGCAACATCATTAGTTTTACTACACTGAACGAACTAATAAGAATCCGCCAGTGAATGTGCATGTGCATGCAAGTAGATACTTTTCAAGGTAAAGCTGTAGATTAAATTTATACAATGACGGCGTGGAGTGTAAGTTGCACTATAAAACTGAATTATACCCTCCCGTTATGGTTCAAAATGTTGTTGTTTTCTCTTATTTTTTAACTTTATCTCGTTTATGGGATTTAAAGAGACTACTCGTATGGCCACTGAAAATATTCAGAGGAATAAGTTGTTTAGAAAAAAACATTTTGGAACCGTCCCCGGGTGAAATGGGCATATCAACTGGCTGACACACTACAACTATTGTTTGTTTTTATTTCAATATATTTTTCAAGAAGATTTTTTTTGTATGGAATATAAATTTTAGAAATTTACCGCGAAATAAATATTAAAAAGTATTTCAATTTATTGCATTTTTATTTACTACTGTGTTTATGTTCCTTTTATTTTGTACTGCCTCTCTGAGAAAATCAAAATCAGTGTTTTTAGTTATTTATAATAGAACAAAAATGTTTTATACAAAAATCCAAAAATCAAAATTGTAATAACAGATACACAGTTTATATTTTTTTCATGTTTTATGTATTTTAAAATGTAAAAATTCAAATTTTTTTAATTACAAATTACTAATTAACACCGCTAAACACCGATTAAGCACTCAACACTTTGATCGAAACAGAGCATAGGGTTATCGCACAAACCTATATCGGGCAAAACACAAGAAAAGAAAATATTGCACCATCTGTCGGACGAACATCAAATACTCCTCACGTCCCATAAAGCATGCGTATAAAATTCGATCAAAATCGGTTCAGTAGTTTTTGAGTTTATCGATAACGAACATACACTTTATTTTCATATGTATATATAGATTTATATATTAGATTTATTATATTATTTATTATTTATTTTATTTATTAAATTTATATATTTTAATTATTATATTTATATATTTTAGTTAATATATTTTATTTTTTATATTTAATTTATTTATGTATTTTATTACATTATATTTATTATATATTTTAGTTATTAATTTTAATATCTGTACTTTTTTTTTATATTTTATTACATTCTATTTTTAGTTATTATATTTTTATTTTGTATATTTATTATATTTATTATATATTTTAGTTACTATATTTTTATTTTTATTTTTTATATTTATATTTATATATTTTAATATATTATATTTTTATATATTTTATTTATTAAATATTTATACATTTTATTATATAATATTTAATATATATTTTTTTTATTATATTTTTATTTTTTATATTTTATATTTATGTATTTTATTATATTATATTTTTATATATTTTATTTATTAAATATTTATACATTTTATTATATAATATTTAATATATATTTTATTTATTATATTTTTTTTATATTTATATATTTTATTATATTATATTTATTATATATTTTATTTATTAAATATTTATACATTTTATTATATAATATTTAATATATATTTTTTTTGTTATATTTTTACATTTTATATTTTAATATATTATATTTTTTAATATATTTTATTTATTAAATATTTATATATTTTATTATTATATATTTTATTTATTATATTATTATTATATATTTTTTTATTTTTTATATTTATATATTTTATTATATAATATTTATTATATATTTTATTTATTATATTTTTTTTTTATATTTATGTATTTTATTATATTATATTTTTATATACTTTATTTATTTAATATTTATACATTTTATTATATAATATTTAATATATATTTTATTTATTATATTTTTTTTATATTTATATATTTTATTATATTATATTTATTATATATTTTATTTATTAAATATTTATACATTTTATTATATAATATTTAATATATATTTTTTTTGTTATATTTTTACATTTTATATTTTAATATATTATATTTTTTAATATATTTTATTTATTAAATATTTATATATTTTATTATTATATATTTTATTTATTATATTATTATTATATATTTTTTTATTTTTTATATTTATATATTTTATTATATAATATTTATTATATATTTTATTTATTAAATATGTATACATTTTATTACATAATATTTATTATATATTTTATTTAGTATATTTTATTTTTGATTAAAGGAGTTCCGCAATTTTATATGCTGGGTTCGCTGCAGTGAACTAATTAATATTTACTTTCTTCTGAAATTAATTACCAACACTTAAGCCAACATAATCATGCTTTATTCTAATTACGAGCTAAATTCCCGAATACTAATTTTCAGCAGATTATAATTTATTTTTTAGTTCAATATACTTTGTTTTGAAATTGTTTGCCGTCTGAAAAAATATCAGAAAAACCAAAAGTTAATGGATACAAAAAAAAGCGTACTTTTACAACAGAAAAAACAATCATTTGAAGCTTTAAAAACATCACTCCTTTCTATTAGTAATTAACTGCAGATTAACGATTTATTTACTTTGTTCTACAGCTGTGCAGGATGGAGAATAAACACAACGTGTTTTTCTGCAGATAAAACAGAACAACAGATTTTCATTCAGTTGTCTGCACCAGCCTTATAATAATAATAAATAAATATAATAAATCACAGGGGCAAAGATAAACAATGGCTGATACTCAATCTCCCGCAACATCGCTCACTTACTCGGTCCAAAAAAAAAAAAAAAAGTGCTGTTGTACAAACCCACACAAAGATGCAAATAAAAAAAGCAAAACCAAACAAAACAAAACAAGCTCTAACAAACGTTTCCGTATAACAACTTCCGTTACAATTTCTGAAATTGTTTCCGTTTCAACTACGGATTATTTATAGACTTCAGTTTATTCACCTACAAAGACAACTAAAACATGTGAAAACGTACATCACACGTACTACGCTTTGGTAATAATAAAAAAAAATTGTATAAAATATTACGAGGGCATTAGCAAAATGATCCAAACTTTTTGCAATTTTTTTATATTTTTTATAATTTATATTTAAATAAATTATTATTTATTTGTAATTTAATAATTTGTATAATTAGTAATTTTATTTTAATTGTAATTTAAGTTAAGTTATTTAAATAATTTATATATAATTTTTTTGTTTCTCAGCAACTATAAGTTTTCGATAACATTTAACTTAAAACTAATAAACGAATAAAAACTATTTTAAATACATTAGTGATTTTCCTAAGGGAATTTTTTTTAAATGTTTTATATCGGTCTATAACATTCAAGAACATTTAATGTATCTGGATTATAGTTAATTCTCTCTGTTTGTAGTAGTCTTCAAAAAAATAAAAAAAAAGTTTTATAAATAAATTTATATTTATATTTATATTATGTATCTTTATAGTTGTATTTTTATTTACATTTCTATTTATATTTATTTTTATACTTGGACTTATATTTATATTTTAATTTATATTTATTTGTATTTATATTATTGTATTATATTTTTTATATATTTTATTTATTATATTTTTATTTTTATATTTAATTTATTTACATATTTTATTGCATCATATTTACTATATATGTTACTTATTATATTCTTGTTTTTTATATATATTATATTTATATATTTTATTATATTATATTTATTATATATTTTATTTTTTATATTTTTATTTTTTATGTTTAATTTTTTTACATATTTTGTTACATTATATTTAATATATTTTTATTTTGATATTTAATTTATTTACATATTTTATTACATCATATTTACTATATATTTTACTTATTATATTCTTGTTTTTTATATATATTATATTTTTATATTTTATTATATTATATTTATTATATATTTTATTTTTATATTTTTATTTTGTATATTTATGATATTTATATATATAATTATATTATATTTATTGTACATTTTATTCATATATATATGTATATATATCAATTTATATTTATATTCAAAAAATATATATATTACATAATATTATAATATTATTATAAAATTTAAAATATATTTTAAATAGAAAGAATTATTGTTTTGTCTATAAACTCCGTAAATGAAGTAAAATATAAATTTTTTAAAGCTTTTGGAAATAATTTTTAATTGCAATCAGTTTGCAGAAAGAGACAATACCGATAAGTTTTACTTATTATATACGATCTTCTAAGCAAGCATTACATTGCTTGACTTTACTTCAGTTGCGGTTTCCGAAGCACTGATTTAAATCGATTGGCCCGCTTGATAGTGTGTAAGCACCGAACCGTCATGCAAATGAAACTAAGTGGAATATGACTTCGCTTTTGTTTAACTGATCTATATGAAACGTTTTAAAGAACTTTTGAGTGTGACCTCCTTTTTATTTAAATGCAAATAAATAAATGCAAACATTTGTTTTAAAAAATTTACGTAGAGAAGTTATTACTGTTGATTGCCAAAATAATAAATTATTTTTATGCTTTTATAATTTGCTTAGTTCGCAGTTTATATAAAAATATGGGTTTTGTAAGAACGTTGATTGTAGAATGTGAATTTATAATTTTGTTCCTTCTTTTCTATTATTTTGTCTGATTTCACATAATTAAAACTGGAATTGATTTTTAACTGAAAATCATGCTTGATCATTTCAAACAAATATTTTAATTGTTCAACACAAATTAAAGTTGTAAATTGACGTATAAATTTATTTAATGGAACACTTTGATTTTTAATTATTTTACATTTATTTGCGGGTTAGATTCTTCGATTTTTTTAGCTTGACAAATAAATTAGACTGTACTTAAAATTACTTTTAGTTTCTTTAAACATGCCCAGCAGACATTACAGAAATGGATTAATTCGTAGAAGAAGTTATTCTAGTAGAGAATATTAAGACCGCCTAATTTTCAAAATATTTTGCCTATTTTTTTTTAAATATTTACCAATTAATAAATAAATAGAATTAAAATTATTATTAGCAATAAAATATGTACGAGTATTTGATTATAATATTTAAGAAATAATCATTTTAACCATAAAAAAAAATAAATAACAAATCAGTGATGTATTTTAAAATCAGCTGCCCCGCATATTTGCTCCATCTATCGATTTGTTGAACACCTATCTTCTCTTTCTTTCAAGTAGAAGTTTACATGTTAGCAGCAGCTAATAATTGATTGAAAATGCACATCATCTCTTTTATTCTTTAAATAGTTCATTAATATAATGAAATGGTCTTCATTAAAGTAATGAATATATTAATATTGCTAACATTTAATTAATAAATAAATATAATAATAAATATAAATAAGTAGAAAAAAAATTAACAAATTTCCTATTTGAATTTAAATTTTAATCCTTTTTTGTGAGATCAGAAAATTATTTTGTTTAGTGAGCTCAGCTCAGCATTGCAGTGGAAAAGACGTGCTAGAAACCTAATCTCCCAAGATAACTTTAACATGAAAATTGTATTAAAAAAAAAAATAATTCAATACAGTTTGTTGTCATGAACTGGCATAACCGTTAACATTGGCTATCGGCAAGTGTGAATATTTATCAAAAAACGGAGAGGCTCCAACAGGCAATATGCTTCATTTATACTTGTAGCTGATTGATGTGTGAACAGTTTCCACAGACTTCAGACAGCAGAGTTTTACATAAAGTAACATTAATAGTATCTTTATTATTCACCAGAATAACAGATTTATATAATAATCATTGAATTGTTCAGTTTCACAAATGCATTCTTTAATCTAAAAATAAAGTCGCAGGTAGAATTTTTATAATTTCCTTAAAAAAAAAATCAGTTTTTAGACATTTATTATGTAGTGAACAACCCTAATGTTGCTGTGCCTATTAAGTTGATTAAAAACAGACAATTTTCCATTAAATCAATCGCTCGTTCATTGCCATCCTTTCTAGCTTTATGGTTTGTTTTACAATTAGTCGTATGTTGGTAACATCTGACCATAATCTTCTTTCCTTTGAGCCATATTCACTCATGTGATGCTCTACTTTCTACCTTTTTTGATTTTAATCAGAACTCTAAATATCTCCTTTCTTTCACACCTTTTTTCTTCTTTTTCGAAACTTGTTTTCTTTTTTACTTTTTAAAATTTAAAACCACTTCTTTATTCATTATTATCCTCTAAAGAAATTCAATTAAAAAAATGACTTTTTTAAAAATCGGAAGCAATATAAAATATATAAGTATAAGTAGTGTTTAAACATTTTACTACTAATTCGTACCTAATAAAAAATATGAACACTTCCAAACTCGTGTTCCATACAAATGATATAAAAAAAAGGATTAAATGGGAATTAAATCGTAAGACATTTTTTTGTGCGCTTAAAAATTTATCTTACAAGATAAATTAAAAAAATAGTGCCATATACTGCTTCGGTTCCATTTTATGCTGGTACTACGACGGAAAGTTGCAGATGTGATATATACCTTTAGTCATTTAGTTTGACATCTGCTTTCAGCCATATATTACCCCGTTTTCTTGTATATATTTGACGAATCAGTTTTCATTATGAAAACAAAAACCTTCAGTTGCTCTGTTAATAATAAAGAATTTATCCTTTTAAAGGACTGCCTTGTTAAGCATCTACTCTTCGTAGAACAACCTCAATTGGTTCTTGTTCATACTTGATCACCGTGTGATGTACCGTTTCATATTTGTATATGCTTTTTTGAAGGATTTGAAACAAACTAGACCTCTTTTCTTTGTTAGGATGCCATACAGACCCTCCACAATGACCTGGTGCTTTAGAGAGTATTTTAAATAAAACGAAACAAGTGTATGCAGTCCAGTCACTCATTGGCTATTAGCCAGCATGGCATTCAAGTATTGCATGACTGTAAGGATATTTCTTCCTTAAAAATATGTATTCACTAGTTGGTGAGAATTGCATTAAATCATTTGGAACTCACTTGTATTGCGCTGTGCAATTACAATTTTTTAATTAAAAATTGTGGCCAACAGAAACTAATTAAATTGCTTGCGTTCTTGTAAATTGCATGCAGCATGTGGCTGAAATGATTTTTGCTAATTTTTTTTTCGTTAACAGAAGTTATTATTTTCGTGGTTTAAATAATTCATCAAGGATTTGAAGGTGTTCCAGAAAGCTTTAACAAGGATTAATCAATATTTTTTTATCTCTTATTAATTAATAAGAAAAATACTTGCTTTTTCTTGTTGTTTGCATTGTAAGCTTGCAATACATTGTGGTTTTTCGATTTGTTTAAATAGGCCACGATTTTTATTATTGGCAGGAAAATATATATTTTAGAAACTGTTAGAAAAGGGAAAAGTTATATTGGCTTGAGGCAATGCCAATTAATTTTTAGTTTATTTACAATATTAATTACGAGGATTGCAAGTTTTTATTTTAAACTGCATTGAAATGGATTAGCAGGGCTTTATCAGTTGATTGCTTTGTGCACCCCTCCTAAATTTTTTTTTTTTTAATCGTTACTGAAATATTTCGCTGACAATGGCACTGCTCAATACTTTCCCAGCAAACATTTAATATTTCTTTTTTTTGCAAACCACTCCCCAATAAATTAATAGAATTTCTTTTAAAGATTTTCTCCAACTTTAGCTTTACAGTCCTAAAAACCATGTAGTTCTGTTACTACTTTTGAAATAAGAATCTCATACTTGTAGAAACATTTTAGCGCCCACTATATTTATACATATATTTTTTATGACTTCCTCTGTATTTTTGTAAAAATAATTTTCAAGTGTCAAATAACAATATCTGCGGTTGCTCTCTGCTGCCATCTTAAGCTTCTAATTTGTTTTGACATCAACTTTCAACTACTCATCAGCCACTTACAAGTAAAAGTACACTTTCAAATTATGAGCAGGATGAAAGAGGAAGGGAAGTGCAGAGCAAAAGAAAGCTGCCAAGGAGTCTTCTTTTAATTTTATATATTTTAAATGTAATTAATCTCTATTTAATTAAATATGCTGGAAGTAGAGGTGGTATCACTTCTGTAGAGCGTGGAAAATGTTCATGCCTTCCTCGTCTTTCAAGTCAAAGATAAGAGAGCTTAAGAGTTTTAATTCTTCTGACGGTTGACTGGCAAGTTGACTGGCTGTCGAGTAGGAGGTTGGAGCTTGTAGATAAATACTTTTTAAAAATATTTAGGAAAATAAAATGATTATCTTAATTCTTCGAGTAGCTGCTTACAGATTATTTATGGCTGAAGGATTTTTTTCACTCCAGTGACAGCCGGTGCTGCAACAACAAGAAAAAAATTATAATAAAACAGTAAAAAAGAAAAATGAACAATAAATATTTGATATTTTATTTGTATTTATTTTATATTCAATATTTATTTATATTCAATAGAATCAAATGTTTTCTTTAAAAATATTTTCCAATGAAGCAACCCAAGTTAAATTTTCTTCGTGTATATTTTTTTCACTCTCAAAGGCAAAGACAGCAAAATTACAACAGCTGACTTGAACAGCTGATTTCATCTTCCTACTGCAAAGTTTAATAAAGAGGGTTTTAATATGATAAACTCTATTTAGAGAAGATGTAGAATAATTGTTTTTGCTCTAAAATAGAAATTATTTTTTATTCTCTTAATGAATATTTTTGAATTATTTAGCGCATTTTACAAAGTAATTGTTTACTGGAGAAATTTATATTATTTGTTTTTTATTTTATATTTCAAATAGCAGCTGACTTTTAAGAAAATTTATTTTATAGTTGCCAATTTTTCAAAAGCGAATTTAGTGAAAACGTGGTTATACTTGATATTGCCTGCAAAAAACTGATTAAAATATTTGTAGATAATTTAAAAAAAATCTTTAATATTTACTTTTAACGGTTAAAATAACATTTACATTAAAACCGTGCCTGTCTAAAAAAATTATGAGCCAGAATAAATGAATTAAAAATATTGAATTAAATTGAATGGCTTAGAAGCAGTGAAAATTGAAAATGTAGTGATAATTTAAAAACTAAATAAAATAAAATAAAAAAAAAATTAAAATTAAAATAAAAAAAAATTAAAATAGAAAAAAATTAAAGTAAAAAAAGTTAAAGTAAAAAAAAATAAAATCAAAAAACAATGAAAACAAAAAAATTTAAAATAAAAAAAAATTAAAATAAAAAAAAATTAAAATAAAAAAAAATTGAAAATAAAAAAAATTATAATAAAATAAAAATTAAAATTAAAAAAAATTAAAATAAAAACAATTTAAAGTAAAAAAAGTTAAAGTAAAAAAAAATAAAATCAAAAAAACAATGAAAATAAAAAAAATGAAAATAAAAAAAAATTGAAAATAAAAAAAATTATAATAAAAAAAAATTAAAATAAAAAAGAAATTAAAATAAAAACAACTTTAAGTAAAAAAAGTTAAAGTAAAAAAAAAATAAAATCAAAAAAACAATGAAAATAAAAAAAATTAAAATAAAAAAAATTGAAAATAAAAAAAATGAAAATAAAAAAAAAAAGTTCAAAAAAAATTAAGTATAAAAAAATTTAAATTAAAGAAAAATTAAAATAAAATAAATTGTAATTAAAAAAAAAATTAAAGTGATTAATAAAATAAATATTTATAAATATTAAATAAAATAAAATATTAAGCAAAAATATTAGGATGGTTTAATAACCTCTTCTTACATCCTGTTGATATCTTACAATTCAAACTAGTGGGTGTTTCAATATGAGAACATCCTTTGATTCATTTTAAGATTTCAGATAATTCAGTTTAAATGCTCACTGAAAAGCAATGACAAAAATGGTACGTTGCGCATACGCTACAATAAGTCATTTCAGTTATTAGAGTACATATTTTTTGTAGGCTCAAAAAAAACTGATGAGAAAACGGCAATCGTCAAACGGAAAGCGGAAAATTTAAGTCTGATTACTTTTTAATAACACTGTTAATGTAACAGTGTAGCAGTGTAGCCCTATAGTCTTGTAAATGTGATAAAGTTCTGATAAATGATTGAATTATACCATATTTTCCTTAAAGTCAACTCACACCTATAGACGACCAACAATGCGCCAATATGAAAATAAAATGATATACCTGCCCTAAATTTACCCCTCTTTGATTTCTTTTGCTTTTATTGGTGTTACGACTTTTTTTTTGTCGGCTGCCGTATACACAATGCAGAATTCTTCCGCGAAATTCTCTTGCATTGTTCCCATTGTACCAAGAAAGTAATGTAAAATATGTAAATTGTGTAATAAATTTAATTAAAATTAAGTGCTTAATGTTGGGCCCAGTACTTAGCAGTTTAAAAAATTTCTTCGCCTGAATGTTTTTATTTTATTTCCGTGGAAATATTTTCCTTCACATTTTATTTCGTTTTTTCAATTTTCATTTATTGTTGCATATTTTCAGGCACTTAAATTTTTACAACGTTTATTTGCGATAACAATTACGACGTGTTTTTACGACGGAAAGGCAGTGATCAATGGAAAGAAACAGGTGAGTATTGCCCGTAATGTCTTTCTCTCAGTAACAATTAATTAAAATATGTATGGTAAATTCCAAAGCGATAAAATTTTCTCTCTAGAAATTTTTAATTTTTAAATTTTATTTTTGAAATCAACTTTTGTTTTGAAGAATGATACATTTGGTTGTCTTTGGAATTCTTGCAACCAACTCTTTGTCCCATATCAAGTAAGTCAAATCAAGGAAATATCAAATGTCATACCAGCATGTACTTGTGCTGCTGCTGGCCAAGACAAATTGTAACAAAAAAAAAAAAAAGGAAAGAAAAGGATAAGAAAACTCAAGTAATGAACAGCATCAAAGTGGTTAAATGTGTTTGAGACATTCTTTGCTTTTGTTTCAATATGTTTCCTGTTCTCCTCTTGTTTTAACTAAATTTGCACATATTAAAATCATGATCTATGATGTTTTCATGTTTAAACGATAGTTTGATCAAAGCAGACCGTAAGCAATTTTTTAAAAGAAAAAAAAAAAACAAAAGAAAAAAAAATTTATAAAAATGTAAAGGAAAAGCACCGAACTGAAGGATGATTTCAATATCTAGTGGATAAGATTTCTTGCTCAATGCAAACGAATGAAATATGCAAAAGTGGGATAAAAAAAATGGAGTACAAGTTTTTTTTTATTTAAACATTTATATATTCATACGTTGCTCCTGCTGTTGCACTTTACTCGTGCACAAATAGTTTTATGTAGTTTGTGCCGGTTGATTTTGTGTAAAAGTCTTGTGTTTGAAAGCATTTGATATGCATTGTTTACTCCTTAAGGACTTTCATACAATACATAGATAAATTGCGAGACAAATGTAAATGAATTGTTTTGAACGTGTGTGTGTGTGTATGCATGACAAATACAAAACCAACAACACTCATCCCCACATGACGTCATTTATTTTAATCAAAATAAGTGCAAATGCAAAGAGTTGAAAAACATATTTTAAAATGTATATAAAAAAAAATTCGACATTAAAACCAAGAAACTATATATATAAAACAATTTTTTTAAAAAAAAATAATTAATTTTTTTTTTTTTGATATTTTGGAATTTTTCTGTTTTTAACTTCTTAATGAAATTAGTAACTTCTGGCGCCCAACTATTTTATTCTTAGTGGGTGTTTCTATATATATAAAATTAACAAATAATAAGTTATTAAGTTATAACAAATTATATGCCTAGACACTTAAAATTCAAATATAACAAAAATTATATAGGGAATCGAGTTATTTGTTTTTTATTTTGTTTTTTTTTTTTTTTTGAAAAATGAAACTAATTTTGGAGACAATTCAGCGATTTTTAGGAAAAAATGATCGTTTAGTATAGACTTTCATTTTTTATAAAAATAGCATGAAGAGCGCACCATACCTTTACTTTTAATGGATACAATATTGTCTCGTATATTTCAACTTCATTAGCCGAAAATGCTTTCCATCAAAAACAACATCTTTCGATTATTTTTTAATTTATAATTTTTTATTATTTTTCTAATAAATTTTTACGATTTTTAAACGTTATTCTGCTTTATAATGAACCATGACAAAACTAGTATTAACTAGGTGTAGTTAATCTATCACAAACATATTTCAAATATGCATATCCCCACTGGAGAAACCTTTACAATGCTAATCTTAAAACTTAGAGTTTACAAATTGAATTTAAATGATATCCTTTTCAAGGAATAGCAAAAAATTATTATGAATTCGGCTTAACACTTAAAGAGTGTAGCAATTTGAAACTGCTCCAAATGATGAATTCTGAATTAATGAGATTTTTATTATTTAATGGGAATCAATCATAGGCGTTGAAAAAGTTTTACGTCACATTTTTTAAAGGAGTTTCATTTTATAAAAATAAATAAATAAATGATTATATTTGAAATCTCCTTTCCTTCATGTAATTCTCGTTTTCTTTTTTTTACCAAATTCCATACCAAATTATTTTCGAATTGATTATGCCAAATGCTGTAATAAAGACTTTTAATTAATTTTTAAACTTATTTAAAATATGTGTAAAAACATAATACGCCAACTTTTATACACTTGAAAGGCAATGAGCTTTTGTGAGTTATTTGAATACATTGCAAAACAATCAAACGAGAGTAAAAGCAAGTGCATGTTAAACACAGTCACTTGTAATAGAGTTGTCAACCTATTAAAGTGTGAAGACACAACAAGAGCAACGTAAATATAAGAGGAGACGGAAAATGAAACAATTCATGCCATTCTGTGATATGCGTAGGAAATGGCGATTTAAAAGCATTTTTTAAATTGTGTTTTTAAGCATCTATTTTGCCGCCACATGAGTACAATTTTATGAAGAGGAAAAAACAAGTAAATCGATTGTTTGGTAAAATTTTATTAAGGAACAATTCTAGGCGGAAATAAGGATAATGTCACGAGTTGATGGTTACTTAACTCAACTCCAACAATAATAATTATTTTATTTTTATGACTAATTGATATTTGCAATTAATAGTTTGTGTCACTCATTTTGTCGCAAATATGTAAAAAATAATTGTTTAAATTATAAAAAATTAATTATAAAAAATACTTAAACTGACAGCTCAACTCTATACTCATACATTGTAAATATGCATGTAGTCTGTAGTATTTCTAGTCTGTTAATAATTTGTGGAAATCTTGTAACACTGAAAACAATTTTTTAATTACTCAACAAACAAACTACAGCAAGCTACACGGCTAGACGGCTACATGGCTACATGGCTACAAATTATGCCCCAATTATGTCATCGTCGCCTTAAGGCCGACTATTTAATTATATTTAAAATTTAAACCACAACAGTTCAATAATGTCACTTATATTTTTAAGTATTCCTTATTAATTTATTACAATTAGTTTTATACTAAACTAATAGTGCATTACTAGTGCGTAGGCGCTATCCGGAATTTTTAAAGCTTCTCACCTCACTCTCAAAAATGTCCTTTAGATTTTTAGGCAAAAAAAAAATTATTTATTTAAAATATGCTTAGAACTCAGAAAGGATTAAATAAAAAAATATATTAAAAAATTAATATTTTATTATTTTTCTGTTAAATAAAATAAAAATTATTTTAAATATTTTATTAATTTTTAAATTTTTTTTATTTTTTTAATTTAAATTTAAATTTTAAATGCTAGAAAAGTTTTTTTATTGATAAAAATATTCATTTCAAAATAAAAATAACTTTTAGTTTCTAAAATGGAAATTAAATTAATACGTCAGCAGATGCACTGCTAATCATCTAGTTGTGGAGTCGCCTGAATAACTCCTGGCATGGCAATGTTAGAATTTTATAATAAACAGATTAAAATATAAAATAATAAGAAGAGTAGCTAGAAATATCTATTTCTTTTACTTGATTTAGAAACTTATTATCCGAATCCATTGGAGTAGCTCACATAATTTTATCAAACGGCAACTACTCTGCAGCTTTGCTGTGGTTTACGAGACAAAATTTCCCCTGACTTCTCTTTTATAATTTTTCATAAAGTATTAAATATTAAAAAATTAATATACTAATTTAAAATATTTTTTCGAAAGTCTGAATACTTCAAATGTGGCTCTCCTGCAATGATTGAAACTGCAAAAAAGTAATGTTTTTCTTGTAAACAAATCCGAATGTAATATGTTTGCCATTTTATTTCTGAAAAGCAATTACATAAATAAGGAAAGAAAGATATCAGGCTACTGGTCATTCATGAGTTATACTATAAATTTTAAAAAATGTTTATTTAATAAATCAAAAATTACTGTGCAAGTACTT
The DNA here is from genome assembly GCA_963402855.1 of Ormia ochracea. NCBI lineage: Eukaryota > Metazoa > Arthropoda > Insecta > Diptera > Tachinidae > Ormia > Ormia ochracea. The sequence goes on from OY727108.1 coordinate 48,834,425, forward strand.
CACATGCACACGAGTAACTGCAGTGAATGCATCCTTGAATGTTCTACTTTGGCAAATAAAATGTTTTCTTTTTCTCATATTGTTTGTTGTTATTGTTATTGTTGTTGTTGTTGTTGTTGGTTTGGTTCGGTTATGAAGTCTGCATGTGTCCTTAAATGCACACTTGTAGCTTTAACAGTAAAAATATTGGTAAGAATTATATTTTTAAGGATTTCTGCTTAAATAACCATGCATGTGCTTGCATGTGTATTTTTGCCAGCTTATTTCTTCATTTTGTTGTTATATGCTCAATTTAATTTTTACAAATACATAAAATATTAATTTTTTTTTTATATTTTCCTTCGACATAATAATAGGTTTGATTTTATGTTTCTCTTTTCATTTGTGGTCCTGCAGGATGCCGATTATGTATTGCTTAAAAGTAAAAGAAATAAAAGCACACTCGTACAAGAACAACTCTTGATAAAATTACAATTATTTGCAACTATAAAAGCCAGAAGTAAACGATAGTACATCATTGGCAAACAGTTACTTGTATGGGGCATTAACAGGACTCAATGAAAATTCTCGACTCTACTGACTGCTGCTGAGTATGAGCATTTTTATATGTAGTGCACATAAAGGACTTGGACCATCGCTAACATAACTGTAACAGACTGACACATCCTTCACCTTTTACTTAATTTTTTTGTTATATTTTGTTGCTAAATGGCACTAAGGATTTCAAGATTCTGAATATTGAATAAAACTAACTTATCAGATTATATATTTTACAAAATCTGAATCCTGTGGAGTTAATTTTCGTTCCTAATACATACATCTAAAATATTACCAATACTGGCATTTTTTAATTAGTCCAGCATATGATATCATATATCTGCGATATTAGCTTGAACTATTCTTCAAAGTGAGTTTCTTAAAAATGTAATAAAAAAATTTTTTTGCTTGTAAATATGTATGCGTGCTATGACTCCCTTCCAGCAGTCATCTATACGAGCCTTTACCACAAAATCATATTTTCGAAGACTTCTGAAAAATTCCACAAATAAAATTGAGGTATTCCTTGAATGCAGTTTAATAGCCAAATGTGTTCCCCTGCCTTCCATATAAGTTTGATCCGCCGAAAGAGAATGATTTCCTTGCAGTGAGGAAATTTATAGAAAACTTGCAAAATTCTACACCAATTACTTACATTTTATATTACGAATAAAATATCGCATGTGATATTTTTTAAAAAGATTTAAATTGATATGTTTACATTTATATCTTATTCTTATCTATTGTCTAATTTTTTTAAAATCAATACATGATAGCATAAAAAATTTAAAGAAAAGATAATAATAAACAAGTTTATAAATATATAAATTAGAAAAAAATTGTTTAAAACATAAAAATGTAGTCACGTTTAATTGCATTTACTTGTCGGCAAGTCACTATTAAGAGTTATTGAGCCCGCATTTTAGCCACCTGAACGGTTTTTAATAGAAATAAATATTTTAAATAGTTCTGAATTGGAATCGTTCTACTTAATTTTTTCTAACTTGCTTATTTAGACGAAAATTGTAAAGATTGCTCGAATGGAAAAATATAAAAAAAATTTTTGGCTGCCGCAAGATTTGAACTGACCCCTCTACGGTTTCTAATCGTACTTTCGTTTTTGTCGCTGTTTTAGTTGGCTTACGGATTATACTGTTTCTTATTTTTTACCAGAGAGGCTTACAGAGGCTCAAAACAATCATTTCAAAATGGCCTTCCAGATGACACAGATGCTTGAAATAAATGCTTAGTATCCTTTTTATTATCCTTTTACGAAAATGCTGATAATGCTGACAGTGCAATATTTGCAAGAAGAGTGATTGTAAACTTTTAATAACAGAAATTTTAAAATTTATCAGCTTTTGTTGAAAATATGATTTATTTTGTGGTTTTAAATACTACACCATTTCCATTTTCTTTTATTTTTCCTAAGAATAATAAAGTTTATTTAAAAGCAAAGTTGTAGAAGAATAATTTGGTATGTGTAAGAGTTCTTAGAATTTTTAAATATTTTATATCTAGTAAATTAAAATCGGCCGTATATTTTAATAAATTTTACTTCCAACTTTAAAAATAATTAAAGTTGAAAATGGTTTAAAAAACTGCTTTTTTTAATTTCCTTGAATCTAAAAACAAAGTGTGTCACATAAACTAAATCGGGGATTTTGAAAATATTATTTTTCTTAAGGCTCATCTCGGATCTACGCATCCTTTTGGCCATTAACTAAATTTATTTTGGCTGCTTTTAAAAACACAAATTTAATCTCAATTTTAAGTCAAAATGTGCGTGCATTCACAATGTCTGTGTGTTGGTTTTGAGAAATTACATTGGCTGGTAATCCTGCTGCTCTTCCAACTATCCTATTTGCTATTTATATTGGCTTGTGTTCAAAGTTTTCTGTGTAATGTTTGCCTCTGTTCTTTAAGTTGAATTATTAAAAGTGCACAAATACTGTAAATTAACTACTTCAGCAACAACACCTTCGAGTTGTATCAAAATTAAAGCGTAGTTGAATGTGAACAGGGTGAGAGAGCGGCCAGCAAAGGACTTTTATCAAAAAACATTTAATCCCAGATGCCTAAGAGCATGAACCCACCAACCATAATGTATACTGCAGAGGAGCAGCATCGGTCACACTAAAACAAAAATGTGCCAAATAAAGTTACATTAAAATAAACAGAATATTTTACAAAACAACAAATAAATAAAAGAGAAAATGATGCAGGTTAAAAGAACAACAGCCAGAGTTTTTAAAAACAAAAATGTGAAAATATTAAAGTTATAAAACAGATAAACTGTGATGGCGTTTGTCCTCCCCAGGAGAAAAATTTATAATAATAAATGCAAACAAAAAGATGTACGAGTAAATGTGTGTGTGTGTGTGTGTGTGTGTGTGTGGGATTAAAGACTGAACAAATTTAACAAAACATGAATAGAATATAGAATTTGTGGTACTTTGCATTGCATGTCACATTTTAAAGCTTAAACATCAACAAATAAATAATCTAAATCAAGCTCTCTAATAAGTCGGTACGTAAAGAAATGGAAACATTGTGGGCTTATGAATATTTTCAAATTTGAAAACCGCAATATAACTGTAACACATTATAAAGCCTATTATTTCCATTTGGGAATCAGTTAGCACACTTTTATATCTTGAGCAACTCACTGCCTGTCAAAAAGCTGATGCGTTCTCTTATGCAAGCCATACACGATACAACCGTTGGCACAACTCGCTTAGTAATCAAGTTGTGTATTATGCCCACATACGATAAAACCTCTTCGTACAACTTCATTTTGCAAAAAATTTACAACTGGAAACAACAAATAATAAATACGCATCCGATGAAACAAAACAAATTAGGCTTAAATTTTGTGAAACAATAAAACAATTGAAAGCTCTTTAAGTAAATTAAGTATTTATTGACATTCAAATTTTTTTTAATCTAAAAGATTTTTAAAAAATAAAAAAAATTAAAAATAAAATAAAACTTCAAATGAAAAACTTTAAAAAATAAATCTTCAATGAACTATTTTTAATTGCATATAATTTACTGATATTTTATATTATTTAATATCATTAAATAATTCATCGTAGAACTGTGCTCTAGTTTCATTTCAGCTGTGTCTTCCATTTTTAATTAGTATTCACTTAGTTTTCTTTGCTTTCAAATTAACCGGCGATACGTCTTTCTCTCGCAAAATTAAAATGAGAATGATGTACAAAGTCGCATGACTAGCCCACACACTTTGCAACGCGTTGGCACAACTTGCCAAAAATTCAAAAAATGTTGATTTTTCATACAACCGAGACACAACTTTATACAATAATCCCACACACGTTACAATCTTGATTACAACCTGGCCAAGTTGTACCAACGTTTGTATCGTGTAAGGGTTGCATTATAATGTCGCAAAACTCTTGCGTTGTTTAGTAACTCATTTATTCCACGTTACCAATGACGTTTCGTTTATTCCATTTCGTTTATTTTTCTTTAACACTCAGGAAAACAAACTGTTTGTGTTAAGGGGATTCCCCTTACTTATACATATACGTTTAAGCAACAGTTGTAGGAATATCAGAGAGTAATTGGAAGAATAAAACTGCAGTACTTTAGGAGAGAGATTATTCCCCTCAAGAGGGAAACCAACACAAGGTTTTTTTTTGTTTTTGTTCTAAGAGGGGAAAGTTTACGATTTTTAGACATAACCGCTTTAGCATGGTGCCAACAAAGGAAGAGTACAGTGCATATTAAATGAAGACTATCATATCAACTTAAATATATAGGCAGATGGAAAAAATATAGAATGTTTGAGAAAAGTATTTTAAACTTATAAAAGTATTTGGAAAATATATGTATGTGTGTATAATCAACCCCAAGTGAAATCATGTCGTTTATATCAGTCGTTATTTGCCTTAAGGAGATGCTCCTTTTTATGTATTTCAATAATTGTTGGCTATTTTGCGAGTGCGATCTTATTTTGTCTATCAATCTCTAATAGGTTCTGGCTACCATTCTTTTCCTCTGCAATTTATATCATTAAAATTTAGTCTGATTCATTAGGTTTATGGGATTGACAAGAATTTTAAAATGATAAAAAAAATAGTTGGAATAATTGCCAACCTAGTGCCGAAACATTATCACCGTGAACATTTAACTCGTCACGTAAAAATACGATTTTTATATTATGACATACATGAAGTTGCGGCAAACCACAGTAATCGGCATTACAATAGACGTTAACAAAAGATTATTCGCACAATATATTAACAAAGATCCGTTAATGGCGTGACACCGTTCAGTTAATACTGCTCTGGTGTATTCTGGCAAGCTCACGTTCGCAGCAATTCGGTCACGTGCAACGAGTGTTATTTTATATATTGCAAAAATATTTATAAAGTCAATATAATTATTTCGTTCATTGGATTCATGAAAATAATCTTAATCAGCAGTTACGGTTCAAGTCAATCAGTATGGATATTGAACATTTTTTGGAACATGTTTTGTAATTTCAATTTAATTTGTCTGGTTGTGTGCTTTCAGGCATAGCTATTCGCGACTTAATCAGTTCTATGCTTTATGTTATTAGTTTGTTATGTTGTTGTATGCGGAATACAAAGTTAATATAATGCACAGCGTAGGGATGCATAAAAAATTTTAATGAGCAATATAATAAAAAAGTAATTAACAGAAATTGTAGTAACACGATTTTTACAGTTTATGTCCTTAAATTTAACGATATATGATATAAAACATTAACATGGCGAAAAAAAAAAATTGTTTGCTAGTTAAGCGGTTTTGGCCATCAGCCAAAACTTTGACAAGCTGTCGCAAACAATTATTTTTCTTATCTTCTGTATCGCAAAGAATACATTTAATTATGTGTCGGTGCGTCCGCAAACATTCTTGCCACAATATCCATAACAAAGATAAGATTTTAAACACACACTCTCATGCGTATGAGACATACATATGGATGTATGAGTGTGTTTTCTTATGTTTTAAGGCTACTAAAGCTCAAGTAGAATCCTTAACATGCTTAAAGAAAGGAAACCAGAAAGTAAAACTCATACAAGAACAGAATGCATTTGAAATGCTATTCGTACATTCCAAGAAATTGTATGATTGTTGGCTGAATGGTTTGGCTTGTTTGTGCAGAGGAGCAATGAAAGTGACAGCTGTTGAGGTTTCCTGGCATTTCTTTGCTTTGCTTTCTGCTTTAGGTATCAGTCTGTCTGGCTGGCACTGCATTTGATAAAGAAAATTAATAAGGCCAGCTTTAACAACCAAGCAGAACAGCGTTAACAGAAATTTATAAGAGAAAACAAAACGGAAGTGTGATGTGTGATGCCAGACAAATTGTTATTTCAACAAGGCAAAGCCAAAGCCAAAGAAAAAGGATCTTCAATTTTAAAAACAAGTCTTGAGGATGAAATGCAGTCAATTTAAGTCTCTCTTTTGTCGCTTGTAAATTAATACGCGATTATTTTATAAAGTTCGAGTTCAATGCAGTTGGCCTGCTTATGAAGGCATAAATCGGGGGAAGAATTTTCTTTGCAAGGATAAATGGTGGATTTTAGTCTATACAAGCGAACACATTTTCTCAAACATCTTGACGATATAAAATAATGGAACCGACAAAACAAACAAACAATATAAGACAACTGAATGTAATAATTATTTTTATTTTTAATCATTTTATAATATTTTTTTTTTTTTTTAAAACCATTCAAGTTCATCAAATTCCAGTCACTATTTATACGGTGTTCCAATAAGATGTTTCATTTACATGAGGCAACCGGCAAATACTTGAGTAAAGAAAGGATCATATTTAGCGTTTACAATTCAAAAATTAAAAACCTTTTCGGGTCGTGAAACTGATGGAAAATCTTTAAAATTTAAACTTTGCAGTTGCAACGCAGAACAGCTCAAAGTTTTGCGTTTGAGCAACAAACTTTGATAAACTAAAATTTATCTCGCTTGAACTTCTTAAAGGATAGCAGCGTAAAATGGCTGCTGTAATTGTTGTTCAAAGGAAGACAAAGAAGTCCAGAAGCATCCAAATAGACTAGACTAGACTGTTTTTGCATGAGCTCAATCATTTGCAATGGGTTGGCCATTGAACCACTCTGAGCATAATAATTTTTTTTAGGGAATGATCCCTACTCATGGTGTGTGAAAGAATTTCTGTGAAAGGAGTGCTTGTAGAGAAGCTAAAAGTATAACAATTTTGCAAGTTCAACAGCATGCTTTGCCTTCCCCAAAAATAAAACTATCATGTGCCATCGATCCGCAGACCTTCTCAATCTAGGGGAACGTTTTCTCTTACTGTTGATCTCCTAACGCTTCCTTAACAAATCGTTGTGATAACAACTCAAAAGCCGTTCTTCTTATGAATGCCAGTTTTAAAAAAAACATTGTTAAGAAATTAAAAAGAAAACTTGAATAACTTGTCAAAGAAAGTTCATTCCACATCCGTGCCTTTTCCCCCATCATGCCCCCATCCTTCAGTATTAAATCAAGTTTTTGTGCTGCGGCTTCCTTAATTTAGTCAGAAGTACTTAAACAGCAATAAAAGGAAATGTTGAATAAACTTTCGCTTCTTTAATTTGTAATTTCTGCTTTATTCTCATACTTTGTTCAATGATTGTAAATATTAAGAAACTTACAAGCACGGACGCATGAAAGCGTAAAAGCAGGCAGCGTAGGGCAAAACGCTTACTTTGCAAAGTCAGTGAGTAAATATTGAAATTAAAAATTAATATAAACTATTTTAAGGCAAATCCTGCAGCGAGGACTTTTAATTAAATTTATATATATCTTTTTGTTAAAATATAGAATCCCAATATAGAATATAGAGCGTAAGTTTATTATTATTATTTTTTTTTTAATTTTTACATTAAATAAGTTTGTTTGTTAATGTAATTTCCTGTTAAGCCAAGTAGAAAGAAAATGTTCTTTGGCGGACTGCCTTAAAAGAAAAGCTAATTTTACAATATTTAATTTTCTTTCGATATCGGTAAACGGCTTGTAAATACGCAATAATCTGTCCATATTCATATAAAAATTGCTAATTACAACAACGACGGCATAAACGTTTTATATATTTCATTAGTAGTGAAATAACTTTCATTGATTCTGTAAGTGGCGTTAAACAGCAAATGCAGTGAAAACCTTAAAAGGATGCATTGTAAATAAATTTGTATAAATTCATAAAGTGAGTGGTGTTAGACCACAAAGGGCAATCAGGGCGTAAGAGCTCCTACGCATATTGGCATCGAACCTAATTGCTTGGCAATGGCTTGACTTAAGCATTTTAATAAAATTGCATACAAGTGCCTTTAAAGCTGGAATCGAATACACGACCTCATCAATTTGTGATTAACTGACTGCCTGTTCATGCAAAAGGCAATTCTGTTACGAGTCTTACGTATTTTTAGGCTGCAATTAAAACTAACTTAATAAAATATGTATTTCTTTTTTGGCTACAATGAACTGTTTTACGAATTGAACAGATTATTCCAGAGTAATTTACATAGTGAACGATTAATTTTCCTGCCCACTATTTCAAAGGACAAATTGTAATCGCAGGACTTACGACACTTATTAACGAAATTAAAAAAAAAATTCAAACACGGAAAGCTCTAAAGTTTTTTCAAATGCTTCATTAAATATCCTTGATTTAAAATCTTTTAATTTTTTTTTTAAATTTTACTTTAATAAACATAATTTTATGGATGGATGGATTATATACTGTGGTGACAAATTTCTTCAATTATAAAAACACTTAACAAAATTTCTGGAAAATGCCATAATTCGTTACATTCCTTTTATTTCACAATTTCATTCCAAAAATTTTTTTATCCCTTTTTATTTAAAAAAAGCAAAATAAAGAAAAATAATTTTATTTAATAGAACTGTAATATTTTAATAATCGTTTTTAACGAATATAATCCGCTTAGATGCAGGAGCTTAAAAGAGGAAGCGTAATGGGTTTTTTCTTCTTTCTGCTTAATAAAAGCTTATGGCACACTAATAAAAATCTAAAATTTAGTTCATACGTTAGCAAACCACACGCTACAAAGCTACAAAGTTCATGCTTACTAGAAATTAAACTCCTTTTTGTATTAAAAAAAAATAGAAAAATTGTAAAAGTCCTTTTATTATTTTTGTTGGTTCTTTGAGTCCTTTTTCATAGTAGAAGGACTCAAGGCAATTAATGAAATGCAAGCCTGTTGCGTATTTTCCTTTTTTTTTAATTAAAAATATCTCGTTTTTCGATTTTTTTCCAAATTTGAAGCATTTTAATTCTCTGCTTCTCAAGGTCCTTTTTCCATTATATACAAAATTCAATTATATAATTTTGTTTTCCAATATTTCGCTGCATATCTTTGTGTAGCATCATTAGGAAAAATAATAATTCATATAGGAAATATATTAATACTCGTATCAACGTATAAGCCTAATTGTTTTTAAGTTTCAGGAAAATTGTAGCCCTCCTTTCAAGGACATTATTGCGTTGCGTAGGAAGTTGCAAGTTCCCATAGTTCTTTTATTTGGGCTTCAAAGTTTTTGTATGGTAGCCGCAGGAATCAAATCCATTTATTTGATTAGTTGGTAAAATTTTATTAGTCAGCAATTTAAGCAACGGCGGTCGGCGGTTGGCAGAATCAGCACTTGGTGCCAACAGGACACGGCATTAATGAAATCGATTCTTTAAACTTTACATCAATTTCTGTAGCATAATATTAAATAATATTATTATTAATAGACATGGCACGATAATAAAAACGATTTGTTGTGTTATCCTTAAAACGCTTCAGACATACAACAGTGGGCACTCGCTATAAATGTCACTATTTGAGCTGTCTTATATTGCTGTTTTTTTAGGGAAATAAGTATTTAATTTATTATTTTTCTTTTCGTACTCATATAATTGTATAAAATCTTGTAAAATCATAATAACAAGTAGGCGATGACTTACAGGACATTTAATGCAAAAATCTGTATTCTATATTATTAGAAATATTTTATGGTTTTTTTTTAATTACACTTTCCTGGCGGGCAGCAGTCAATATCTGCCCGTCATTGCCTCGCAATTTCTGAATGCATAAACCAGAAAAGCAAAGCACATTTCCTTTTACTTGCATTTTATGGAAAATTTCTTAATTAAACTAGACACAGTTGATATTTTGCTTGTGTATTCACAGTACTGGAAATATCCGATTACTGCCCCCACCAATAACTCGAAGTAAAATAACTTTTAATGTTTTTGCTAATAGAAACTGTCACAAAGACTTCTATGTGGATGACTTTTGTTCCCTGTGTTTCTCGTTTCGCCGTTTATTCCTTTTTATTTGTTTTCTTTTAAGTTGTATCAGCAACAAAATGGATATCTAGTCTGTCTCTTAATTATTTATTATATTACATGAAGACAAAAGGAAAGAAATTGAAAGCACAGAAACAGAATTTAAATAAATATGAATGACATGCTGATGCAAGCCAAATCGTGTTGGATAAGCATGTCCTTATAAAACTGCTGCTGTAATGTTAGCACAAATTTATTGTATCCTGCTGCGAAAGCTGCTTTTTCTTATTTTGTTATTGCTGATGCAAGTAATTGTATTTATTTGCTCTCAATTTCAAATCAGAGTATTAAATTAGACGTCTTATTTGCTAAGCTAGAAATAATGGCAATCAGAAAGTAATAAATAAATAAATAAATTACGTTCAAACATGTTGCTAAGAAAGTACAGCAAAGCAAAAGGATAATTAAGGATCCATATATTTGCTTGGCTAAATACATTATTTCATTAAAGTATTAAACCTTAATTTAATTTATTACAGTACTGGCGAAGTAGTGAGAAGTTCACGTAAAAGTTCTTGGAACATTTCTACAAGCCTTAATGGGGAATATAAAAAAAAAAAAAAAAAGTTTTGAAATTATAAAGTTGTGTTCAATTAATCTTAATTAATTGTAATAAATTGGAGGGAATTACAAATAGGAAAATAATTCCAAGAAGCTTAAATTTTATAACAGTGGATTATTTTTCATTATTGGAGTGGGACCTTCATTATCAAATTGAATGTCTGCAGCTTCAGTATGGCGATGAATGATTCCACAGTGTTCAAAAAAAGTTCCTGCCGAAGAGGTTAAAAATTGTACTTCCACTGTGACTCTTGTATAGATTGAAAAAGAAGCAGATTTTGCTAGATAAGGACAATAGGGAAAGGTCACGGTGCTCAAAAAAAGTTCCTGTCGAAGAGGTTAAAAATTGTACTTCCACTGTGACTTTTGTATAGATTGAAAAAGAAGCAGATTTTGCTCAAAAAAAGTTCCTGTCGAAGAGGTTAAAAATTGTAGTTCCACTGTGACTCTTGTATAGATTGAAAAAGAAGCAGATTTTGCTAGATAAGGACAATTGCGAAATGTCACAGAGTTCAAAAAAAGATCCTACCGAAGAGGTTAAAAATTGTAGTTCCACTGTGACTCTTGTATAGATTGAAAAAGAAGCAGATTTTGCTAGATAAGGACAATTGCGAAATGTCACAGTGCTCAAAAAAAGTTCCTGTCGAAGAGGTTAAAAATTGTAGTTCCACTGTGACTCTTGTATAGATTGAAAAAGAAGCAGAATGTGCTAGATAAGGACAATAGCGAAAGGTCAGAGAGACAAATAGACTGAATGACAGAGTGGACCAGAAAGAAAGGGTGAAACGGCTGTGGGCGATAACTGGATTGAGTCCAATTCATGTATTTTCAGGTTAATAATCCTATTACTAAATAACAAAAAAAGGACATGGGTAATGTTTACTTTGTCTTTTGGAGCATTGTGTGTACTTTTCTATGCAAAACACTGTGTGCTAATGGAGTTCCTTGGGTAGCCTTAGGGAATCCTTTTCTTATTCATATTCAAATCAAAAATTATAGAAGAAATTTCATATCTTCATCATTATACCGGTAAGCTGAAGATCTCTTTAGTTTTCGTGGCATTTGGACTTACACGTAACAGCGCCGATTTTTCGCAGGTCGTTTGAGGTCGTAGAGGTGTGTACCATCGAAATTGTTAATTATTGTAGTTTCAGCAGAACATTTTCTATTAAATTGTATAAATCTGATTCAAGATTTAATCTCCCCAACAATCAGCCAACGTTAATATACATAAATCAAGCCAAGTTTGCAAATTTCCAACAATTTTTCTACATCAATCTCTCATTCAATTTGTCCTTTAAATAATCCGCTTGGGCCATCATGTAAGTAACAAATGCATTTCAACAACAATGTTATAAAAATATTATCCTCGACTAAATACCCCCACTAAGGAAATTCTTTTCATTTTCCTTTTAACATGTAACATGTTTTTTTCTCTCTCTCTCTTTTTCTTTTTTTTTTATTTCTGCTGACAATAAAAAGGTAATCATGGTGAAAAATAGATTTGATTTTTATTTTCTTTTTCTGTTGCTCTACAATACTAAGTCAGCCTTATATGAGGCCAAAAGCGAATGGCTGAAAATTATCTGATGGATTTTTTTCGATAGATGATGTGTGGGGTTATTCGCTCGGAGATTACTAGACGTCAAGTGATTGGATTTTCACTGCTTTCAACACCAAATTGAATTGTAATTTTTATTATACCATTTTACGACCCCCTCTTATCAGTGCATTTTAATAAATCTAAGACCGGAGTGGGGTATACGCAAACATATTACAGCTATTGGTTTTCGTGTGGGGCTGCATCAACATGCATTTAAAACAACCATTTTATATTTTTTATATTTATATATTTAAAGTTCGAATTCACGATCCGCTTTAAACACTTTAATTGTTGTTTTTTCAAGAGGCATGCAATCCAAAGTTTTTCGCGGAAAACGTTGGGGGTCTTGGAGCACCTTTTCTTCAGTAGAGTCAATTGCTATTCACTTCCCTACTGCCACTTCGCAACATTGACATCATTGTATAATTTTGTATTTTAAATATATGATGTCCGCCAGTGCAACAAAAAAATTTTCTGAATAATAATTTTTCACTTAAAAAATCTGGAAAATTAATTATTGCTACGTATCAACGGGCTACTGTGCATATTTCACTGCGTGCCACAACAGTTAAGCTGGTAGCCCTCAAAAGCTTTTGCCTCTTCACCAAAACCTTTCTTTCTTAAAAAATAAAAAAAAAAATTAATTAATTAAAAAAAATTTTTTTAATTAATAAAAAATTAGTTAGTTACATATGCAATAAGTATGTGTGTATAGTAGCAATACAGTTATTTTCCAATTAAAGGCAATACTTACACATATACAATATATTTAATTAATTATATATTTACATTTTTCGCAAACATTTCGGTTATGGGAACGCGTAAAAAATATCGTTAGATGGATATTATTATATTATATAGATTATTATATCATCAAGATTTTCTTTCGATTATAGGAGGAATAGCCTTGATGGAATTTCGTAGCATTAGGCGGAGCTAGTCAACAGCTCTTGTTAGTCGTCGGCCTACAACATTGTCAAAGTGAATAACTCGATTCATAACACAAGTATAGTAATGTTTCATTCTTGGATCTAAATTTATTGCAATTATAGCTATAGCAATTATAGTTTCGAGAGCTATCCAATGATGTATAATATGTCTTTACTGTACATAAACAACTTTTATAACAAACATAAATTCGTGCGCGTAAAGCTGCCTACTACGCAATTGTCATACTATATAGAAAAATACCTTATATATATTTTTAAAAACTATACTTCGAGAATTTTCCAATTATCTCTCGTACTTTATTGTATCTACAACACTTCTCTAATAATCGCAAGTTTACATACGGAAAACTCCCTACTACGTACTTCTCATTATATTTGGACTATTTCATATATGAGCAATGCAAAAACATTGCATTTGGCAGTATTTATTGTGTGTGTTGGGTTATGCTTTGAATTTTTTCTTGAGTTTTTAAAATTTCAGACAAGTCTATATCTTGGATATCGTTGGCTGAAACGCATAACCACATAACAAGCAAAAAAAGGTTTATGCTTTTTTTTCACTTTTGAATTATTTCTTTTTATATAATTTAAAGCACAAGCATTCTGAAAAATCTTGATATTGAATTTTTTATTAAATTTCATCTTGCGGCTATTAAGCAAAAATTAATATCTGGGTTTCCCATTTGCTAATTGCAATATAAGTTTAGAAAATACACTGTAGAAGTCTAGAATCCTGTTGGAAACATGTAAAACTTACAATCGCACAATTTTCGTTTGCTGGCCACTTTCAAAGGGCAATTTGACAACTTCTATCAAAATTATAAGCACATGTTTGCTGGGTAACAAATGTAAATCGACAATACAAAGTTCAACTTGCTTCAATATTTGGAAATGATTTTATTCTAATATTGATTTGTATTTTGTATGTTATCAACAATAACAAGTGGATAAATATTTGCTCGGACGTGCTGTTTGGCCACACAGACGCAACTGCATGAACAACAGAAGCTCATAAATGATGCATTAACTTCCAAATGGGGGAGTGTCTGTGCTTATTTGCTCAACTGATTATTTAACAACTTCTCAGTAGTTTGTAGTCAGTAGTTTCTCAGCGTAGAGGGCAACCGCAAATAAATCTATTATATAAATAATCCAGAGTTTTCAATGCTTAATGCTGTAACAAATTCTTCTTTATATTTCCATATTCATGAGTACTCATAGCTTCATGGGTACGGCCTTTCTTGCATTCTGATAAGTATCATATTAGAAGAGGCGACTCATTAGAAAATATTAAAATTAATTTTCCTTACAAATTTTAAATAAATGAGAATATATTTGTTAGTTGGACTCAAGGTTTTATTAGAACTGTGTCTTCATCAACAATTTGATGAAAGTTGAGATATTACATAAGTAATATCTCGTGGACGATCTGGCCGACGATCTGGGAGATACTCCCAAATTTTCTTCGATTATTCCTTCGCCAGTTAAATACCTTGAGAAAACTTCGCAAAAAACATTATTAATGTTTTTTGTATGGCTGGCGCTAGAAATATAATTCTTATACACGGTAGTAGCCATCACTTAAACACTTCCTCAGACATTGTTTGATAGTGAAAATCAACCTTAAAAAGCATTAAAAAAAAGTACTTAATTAAACGATTTTAAATATTATTAAATTCCTCGCGGATATATTATATAATGCGAAAGTAAAAGGCAGATCTTTTATTCGTAAAAGTTTTATTTATGAAAGACTTAAAGTATTTTCTACAATTTCTCTGGTTCCTTTCACTACAGATCTTCTAACAATTTTGTTATATAATCTTTGGACTTTGGAAAAAAAACGGGTCTGCCTCTTTTATATTAATCTTTTCAATTCGTTCACTCAGCTACAAATAATAGCTTTTAAGTACTAAAAATAGATTTTTGAATTTTATGCTCCTTAAAGTATGCTACGTTCTCTAACAAAAGAAAAAGACAACATATTTCTGCCTTTTAACTTGTGTTTAATTCCAAACTGCATATGTAGTAGTGAGTGCACATGTGTGCATGAGTGTGCGTGTGTGTATGTTTGTAAAAAGTCTCAAAGCAAAGACTAAATGAAAAGTTAAGTATCTACTTTATGCCATTGTTGGTATGTAGAACAAGTATTTGTTGTCCTTCTTTTATTTCAGGAAAATGACATACATACAAATAATAAAAGGCAAATGAACAATAAACGGCAGGGGAACATAATTAGTAAACTGTGTACTCAACTAATTGTTATTTAGATGAATGCACGTTGAAATGATACAGTCACCTGGGAAATGTATTCAAATTATTTATTCCAAAGATAAATCAACATACTCGTAAATGTGTTGAGATATACTGTGAATAAATTGTGTGAATGCAATCGAATCTTTTAAATTAAATTGTTTTAATTAAAATAAATTAAATAATAAATTTAATTCTTCAGTTACTTTTAACGACTCGGCAAAAAGCTGAACTCAGTGATAAGTGTTGTGGCATGTAGTAACGCTGAATTCATTCGCTTATTTAACACCTTTTTTTAACGTTTAGTTTACTTTAAATTATTGTGGCAACTTTGTCGGCCATTAGGATAAGCCGAAAGAGCAACAGGAAAAGGGAAAGAGAATAAAATATAATGTTCATATTATTTTTATTTTAAATTTTCTTTTTATTTGTATTAAATTTGTTGGTGCATCAACTTTAATTAACCTTTACGTGTTAGCAATGAGAGTCATGTTTCCATTGAAAGGTCGCGGTTTTGAAGCGGTAACAAACGGTGTTACGCTACTTATTAATTTTGAAAAAGCCATAGAAGCACACTATTAGTAACCATCATTTGCCTTTTACTGATTTAAATTGCCGCAAACATATTATATATTTTTTTATACTCCATAACGATTAAAATAGCTGTTATTGTTTATAATACCAAAAACTTTGTATATAAATTATATAAATTTAATAGAAAAAAATGTTTAAATTTTAATACTCTTCTCATTCATTATGATTCCAGTCTATGTAGTTCTCACGATATTTTAATAATATTTAAATATTCTCTCCACATGTTAAACTGTTTAGACGTACCATTTATTTCTAACATAATCTAAATTTGATTACTTAGCTATTTTCAGGCTTGATAAATCTGTTTTCCTAGTCATAGAAATCATCCATACGTATCTACATCGAATTATCTGATTGAAATTCTTGCTTGTGAAATTCTTGTTTCTAAAGATACTTTTTAAATTTATATTTTTAAATTAATAAATTTACTTTAAAGCTACAACTAATAATGATGTTTGCTTAGCCAGTCTTAGCATTTTCGCTAGTTTGAATTGTAATCTTATACACTCTTACATCATCTTATAAATCATATTATTAGAAGATAAAAACATAACTTACAGCTTGTAAAATATGCAATCATTTGAACAACAAAATCATGTAAACAAAATAAGCAATTCTCAGGTTAAAAATATGCAGCCTAACAGTATACTTGCAAAACATTTATATTCAAATCGAACAATTTGTGTAACATCAGCTGCATACATCATTTTGTCGCACACATTTCGTTGAAAGGGGAACAAGTTTTTGTATGCATAAATTGCAACACGTAAGAATTACAAAAAATGTACCGGTAAATCGGTAAAGCAGAAAAAAGTATAAACGTCAACAGCAAAGCAGCACAAGAACAAATGATGAACAATATGAAAACAAAATACTCACAGTTTTACCAGTTATACCAGTTACCGGGACAATTAACATTTTATAATGCAAATAAGCATAATAGCAAAATTGTTAAATGACAATAAAAGCCGGTAGCAGCAACAGCAGCAGCTGTAGGCACAATAAAAGTATCGGCCTGAAAGTAGGCTAAAGAATAAAATAGAGTTGAACGAACAATTAACCGGAAGTTACCACATTTATTGCTCTGTCGTGAAACACTCAAAAGGAAAAAGCTTTTTTATTTTTATTTCAGTTTTTATGCCATCCTCCACATCCTCCAAAAAGGATGGCAGGATTTGATACAGGAAATGAAATATAAATGATAAAGTATATGCATTTTTCTGTCTGCCTGTACTTAGTATTTTTTCTGTATTTTTCTAGCGGGCCAAATCGAGCTTAAATTTTATCTAAAGCCAAAAATTATAAAATCCATTTGTTTCAATTTCCTTCCGAATTTCCGCATATAAAAATCAGAGAAATCGGCCAGTAAATAAGGGAAATATAGCTTACAAATTATTTTATACCACCGAGAACAATTTTTTCCCAAGCACAGCATTCCATGCAGTGGCAGTTTTAGTTCAAATTTTAATAGATTTTAGCGGAGGGGCACATGAGGGAAATTTCGGGATTGTTTGTAATAAGAATCAGGGCCTTAACTCACTGTACATGGTTGTAAAATGTCAGGACTGGAGTAGGATTTTGGCCAACATTGGCTGGATTGAGAGCTTTCAAAGTATTTTAAAATGAAACCAGTGGTTTTGGATGCATTTCATTTACGTCTAATACATGGGCAGCACATACAAACTAGATAGTCTATATGACGCTAATGGGAGCATTATAGGCGTACGAGAGAATTGAGGCTTATTTTAAGTTATCTGGTTATCAGCAAGAAAAAGTTCACTTGGCCTGAAAAGTTATAAAATGAACTAATTACAACGGCGAAAACAAAAAAGCTTAATGAATTTTTTTTGCAACTGAGAAAGAAAAGGTTCTATTTATAAAAGACTTACACTTCACAGAGATATCTGAAGGGTGGAATCCACTGTAATTTTGTTTGTTTTGCAATATCGTCACATCTGGTTTGCAATTACCTCAATTTTCTTTTCTGCCCTAAACAAACAATTGTGCATTAATGACCGGGAAGTTTGTGCCAAAAGCATGTAAAATGGTGAAGCAAATAGTAGTCATAAAAAAAGTTGTAACACGTTTCCAAGAAACAAATTAGGAAAAAATTATAACATGGAAAACAGTAGAAAATAAAATTTTTCTTCAAGAAAACACACGAAAAATAGCTAAAGAATAAAACGTCAGTAATTAAAATATCCGTTTTTGTTTTAAATTAGAATTTAAATGCGCTAAAGTGGAAGTAATTAAAATGCCTTTAGAAAGAAGGCCAGCAAGTATTTGAAGTGCAGATTTATGTCAAGTAATTGTTATCCTGCTTCATTGTTTAGCATGCAAAGTTTGCACTAAAATAATTATTTTCTTTTCTAGTAAAAAAAATATTCTCAAAACTTCCTTGCAATGCATGGCACACTGAAAGAACTCTTTTGCTTGCAAGTATTGCTTATTAAATTCTTAAACCTTAAGGATTTTTCTTTGCAGTCATACAAGCTTAAACTAAATATTGCATATTTTTCCTCCCTCGCAAAGAATTAATTTTATAATAAGATGTTTCAATATTATTTCCTATAAAAATTCTTCCATTTTCCGATGTTCTGTAGTTTTGATGGGATCAGATTTTATAATCCACAATATAGTGTAGATATTAGTGCATGCTATCAGAAGTCGTTAGGACGCCTTCAATAAAGTCTACAGCTTTAAAAAATGAGATTTTTGAGGAAAGGATTCCCTGCCCATAATAATATTTAATGGTAACATTGTTTTAAGCGGAGATGTGGGGTTTAGAATACCTGCATATTTCTATACAGTAACTGTCATCACCGATCCGAGTGATATTTCCAATACAACTTTACCACCCCCCCCCCCTTTTTTTTGGTACCCCCCTTACCGAGACAGCTTTCTGTATTACTTTGGGAAGCCCCAAAACATCGTCCTGTAAAGGATCATAAGCTTTTATTAGTCCTTGTCTTGAGCCGTCTAGTATGTACCCGTTGGAGTATGTCACGGCTTTAAAGCAGCTTTCACACTTCAGCATTTTGCTAACAATGCCTTCGGGAGTAAAGTCACAAATGCGACCCATAGATGGTTATCTGATTGGTACTCTTGAAAGCTCCCTACTTTTTAATGACTTTCTGCTTCAAAATGTTTTTTCCAAACAGAATGATTTTCCCTTTTTTTCATTACTCAAAATTAAAAAACTTCTCCAGTTAAAGGATCTCTTTTCTGAGCTTCTGTGTTTTAGTATATTAAGCTCACTTAGTCCTCTTCTTTTCATAATATTTAAAGCTTTGCCTCTATAATAATAGTTTTCCAATTAACTTTGATTCTTCCTACAATCGGCCATAAATCCCAATTATAGAATTCACATTCCGTCCGAATTGAAATTCATGAAGGCAATAAAATTGTTTTTATTTAAACACATTTAACTTTTTAAATTAAATTAAACTTTTAATTATATGCAGAGCCGTTTCAATAAAAACCATAAATCTGTTACAGCAACGTAATTAATTATTCAATCTCTTTTTATATTTGCAGAAGCTTTACAATGCCTTTATATAATTTGGTGAAATTCCTACGTTGTATTTTGCTGTTAAATAACAGCGCAGAATGAATTATGAACAAAAATTTAATAAAATTATTTGTTTTAACTTTCGCATCAAAGCATTAAATATATATAAGTTGCTTAATTAGTTAATTAAAATGTATTATACAAAATGGGCCTGGCAGGTGGTGAAAGGCTAATTTTTACAACATTTATACAGATTGTGGAAAATTAATCTTTTGCATTACGCATAAATTGTAATATCGAGTTTTATAGCATGCTTACAATTAGAGATCTGCAACGAGTATTTTTTTCACATCATAAAATATTTATTTTATTCTGTATCACTAAGCAAATCGATTCTTTCATTACTTGAAGCATATTTTTAGGCATACAGCTGCCATCATTCTATCTTGAAACTTAAATTGGAAGCCCAATAAATAAATTTTAATTACAGTAGCGGCATTCCGAAAGCCCTAAAATATGAATACTCGTAAAAAGTTTGGTTAGCCTGCTTTTCTCGTACGCAGTATTTCGCTGTATTACACCCTCAATTTTTCATGCAAAAAAAATATATAGAATCGAGTTTTGTTATCCACAAAAGTCCTTTAAAAACTACTGTGCAAGACTACATATTTTTTTTTTTTTTTTTTTTGTATCCAACTTAAGGAAAACAGCCAAAGTCTCTGTAGGAATCGAACTCGCGACCTCGGCTGTAGTTGGCTATTCGTTATCCATTTGCCTACGGTGTCAATTTAATTTTTCTAAGCATGTCTATTTGCTTTTCAACACTTTTAAAGCCGCCAGCCGACTGAGATGAAAACATATATATAGCATATAGATATAGAAAATTATTTTTTCTTGTTGGTAATAAAAATTTTTGGTAAACACGATATTATAAGCTAAACGATTTTTTGCTCAAATCGAGTTGAGAGCATGATGGTATAAGAAAGGCCATTAAAAGAGCGCAGGAGACACAGAATAATCCTTAGCCTACTAAACCAGAAGTCGCAGGTTCGATTCCTGCCTAGACCCTGGCTGTTTTCCTGCAGACAAGCCGAAAGCTTTCTAGGTTAAATTAATTAACAAAAGAAAAAAAAAATTAGTGCATTACTCGTAAGATATATTTCGTATAATAGCAATTTATTCCATTTAATTATCAGCTGATTAAGAATTTATTAAAGGGCATTAATAACTCACGTACTCCACAAGAAACTACTTGATATTAATCCGTAATTCATTAGCTTGGAATTTGCTTGGTAAAATTCTCGTATTCTTTTTTTTAATGAATATCCCAATTCGTATTGCAACCTGAAAAGCAACAAAATAAATTTCTATTCTTTTTCTTTTCACTTCTATCCGTGCATTAAAAATTTGTTTAAACACATCTATTCTTAAAATTCCCCACAACAGGGACTCATATAGCAGTATAATGCAAAATTTATCAATAAAATTGATTTCGATTTACAATCTTATTTAATAACAATATCGTAAGTATACGTGCTACAGTCAAGCTGACTGATGCTTTCGCCTCTTCAGCTCTGCTTTTTATAAAGGAATCTCGCTTGTTTTGTTTCTTTAGCAAATGAAAAGAAAATCCTGTCATTTGTGCCGAGCTGAATACAGAGAGAAGCTTTTTTATAAACTCAAAAAAAAAAATTAAAAAAAAAAAATAGGATTCTATTCAAAAGTATGAGAGTGATGTCGTTTAAATGTAAAATGTATTTTATACTTCTTCTACGATGGCGCATCAAAGTATAAACTAACAATGGACTAGAAGGAGAATACGTTGCTGTTAGAAAGTAAACAAGTTAAAAAAGATAAAAAGAAAGACTAAAAGTAAAATGTTAAAAATGTAAAGATGTGGTTATATTGAATATAATGCACTTCATGTAAATGTAAAGGTGTCAGGAGATGCTGCAAGAAATAAAATAAAATAAAATAAAAAAATGATTTTGAGAATTTAGTTTATTTTAAAAAAATATACGTGCCGTAGACACATATGAGTACTGTAGCCACATGCAATTTGAGACGGTGTAACTTCATTTGTTGTAAAAGAATTTTTACAAAAATTTATTTTTATGGCCAGCAAATGCTATTTGTATTTATTGTATTATTTAAATCTTATTACAGATCTACGGCTATGCATTAGTGTTGTTATCCATGTGAGAAATGCCAACGGCAGCAATGCCAGCAGAAAGTGTTAAGGCTTCTCTTTCTTGTAGCAATTCCCATTTGCTTTTAAGAATTTTTCCTGAAACTCACACAAGCTTAATGCACAGAAATGCTTCAGAAATATCTTTTCCGCTTTAATTTATTTATGGAATTTATTTATTTATAGTGAAAGTATTACTATATTTTTATTTTGTTATTTTTAAGAAGAAAATTTATAATTATTGAAATTGTAGTATTGAGTTGTGGAAGGTCGTGGCATAAGAAATTCATATCAATACTTATAAAATATGTGGCCGTTTGTTGTCAAAATGTCACTGATGCTTAAGTAGGCAGTTGCTACGATTTCTATTACTTGCACAGGAAACTAAACGGTATCGTGATACGATTTTACAAATTCTATCTAAATTTTCATATTATTTATATATTCAGAATAACTACTTCTTATTCATTTTTCTTCAATAATAATAAATAATTAAATAATTTTTATTTAAATAACGCCTTTTTATCACATAATACTTTATGCCTCTTATAGAGTGCATGGTATTTATGTTAATTATTTTATAAAACCTGTTTGTTTATTCAAACAAAAACGTTATGCTGTAAGTCGTTAATTGTTCGAAAAAATATTAAAAAAAAGTGTCTGAGCATGCGCAGCATTAGCAAGTAATTTAATGCGCATGAGAATTAGCCGCCACTACTCAATTATAAATTTTTCTGTATTTGGATTTAATATTGTGTTGCTCCGTCAAAGTAAAATTGAAAAGAAGATTTGAAATAGCGATACATTTTGGATCCTGTTTTTGGACAACCTTTTAGGGGGACAATTCTTTCTGCTATTATGTATGAAATTTTTTAATTTAATAATTTAAAAGAAAATGTTGATGAAATTTTCTGAATTGTTTTAATATCGCATGTGTTGGAACATTTAAGTGACGAAGGCAAAGCCACTCCCTTTATATATAGATATAATTGATATTAGCATCTTTCACTATTGCCCCAAGTCCTGCTTTTCGTGAGGGGCATTATACCCAGAAAAGTACTATTAACTAATAATATAGTATTTATTTATTTATTTATTTATTTACCAAATATTACGATTATATGAATATAATTGCAATATGTATAGAAGCACTGGCTACTAAGGCCTTTGGCTTCTGGCTCCTCAGGGAATTGAACCCCTGACACTTGTGTAACAGGCGGGTATACTAACAATTATACCATCGAGGGGCCAATAATATAGTATTGTTAATATTATATATATTATTATTATGTATATTATATTACTAAATAATAATATGTTACACTCGAAGATACTCATAACCATAAGAAAATAGATCATCTGCGAATGACGTTAACAGACTTAAGGCATGGAGGACTTGAAAGGAAGACAATAGTAGGGTAGTATTCCTCTAAAGCCAATGCCGCGATTTTAATCGCGGCCCCAATACCTTAAGCTAACACTTTACCGGATATTAGTCACCGGAAATGTTGGCAATGTAGGCAATATCTGGATGATGGTGAGGAAATGCGAACACAATCGTGCCACCGATAAAGATAAGGTTTGACCGCTTGGCTTTTTCTTAGTACGCCAATGTGATAACAAAATCATGATTTGACAATAAGAAAGAACATTTTATAATTTATAATATCCCTTTTGACCCTTCTACGCGTGTTTTCCAAATGCCTCTTATCGCAATATCAAGAGATTTGTGTTTAACTGCTTCATAATATTCCTGTTCCTAATTTGATAATTTAATTTTAAATTTGCTTGATATCACATCTTGTGGTTACCGCTACTATTGCCCCATTAACACAAAGTACTAAGCAAAGGCTGCCTCTGCTCGACACAAGCATGCAATAACATTCAGCGACCTTAATTACATTGATATCCTCATAAATTCTCCATTTCTTGGTTTTATTATATTTACCAAAGGCAAGCAAAGAAGACTTATACTTGCAATCAAATAATAGCACCGAATACCCTTTAAGCCCTCGACTAATCTCACTATAAATTGCCAATTTCTGCTTCATTTTGTTTGTTTATTTTCTACTGAGAAAGGCATTATCAAGGTTAGAAAATGATTTGATGACTTCACTGAAAGGAAGGAAACAAGCAAAGAAATCGAAAAGGTTAGATGAAAAAGTATTATAAAATACCTGGTATTCAACGGAAGACTGTATTGTGCTTGGGATGAGAATATACATGCTGTGTACATAAATAGAAAACACAAATAGTAAATTATATATTGTAAAAGCTGGCAGAATTTTTTTTAGCTATAAACAAAATAAATAAAATGAAATATTACTTGCGATTTAAATGGGTTGCCCATACGGATTTATAAATGTCGACACTTTAATACAGAATGGGCCAAACTTGTGCTTTCTTCCTCTAAGGATTAAAATCCTTATTAGAAAATTGTTTAGTGTAAAGAGATAAATGTTTTGCTTTAAATTTGATAATATTTTTTATATAAAATTTTCGTAAGTATTTTAATTATTTTTCAAAATTTTTCTTTTTTAGCGGTTTTTAAATTTTTTTGGAACTAATTGCCTTACTACGATTAAATTATTTTATATTAGGCAGCCCTGAATTGTAGTTTATCAATTTATCAGACAAGTGGAATTGGCCGCAGCATCTTTGTGGCAGTTTGTTTAGCCAAAAAAAACCACTCTCGCATTTGGCAGCAACAGAAGAAGTTGCTGCTTTAGTTGCTTATGGGCACTGATCCGGTTCAGGCATGCAATTGCATGAGAGACCTCTTCCCATATTTCAGTTAAACTGAAATTTGGTCTCGATTTACGTTTTATGTTTTCCCATAAATCTTATAAACTGAGTAATAAATTTACGACCAGCTAATCCCACTTGTAATGACTATAAACTGCCACGAGAATGATTTTTGTTTCAACGCACAGGCACTCAACTGACTACACATTTTCCATTCATTCAATTTTAATATCCTGTTGGGGCATAGATATAAATTTATTCAATTCAGATTTCAAACAACTAATTATTCTTCTTGTAGACTTTATTTAAAATTCTATTTCCTCTTCAAGTATATTTAAGAGTTTCAAATATTTTTTGTTCCACTGTACACATTAAAGAAATTAAAATGCTGCTGTAAAGGGGAAAACTTTTAAGAAATACTCGGTGTGTTGCCAAATGCTTGGCAAAATTCACTCCAAATACTAGAAGAGGGATCTTTCCAATTTGATTTTGTGTCAACTAGCAGATACAAACTAGGAGGAGCCATTTCTCATGCATTTCAAGTCTCATCGTTTTGCCGCTCACTAAATTAACTCTTACATGTATGATGAATTAACACTACGTATTATGACCGGAAATTGAATTACATCTACATCCGCAGTTTTTGTTAATTTAGAATGCCAAAAAGTATTTCCGTTCGAATGCAATTTTTTTTTTTTTAATAACTTAACCCGCAAAGCTTTCGGCTTGACCGCACGAACAGCCAGAGTCTAAACAGGATTCGAAGCCGAGACTTCCGGTTTAGTGGGCTTCGCATTAATCATTCGCCTACGGAGGCACTTTTATAAGAAAAATATAACAAATAAATAAATATAAAATTTTTTTTTGTCTTTATTTCTTATTCGAATTGTTTTTCTTTTGAACAATTTAATATTTAATAAAGCTTTAAATAATACCCTCAATGTCTACTCCTTCATAGCGACGCTACTGCCAGTTGCTTTGAAATGATAATGTGGTTTGTTTGGTTATTGTTCTTTTGTTCTTGTTTCTTGTTAGTAAATAATGTTTGGAAAGAGATTATTTATGAATTACTGCATAAGCAGGTAAAGAAATTAAAACTTTAGAATATTCTGTTCAATTGATAAAGTTGAAACTTGCATTGTGAAATCGGTTATTTCTTCTTATTTTACTTCAATAGCCTGTAAAAAAGCCTGCAGGCTCAACACATAATTTTTCATTATCATCTAGAAGATGATTTATTTTAAATCAAAAATAAGGCTTATGTGGTTCAGAGCTGGAGATACAAAGCTTTCCTCTTTAGAAGAACATAAAATTATAAAATATTTTTTTATGTTTCTTTTTAATGATTATTTTTACTTCTTAAAGGTTTTTCATTATAAACATTTTTAATTTTCTAATTTTTGTAAATTTTGAATTTTCTTTTGTCTGAAGAAGTTACACAAATTCTAACGATATATCGGAAAATGAGAAATTTACATATATGTATCTCAACGATTTATCAGGCCTTATTTATAGTTACTGCACCATAAAGCTTTATAACATTCTGTGGTAAAATCCAAGCATTCTAATATTTTCTTCTTAAGTTTGTTAAGGAAAACTTGCGTAACTGACAGCTTTGGAAAAATTAAAAATTCGAAGAAAAGCAGACATCCTTTACATTTACAAAACTTTGATCAGCTTTTCTAAAAGTTGGTAGGGTTTGAGCGAGGCAGGATATACATATTTTAAATGTCAATGAAAAGTAAGAAATTATTTGTAATTTGAAAACCTTTTTACAAACATCTCCTTGTCAACCTTTGCAAATTAGTTGTGCTGATCCCTGCAGTGGAGAACGAAGGAAACTTTTTCAATAATGATTAATATTTAAATGTAAAGACGGGAACAGCATCGTAAAGGCTTCAGAAAATAAAACGTAAACTTAAGCAAAAAGGCAAAAAGTAAACAGTTTAGAAAAAAGGACAAATAAAGCAAACAGCATTATGTATGGAAAGGGCAGCACATTTTTAATGTCCGCTTGGAGCTGCAAAGTAGCAGGTCATTTTTATAAATGTAACCCAAAGCCATTATCCGAATAGGTGAGGAAGATTGACATTTGCAGCTCTCTGGAGATTAACTTGATTTAATATAAACTTTTGCCTGTTTAGCTAAAACTGGCAGCAATTTGTTTTCACGAACTTTCCAATAAGAATAAATAAAAAGTAAAAACAAATATTAAACAGGAACTTTTTTCTTGCTTCATGTGTCAGGAATTAAGCGATGACAGTCATTAGGCATGTCTCCTGACTTACAGAAATTTATTGGCGTGTATTGCCTTGAATGAGAATTTATATTTAAAACAATAACAATTATTTCTGTGTTAAAGTTTTTTATCCTCTAAACTTGTTAGTATATTTCCAAAGATTTTTTTTTCTTTATAGCATAAACAAAATATTGCTTCAATTCAGGAAATATTTTAAAATTAATTATTTTTTTTTTGGACATGTAAATAATAGAATTTTTTTTAGTATATTTCCAAAGAGTTTTTTTTCTTTATAGCATAAACAAAATATTGCTTTAATTCAGGAAATATTTTAAAATTAATTATTTTTTTTTTTGGACATGTAAATAATAGAATTTTTTTTTATTTTTTTTTTGTTATGAATTAAAACTGGCGTCCTGTTCAAAATAATTTTTATACTTTTCCTCAACTTAAGAAAAATAAAGAGCTTCAATTTTTATTTTTTTCTCTCTTCACTTTGAATTTTCCCCCATTTTTTTAACTAATTTAAACTGCATAGCCTTCATCTTGCCTGCAGGAATCCATACAGGATCTAAACAGGATTCGAACCCGCGACTTCCGGTTCAGTCAGCTGTGCTTTATTCATTCACCTCGGAGTGATAAATTTTATATCATTTATTAATACATTTTTTAAACTTCTTTGACTTTTTCCGATATTTGGTTAGCAATTTATTAATATACTCAGAAATTAAAAAATTTTTTAAATATTAAAATTAATAATTAAATTATCGTTAATAATTTGTTAACATCTTGGCAAAGAGTTAATTTATTTTAAATAATTTTATTATTTCAATTTTTGCTAACCACTTATGTAAATTATTCGTAGAGATTCAAATGAATTTTTCAATGCCAATCGACGCCTTTGCTGCGAGAGCTTTTAATAATGGCCCCATAGTTCAACTCCATTCCTCACCGAATTAATCATTAATTAACACTAAAGGAAATAGTTAAGAGGGATATATTATTTTTAATACTAAAAATTAATGAATTTTTGAAAAAGTATTTGTGTACTTCGTTTAACATAAAGAATAGGTAAATTTTTCTTTTTCTGGTGCTTTTCATAATTTTCCAAAAGACTGTCGACTGGCATCAAGTTAATTTAAACACGGAAATAAAGCGTTAACACAAATTTAGCGAATTTATTTAGCGTTATAGCAGAAGAAAGAGTTACTGAAGTCGCTTTACAGGTTAACGTGTCTTAATCTTTTATATACTCCGTGAGAAAAAAAGATGTTAGTAAATTTTTAAAGAACTTGTAAAAAGTTTAAAAAATTTATTTAATAAATTGTTAAAATTAAATGAAAACTGAGACTAGATGGAATTTCAAAAATACATTTTTCGGTACTCATTAAATATTTGACCGGTAAATTAACTCAGAGGTCTTTAACTATATTAATTGTGAAAGCTTCGAAAATGCAAAGAAACCGCTTGGGAAAATCCTTGACGAGTTTGAAAATCTGCTCGTATAATCCTTAAAGTGAAATCCGGTTACATAGACAAATATTTTGCTTTGCTTTTCGATTTAAAGGTGCAAGAGTCCGAACTTTAGTGTAAAGACCCTGTCACACATAATCCTTGATACTTTAGCCAATAACTTTGACAACTGACCTTATCCTTTACAAGGAACCAACAAAACTTTGTTGGCATATCAAATTACTAAAAGCTGAATAAAAATGTAACCGAAATGAAGTTGGCATCTGTCACAGTTCTCGACGTGTGTCAAAAGTGAACAGCTGTTCAACCTTATAATTCCAGCTGTCATATAAAATATAGGACGCAGTCCCATAAGTGTCCTTTATTAAAAATTCTCTTTGATTAAGTTATGCATTCCATCTGCTTTAACAAATTTTTTTCGCATTGCCGTGTAAGTCTGCTGAAGGACTGCGTTCAAAGGAAACTTTTACAACTTTAGTTAGTTTTTTTATGTTGTTTATATACATATACATATTTTTTTTTGTTTTTTTTTTTCTTTTTTGTTATTGCAATTTAAAATTGTCAAACCAAAAGACTGCATGCTTATTTACTTTACTTTTCAGCTCTTAAATTTCAAATGAAAATTTGTGGTTACGCAAATGAAGATAAATTTTCTTGTGTGTTTGACATATCCAGCGATAATTTTTCCTTCTGCAACTCAGCTCATTTCGGCAGTAACTGTCATTTAATAAAAGAACAAACAAAAATCTACTTCATTTTCTTCCTTACAACAACAAGCATTGATGTCTGTGTCGACAATGGAATATACTCGAAATGTGAACTTTGCAAAAGGCAGTGTTGAGCATACACATCCATTCGCATTCGGTGCGACTGTTGTGTAATTTTATGTATACATTGTGCATGTATTGGTGTAGGAATGTATAGTGATTGCTCTTTTGACGCATTTGCCAGTTAATGTGCTGTTAAATGTTTTGTTTAACTGCTTGCGGTTGCTGAAAGTAATGACAAGAGACAAACATGTTCAGTTGTGTTTGCTTAAAAAGCAACTAAAAATCAAGTAGGAATCGCAACGGCGGGAAAAAGGGATGATGTGTGTGAGCTTTAAATTCAGGCTGTGTACATCTCGTCACGGGATCATGTCACGCGTATTTTTCGTTTGTTAAATTTGATCATAATTACGCATTATTGCAAATGCATGCTTATGAGCAATTTGGATTTACAAAATTATTATTCTCAAGCTAAGAATTCCATATTAAACATGAAAATTATCGCACACAAATCGAAGTAATTTTTTATTAAAATTTTCTAAGTTTAAAAAATTAATTGGAATAAAAAACTATTTAACTGTAATAGAACATTTAAGAAAGCACAAACTGCCCCACTGTGCAAAACACACTTCCCTAATCCTGGTATGAAAAAAGTCATCTTCTTTAGAACTCATCCACAATATAAAAAATCTGCTGTAGAACCCTAAAACAGAAAATAATAACGACAACGACCCAGTTATCCTTTGGGTTGGAATGTAGTAGGAAACTGTTATTCAAAGTTTTCATTGATGCGTTTATAGGAATCTAACAATGTCGGAATCTAAACCATTTAATTCGATGAAAACATGCACCTGAGTTCATTTGCTCTCCTGCTCTTCTCTTGGAAGGAAATAAGATCTTAACAGTGTCTGGTTGGGTACTCAAACCATACGCATATGCAGGGCTGATCGGCTCAATGACGCTGTTTGTCTTTGCGGCAATGGAATGCACCGTTTACTTGCATGGCAGCGAAGACAAACAGTGGGGCATTCAAGCTTGAGCATTCGACAGAAACAGTATATACAGTGATACAGTCTAGTGTGTGTATAGAAGAAAGTACAGAAATATATTAAGAAAATATCAACCATTCATTTCAATTAACCACAATTGCTAATAGACATTATATCCTTAAAGTGAATAAAGACAAAAAAAGGAAATATATATCTATACATATATCAGAAATATATGCGACTTTTTATTTGAGAGTTATCGAGAGGATAGAAAAATGGCATTAGAACTAAATAACCTGTTGAGCCGAACCCTACTATTGCCGAGGCGTAACCCTAGCCAACGACGTCTTCATATCAAGTTGCTTCTCTACTTTTTTTTTATTTTCTTTTCTGTTTTTAATTTCGTAATATTTCAAAATGTTGCAAATATTTGAAGATATTTTGCATGATAAAATTAAAACTTCGTTTTCACACTCCGCAAGTGATCGCAATATATTTTATTATACATCGCGTTGACTTTATTACTGAGATTGAGAAAAAAGCTCACGTGCCCAAATCTACTAGAATAAAAACATTATAGAATAAATTCAAGAACATGCCTGTCCGCAACAAAAGGATATGAACGTAAAATGAATAAAAATGTTTTTTAATTAAAATTTTATGTGACAACGGCAAAGTATTTTTACTTTTCTGTTTGCCTTAAAAAGCAATAAAAAAGAATTATTATTTATTTTACCATGCGGTAAGTGCGTTTTTGTTAATTTAAATTACATTTTATCGTATCTAAATATTTATTCAATCAAAATAAAATACTTGATTGAAAAGACAATTTTTTACATTTCAAATAGATGAAAATGAAAAAAAAAATTTCCTTGAAAAGGGTTTGCCGCTAAAAATGTTTCAAAGAATTCATTTATTTCACTATTAGCTGGCTTAGTTTCTTTTCATTTATTTTATTAAATGATGAAAACTTCTAATTTTCTATTTATTTTTCTATTTGTAGGAAAAAGTTCATAAAGAGTTTTTCTATTATTTCTTTACGTGGCAGGCACGGTACAATGGCAAACGATGCTCGTACATTCTATTTGCATAATTAATTCCTAATGATTTATTATTTGTTTCGTTTATTACAAAACAAAGAAACATCTAGAAAAATCTCTTAGGCCACATTAATCAAAGGAAGACGTTGAATTGGCATACAAGTTTTAAGAGAGAAATCATAAATCATATACATTCTCATGTTATAACTTTTATTTATCTATTCAGGAAAACAAGGAAATTTGTTTTGTTTTCCTCTTTTCATTTCAATAACATTTTCCGAACTCTCAAGCAGTTGCCGTATTAGAATAAAAGAAAAGAAAAAAAGTTATATTGGCTTTCAATACTTTATGTGAACTTTTGAAATCTTTTTTTTAACACATTCTCTTGTGGTGTCTACCAAGGACGTAGCGCCAGCATCGATATACGTTTGTGCCCATTTTGTTGCATTTTCCATTACTTTGCATACTTGAAATTCTCCTTAAATGTTGCGATTGTCTGGAACTTACCGGAATATGCGGCCAACTTCCGGTAATGGGAATGTTTAAATTTTGCCATCTCCTGCTTGAAACGCATGCTAAACATACTACAGGCATGCTGTCCTTGAGAAAAATATGGCACAATAACTATTTCCGCCTGAATACCGCAACTTCCGGTGATTTACTGTTTGCATTTAGTATGGCAGCTGTTGACTAAAATTTACTGTAACGCTCTGTCTGTAGATGCTGTATTTAATAGCTTATCGCTCTGAGCGACAGAGCCACGCCTTTTTTTCTAATACCGGCCTACGAGTAGACAACTACTGTTCGGTTCGGAACTTAATGCATTAATAACAGAGCACAACTCCACCGTATAATAAATTTTCGAATTATTTTATGTAAAATTTCTTCTAAATTCTTTTCAAAAATAGTTTTATATTTTTTATTTACAAGCAGCTTAAAATACTTGCCGTAATAATCTATTTTTTCCTTATTTTAAAGTTCCGTCAATAATCTGCCCACTTCCTGTCTGCAGTCCCCTATTTCTTTTATTCACCACTCCTGATATTAAATACGTGTTGAACAATCATGTTCTAGTGTTTTGGAATTAAAAATTAATTCTGAGCATTAAAATGTCAATATTAATGCTGAGAATCGAGAACATTCTTAAATCACTTATCGTGTAAAGTTGGAAAACATTGCCCAGTGAAGAAGATGCTACAGATCACGTAATTTTATTTCGTATTGCAACATTTCCTTTTGCAATCATGATTAGCGACCAAAAGGATTTCCCTAAACAGAAAATTGTTCATTTTTTTTTTAATTAGCTTTGCTTGAAATGTTTGTGCTTGTTTGCAAATAAATACTTATAATTAGAGCTTATTTTCCATTAGCAACTCTCTCTTGCATTTACATGGCGTACATACATGCATTTGGCAGGAAATGGTATAAATGAAAGGTCTGCGCAATTGTAATTGCAAGAGTCTGCTTACAATATGAAACTTTTGTTTCTGCTGCTTTCTTAGATTATACTGTTAGTTGTGTGTGTGGGCGTGTAATTCCAGTACATATCGTGGAATCCTTTCGCTTTTCGTGCAAAAAATATATAACAAAAATAACGCAGGAAAACTTTCATACTGTAGACAGGCTCTTAATGAATAATAAGCAGTCATTAGCAAAACACGATCCTTTTTTCAATGTAGTATCCATTTTGCTTACTGTCACTGGCCAATTAGCTTGCTACCATGAGGGAAAGAACATGAACATAGAGATGATCATGCACCCAGCTCTATGCATAGTATAAACGGAATGTCTCCTTGTAAAGTCCTTTTTAATGTGTTATATCTTATTTAGTAGCACATACTTTTTTGATACCGATGTGTAGCAAAACTAAAGATTTCGTGGTGGCAAAAGGAATTCTGATAAACAAGAAAATTCCGGTCAAGAATATTATTCGCCTAAAAATATGAAACACTTTTGTGTACATGAAATTGCTTACATTCCCATACGGCGTTGCCAAATGAGAAATAAATCGACTCTGAGCTCTCAAAAATTGTTGGGAATTAAAATTAATTTTTACATAAATAATTGACAAAAATTGTTGCGTCATATGAAACCGATCTGCTTTATAGTGTGACAGCTATAAAGCCATTTTGACAGCTTTTTTTTCACTCACTTGCCCAGTAAGTGGGAAAGTGCCGGATCCAACTGTATTAAAGGCGCAAAATAAATTAATTTCATGTCTTTAAAATTTATTAATTAGTTATTACGCTTAAAGCTAATTATCAGAAAATAAAAGAACTATGAGAAACACATATTTGTATGTGTATGTTCATGTCCATTTAAGTGGTCAAACATATATGTAATATGGCCGTGCGGAGCCTGCTTGCATTGGCCATCCGCCTTGACCTTGAGAAGTTATTTCCGCTACGGGCGCCATACTTATTGCGGACCTCTAGCACTATTAAATATCTGCGTCTAGTTGTATTGGTAAACACATTTTACAGAAATGGCAGCGTATCCTTAAAGAATGGCTGCAAAATTAATTTCATTCGACTGCATTCCCTGGAGGTTTACACTGTATTCAAGACTCAATACGACATTTCTCTTCAACTCTTGTTCTATAGTGTGCTGCTAGATAAAATGAAATTACAATTCATTCTAATCCGTATTTATTGCCAAAGCTAAATGCGAATTTATTTTGTACGGTTGGTTGGGATGAGATGTTTTGGCCGGTTGCATGAAAGTGTGCTCGTTCGCATTAGCTATCGATTTTCTTCTGCTGCTGTAAATCAAAATTAATACGCTCAGTGGCAGTAAAAGTCTTTACATGGGCCCTCTCAAAAACAGAAGAAGCAGAATTAAATAATAATAAGATTAAATAAGGAAAGAAGAAAACAAAATATAAAATTTAAAAAAAAAATTCCGTAAAATAATTAACAATTACAAGCCAATGGCTTAAAATCACTTTATCCTCACATTCAGTGTAATTCATAGCAGATCTACGATATTGAACATTTTTGAGGTATACGAGATCCTATTACGAGAGGGAATTCTAAATATTTTAGTAGCCTTAATTATGGCCTTTTTTTTAAAAAAAAGCATTACTTGATTTTAAGGACATTCGTAGGAAATTAGCTTTGCAAAATGCTTTATTTAAGGTTTCCATATTTCAGTGAATAATAAGGATGTTTTTCTAGTCCTTGAAAATTATTATTAAGTTTATAAATTTTTTTTTTAAGTTTTAATTACAATCTTATTTAAGTAATTACAATTTTAAGTTTATAAATTTTTTTTAAGTTTTAATTACAATCTTATTTATGTAATTACAATATTTTACGTAACTTCTGATCCTTGTTCGTATGCTTTCACTGTTATATTGCAAACAGAATTGATTTTCTAACAAAAATAGGCGTGACATGGCAGTTCTTTTACATGTCAGTAGGAGAAACTTCGACACCTTTTGCAATGGATTCAAATCCATATATAAAAAAAAAAAATTAACAAAAAAAAGGATCCTTAAAATTTTACTTTAATCAAATAAAACAAAATGATGCACTACCAGTATTATTCGAAAGAGTGACAACTTGGTCCATCAGCGCTAAGAGATTGGAGTATTGTTGAAAATTGGGTCGGTTCGCCGATAAGGAATTTTATGGTGTTCAACCTGATGCTACTGTTTAAATTACAGCCGATCGATGATTCACATACGTTGGTTTTGCTTGAAGGATTTGTTTTGAGTTGCAGAGTTGCAATTGTAGAGAAAGCTTTCCAAGCTTAAAATGTCACAGCAAGGCCTGTTTTGTATCCTTTTTTTTAAACCGAAATTAAAATAAATTCTAAATAACAAATTTAAATTTTTGCATTAAAATAAAATTCTCATATAAGTTCTTGATATAGATCATTTGGTGAAATGAAGTGTATTTTTAAAAATGGAAAAGTGGGAGTGTCAAAACTATTTAACTATTTCCCCCACTCTTTCTCTCTCGCTCTCACACACGCCGCATACAATGGCTTTCTCTCATGCAGCATTAATCTACGTACTATTTAAATTTATATTTGATTCCTCTGCATTTGCATTTGCACGTTGTTGTCTGAGGGTGTGTGGGTGCGTGTTTGTGTATGTGAGTCATTTGCTCTTTTGATGTAAAATCCTGTAATGCTCTAGAGAATTTCGGTTTATGATGACAGCTTTTTGCTGTCGCACTTAATGAATCATCGCATTAAAATCAGCAATAATAATTTGTGCGTCTTTGCATGCCCGTTTGTGTGTGTGTGTGTTTGTGCTTGTGCAATATAATTATAGTTGTAAACATATTTGCGCTTATGCGTGCTAGTAAGCAATCAGGAAGCTTTGTAAAATAAAACGGATGTTCGTTGCAATTTCTTTTAATTCCACATTGACGTTGGCGTATTAATTTTTAAAGACATTGTGAAGTATTCAAACCTAAGAGGATTAAATACACTGAAAAAAATTTCCTACATACAGTTTCTGTTTGTATTTTATTAGACGTCAAGGAATCGAATGGCTTTGGATTAGTGAGGCTTTCGAGATGTAACATAATGATATTAGTAATGATTTAAAATTTTTGCTTTTCTGTTTGCGTGACTGCAGTTAAAGAAATTAATTTAGAGAAACTATTTTTTATTTCTTTTATTTTTTCAACAAAATAAGTTAAAATGTTGTCAATCTCTATATTTTTTTAACTAAAAATTTCAGTTCTGATATTTGGAAGGGCATAAAAATCAGTCGTTCCAAAACTCATTTTCTGTGATTTTCTTGCTTATTTACGTTTGGTAACATATTGACTTTATACAACCAAGCTGTGTCAAAATGTATCAAGAGTAACCGGTCATCACCGTCATTGTGCAAAAATGGAGTTGTCGCAGTAGCGGCAGCAATTGCAAATTAAACGACA
Organism: Ormia ochracea; assembly: GCA_963402855.1. Taxonomy (NCBI): domain Eukaryota; kingdom Metazoa; phylum Arthropoda; class Insecta; order Diptera; family Tachinidae; genus Ormia; species Ormia ochracea. Next base: position 48,870,137 of record OY727108.1, read on the forward strand.
AACTCACAGTTTTTATTTTTTAAAAAAAAGTGCTGCAAATTACATTGTACGTCATACTTCATAAGCTAAACCAGAAAGGAAAATTTATCAGAATTCTCAGAAGCGTGAGCTACTTTTTACCGATGGGCTTTACGTTTCAGATTGTATTTTTTTATTATACATTTTCATCTCCCACTTCTTTTTTTATAATTTGAATTCAGAATGTTGCTTTCATTGGCTTCATTCCCAACATTTTTCAATTAAAATTTTTCTAAATCCCTGCCACATATAAGTTTACATGTGTGTGTAACTTTATATGGACGAGCGATGTCCATATAGATTCAGATGTTCTAAGCAGCTACTGATTTCCTGTAGGGCCACTATAATTAGCCAAGTGACTTCAAAGACAATTTATTTTAAATTATTAAATTATTTTATGGAATCAAAAATAGTGAACAGCTAAATATAAACTATGATATTTTTAAAAAATTTTTTTTATTGAAAAAGGGTAACCAGAAAGAAAATTATTCTTTGCTATAAAGAAAAATTTTATAATTTTTAAGGTTAAAAAAATGTAAAATAAAAATATTTAAGAAAGTATTTTTTTTTATTTTTTTTTTTTTTGGTTTTTTAAAATAACTTAACCTGGAAAGCTTTCGGCTTGATCACAGACAAATATCCAGTATCTAGGCAGGAATCGAACTTGCAACTTCCGGTTTTGTAGGCTGCGCATTCTACGGAGTTATTCGACAAAAGTCCGACTTAAGCAAAAAATTCTTACCTCTTACCTCTTCTCTCCTTTTTTTTGAGATTTCTTAATACTCTGATTTCATCTGGCTGTACATGTGAACTGAAATAACTTTACTTATTGGCTTTACAGAAACTCTTTCAGCGTCTGCGCAATATTCTTTTATGTATAAACTTTTAAATCGGCTTGCAAAAAATCACAATTTAGAGCCTTCAAGCTTTCCTTACATTTAAAATATTTTCATATATTAGGGTAGCTCATGTTATTGGTAGAACTGAAATGTCTGTCGAATCTAATGCATTAACTGGCCAGGAAGTTCTTTATTCATACCTTTCCTAAATATTTTTGGTGAGTCATTTTCTAATCAAATATGTTTCCTTCTTGTGATATGTAATTCAATGGGCATTGCCATGCCTAAAATTGGTCACACTTAGAAAGTGTGCTTCATGGTGATGAACTTCATCAAAATTATTTTTCCGTGTATGTTTCCTCACGTTATTTTTCATGATATTTTCTATTAAATATTTAAACTGTTAAAAGTCATTTTTTTTTTAAATAAAAACAAGTAAATAATTTACAATTCCGAAAGTCTCTCAAATAGATAATAATAATAATCTGGTCATGGCATATAATTTTGTGAAGATTTCTTAGTATAAATTTTTCGAAATATAGAGTTTGCTTGTAGAATAACTAAATAGTGCCGGAGTCCTTTAAGTAATTTAAATGCTATACATTTTCATAAACAAGTCTTTCGTTTGGATAGGACATGTAATAGCGATGGATGGATGAAGAAAGTGTGTACAATCACACCCCTCCATTGTAATTTGCGAAGCGAGCTGAATGAGTTTCAAAGAAGAACAGGCCATATTTGTGGAATACCCATTTTAAAGATTAGCAGAAGACAATTGCGAAGGAACCGTGATGGAACCGTGATATCGTCTACTAATGGCAAAGAAATTTCTGATTCACGTAAAACCTGCAGACGAGTTCAATGTTAAAAAAAATCATTTCTGTTACGTATGCAGTGAAGTAAATCCATATGAATTTAAATTTTATTTTCCTGCAAACTTTTAATAATATTGTCTAATTATTTACATCTTGTTGTGCATGTCCTCTTAATTGATAACATGCACAATATTTCTCATTCAATTCTCAATTGCTCGTTACCCATTTTTCTGTAATGAAAACTTCGTGAGAGCAACATTTCCACTTTTCATTCACGCTCGAGATGATTATAAACTTATTATTATAAACAAAGCAAAAACATTTCCTTTCATTATAATTTTAACGAGCTGCCACGTCAGTTCATATGTTGAGTCGCTGCTTTTTAAAAGCTTTTTGATAATTACAAAAAGAAAAGCTAACTTTGATATCCATTTCGTATTTGTTTTTAAACCAACCAGTGTCTTCATATCAGTTACAAGAGCTTATAATGTTTGAAAACAAATTTAAAAATAAAAAACTTCTTTAATTACAAAATATTTGCTATAATTGTAGTACTAAAAATATAAAGAACTTGTGAAAGCTTAATGAAAAGTGTGTGTATTTTGTATTTATTAGTTACTGTACAAGCGGCTTTAAAAGTATTTCATGTGTGAGCCAGTTAGCTCAGATATCCTTTTAGTGATGATATTTTAATATATTTTAGATATTTTTAGATGTTTGTTGCCCCTCTACACTGAACGCCTGAATGTATTGATTTCTCTTTTGCGAATTTTTAAAAATCTCTTCATGTTTGAAATAAACTTGAAGGTCATTGTTTTCCTGCTGGAATGGGATATTTTGTTACACACTGTCAAATGCTTGTTCAAATACTATATTAACGGCATAACGAGCGGGACTTTTGCATCAACGAATATTAAAGGTGAGTGGTTTAGTGAAATGGGCTAACTTTCAAAAATGTTTTCTCTATTTCTTATCTCGTTTAAATGGAGAAAATTTTGTCCTCCTAAAACTTGAGCGGAATTCAACTTTTATTCAATTATGCCCTGTTTAGACAAAAAGCTAATTTACATAATTTACTGCGATTCACAATTTAAGAATAAATTCCTTATCATTATGTAAATTGCTTCATTACTTGAGTAAACTGCCCAAAGCAACACTTCTAAAGGTTTGTTTGGTGAGCCAAACAAAATGTGAGAATGTGATGAGCATTTATAAAAACTTGTTGGTGTGAAATAAAAAGGCTCAATATAAAATCATGTCTAAACGAAGTATATAAATGCAGCATTGAAAGAATTAATTCTTTTACACAATTACCTTAAATAAAAAGTTAAATTATGAAATGTGTTTCTAAATATTTTTATGTTCTGCCCAGTCACCAATTTATTACATATTTTATGATACAGTTGATATACTGTTTACACTTAAACATCGTTTTACGGGGATTTTATTAACTACTAAATTCAAAACCAATTTTCTTTTTTCTTTTAAAATTCTTTTAATTTGCCTAAATATAACCTGAAGTTAATAAAAATATTTGGGAAGTTGACCAAATTTGTGAAATCTCTGCGTATCATATTGCAATATCAAAGAAATATATATAATAATCCGGCTCGAGTTCGACTTCTTAGTGATGAGATGCACTTTAACAATTAAAAAAGATATGCAAGTAATTTATAGTATTGTAAAATTCCTTTTAAATCCTTACGACACTATTTCAAAAATATTTGTGTTAATTGCGGCTGTTTTTGTGCGGAAGAGTTTTTAGGTTTTTTATACATAAAACAAAAATATTTTAAAATGTTTGGTAACGTAATAGACTTATTGGCTGCAGGAGCAACCAAATTATTTACATACTAAAATATCTCAAATGAAGAAACCTTCCTTGTATTAGTGATATTTTTTGCGGTATACTGTAATTTATTGTACTAGCGAAGGGAACTTCCTTTCAAACCACAAGTGAAGAAACATTTCTGGTTTATTCCGATGTAGAATATAAGCAAAAGGTTTCCTTAAGTTTGAGGCAAAAATATCCTGGCAAATATGAACTTGAAAAGTTTTTAATACTCTTGAGATGGCAGCATCATTAAACAGCCATTATAAACCGTTTGACACTTTAGTGGATCCTTAATAACAACTGCCAGCGCAGAAATAAGATGTCAGTTACTTCACGCAAATGATTAGTAAGTCATTAAGAATACGAGAAAAAAAATAAATGAAAATAATTAAATGGTAAAGCAAAAAACTTGAGAGAGAAGAAATTCATTAACAAAAATAAAATAAATTAATGCGTATTGACTAATTGGGTTGATATCTGGCGTAGTCAAATGCATTATTAAAAATGATTTAAGACAATAAGCTTTTTTCTTATTACTTTTGAAATTAAACATGAGCTTTTATACTTATTGCCCTTTTGATAATTTTAAAAAAATTATAGTGTTTTCTCCAATATTTCAAAGACATCAGAGGCTATTTACATTAAGCTTGTTTAGAAATATATTTTTTTATTTATTAATCATTTAAAAAAATACTGGAAACAATTCTAAATCTTTTAAGTTTTAGTGTTCTGTTTAAAAAATATTTAAAAACAATTACTTGTCAGACAATTAGAGCAACATAGTTAGTCGTAAAGTTTTACAAAGCTTAATATATTGCTGTTGATTATGCAAATCTATAACTTCCTGCTCAACTTCGAGGAAATTTAAATTATTTTTACCAGTTTTTTTTGCAATTTTATATTCTTTCAGTGCCCACTTTTTAATTTAAATTATCATATAGGAAAATTTATATTGAGACCTTTGATTGATATAAATTTTGAATTTTCGCTTTTGAGAGAAAATTCGCTACCGTTTATCTGGGAGTGCATAATTTTTATTTATTTTTTTTTTTTTATATTTTTTTGGAAGTGATACTTTCAATTAAATGTACTGCACCGGCTCCAATGCTCTATCTAAGATGACAGATGCTACTACAGAAAGTTTTTGTTTGTTTCTCTCATAATTTTTAATTATTTGAATGTTAAACACTACTAGAATTTATTTTAAACTCCGAACGATAAAAATAAATACAGTACAGCCTTGATTTGCGCAACTACCGGTAACTGCAACATTCCAATTAATGCAACACTCAATGTTTATACATTAAGCTTCTTTAGTTGATTACAGAAAATTCCATTTCTTATGAAATATTAATCGCTCTACAAGAAATCAAGTAAGATATTGTAAATATATAGTACGGATATATATGCTTGCAACATACACGTGTAGACTACTTAAAAAGATAATTTTTTATGTTAAAAAAAAATAAAATTTAATGAATTTGAGCTAAACAGTGGTGACTTTTAAATAAGAATTTTAGAAATCGGTTATCACAACTTTTCGGTCTCACCAAACGAGCTCGTACTGTAATTTATTTCTATATACAAATTTTTCGTATTTGGAAAATATTTTTAAATGCAGAGAAATGGAGACAAAATATGTTGCTAAATTTATAGTTTGATTACGGCCAGTAAGGAGTTGGGTATGCGGTGCGTATGAGTGATATTGAATACAAAATGAAACACAGGCAACACGTATACGTACCGTCGGACGCGCTAAGTTGGTACGATTAGTAGAAGGAGAACGCTCGAAAGCCATACACGTTCAGCGAACGACTGCGGGGAATAGATAAAATATGCTAAAGCTTCTGAAAATCGCCTGAAATATTTTTAAGGCGCGGCTGCAACAATAGTTTAATGAAGAGCCTACAAAACAGAGAAATTATTATAAACAATAGAATTTCATACGCAACCGAATGTTACACAAACGAATGGACAAAACGTATTTGTTTAAACAACTTTACGGGTGTGAACAGAAGGAGCGCTGAAAGCCGAGTGAAAAATCATCCTAATCAATACAAATAATTTTGTTTATAACACGGTAGACTCCGACAACAGCTGAGAGCAAAGCCGATAAGAGCGAGGAAAGAGTTTCAAAGCTTTTTACGTGCTTCATATATATAATTTTTTTTTGACATAAAAGCAAAATATTTAGAATAAACAGAATTTCAGCGCTGATTCTCGCATTCACTGTGTTATATATAAATTTTCTACTCGCATGAAAGTAAGCATCAATAATCTCGACTCGTCTCCCCTAGGCGTCAGAGCTTACTTCACAAGCATTCTGCTTTTCTTAAATAATCTTTCATTGTCCAAATTTAAACCCCCTATAAGGAATATGCAAATATGGCAAATAAAACCTTGTAAAGTAAAATATGAATTATATATTTTTAACAATTAAAGTGAAAACTCAACCGAGAATCTTTTATACACGCCAACTTCTCTTAAATTTTTATATTTATATTGCGAAAAGTCTTACTGTTAAATTGTAGCACTTTTTTAAAATTCTTTAAAATATAATTCCACAATTCAATTCAATAAAATTATTCTAAAAGTTTTAAAGCTTTAATTCCAGGCAGTGAAAAAACGTTGTAAAAGTTTCACTTCGCTACATAAATTCCTCTTGTTGTAAATGAACAAAAATATTATAAATGTGTTCCTTAATAATAAATAAATCTCTTAACAAGACTTTTGAAGAAAATAATTTCATAATTTTTTCTCATTATTATTTATTAATGCACTTGTCATGACAATTAATGTAATTGGGTGGATAAGCTTAGGATTTGTTTAATTGTTATGTTAATTTAGCTTTATATATTTTAAGCTTACCAACACAGACGAATTAAAATTATTAATGAGAAAGCTAGAAGAAATCAATGGATGTAAAACCTTTGAGACGAGTATGTTTCATCATTGTAATCTTGTAAGTACTTCGCTAGGCGATATTGGCGTTTTATTATAAGCCTATTTGTTAGTATAAATGCTTTTACCTTCTGAAAGAATTTGCTAAAGAAAGGCTTCATGCGGAGTAAAGAAATTTCATCTTGTAGAGAATTTTACATTTGATTATGGAAAGGCTTTCAAGAAGTAGAAATTAATTAATTCATTTTTATATAACAAAAAGAAAATTTGAAGAATTTGCAAAGTTATTCAACGGTTAGCATTATTTTATTAAAGAAAGTTCTTCTTTGGGCGGAAATATAATCTGCAGCACAATAAAGAACTGCTGTCAAGCATACTCAAAAAATAATTGAAAAATCTTAACTAAAGATTTCAAGAATTTGCTTTAAAGAAAATAAGCAAATATTGAATTTTAAAAGAGAAGTACTTTACAAAAAAAAAATATATATACCAATCCTTTAAATCATGTCCTTATAACTTATTAGAAATTAAGGAAATTTATAATACTTTTTTGGGTGGCAAAAAATTTGCATTTTCTTTGACGGAATCCACGCCTTGCGTGGCAACCAAACAGAACATTCATCTGCTAGCTGGCAATCATAAATTTCTGTCACGTCTCGCACTTGTTAGGTTTTATGCTGTTGTGCACATTTCCAAAAATATGATAAAAATGAACTGAATAGAGAAAACAAACTGTAGTGCTAGACAGACAAATTTGGTGTAAAAGTGGGGCACGTTTTCGACGCAAAGTGACCAACTATTGTTACATATGGAAGTCATTGACTCAAAAGAATATACTTAAATTTATTGTAAATTTTTTTTTTATATTTTTTTTTTTTCTCTGGTGTAGTTTTTAACAAACAATGCCAATGCCAATAACCTTTTATCGCCTTCATTATTATTGCCAATAGTTTCGTGATTATAGGCCTCTAAACATTTAGCGATATATTTCTTGAGCGATAACCATTTATTTTTGAAATGTTTTACGCTCGCCAAAAAATAATCGGGTTCGTTTTATTACTATATTGAACTGACAGAGTACTCTGGTCTTTCCTATAATTATAATTTCTTATTATTATGCTTGCAAAACTTAAAAATATTTTTCCCCCCTTACTAAAACCAGCTTTTGAGAAAACCCCTATCAAAGAATTCATTGCGCCGGAAGTAGTAAAATGGGTTGAGAAACTTTAGAAGAGCTACTTTGGCGTTAATTGAGTACGTTACACCTAAAATACCTTTTATATTTGCAATTTAGAATTAAAAAAAAATTTTTGGAAAAAGGGGAAAAACATTTAATTATATTCAAAAAGAACCATAAAGATACAGTTAAGAGCGTAGCATATAAAAATATGCTAAAAATATTAATATTCTGAAAAAATCTGGAAAATAAAAATAATTCCTTCTTGACTGAATACATCGCAATTGTGTCTGAAAAGTTATCCTTCAGAAATTTCAATACTATGGAACTGCTTGATGTAAAATTTTTTAGCTCTTTAAGATTGAAAACGGAAAACGGATACGGATACGGATACGGATAATATCAACACTTCAGTTTGCTTAGTTACATGGCCAATGGAATGGCGAAATTATTGGAAAAGCTTTCTTTTCTGGAATTAAAACACTCAAAGAATACTTAAGGCCAGGCTGAAGGATAAATGGTTTAAGCCGATTGATAAGATTTAAAAGCTTAAATTAAGCTCTCCTTCAAACGTTTATAAAAATCATTAATATATAATTGATGCAGCCATTTTTCAAAATTAATTATTAAAGCAAGACAAATAATTGTATTTTCTAAATGATGACTCGAAGCATTTTTTAGTCTGCCCTCTTAGCAAAATGCAGCAGCGCAACTGCCAGCTTATCGTCCGTAGCATTCGCCTTTGACATTGACAGAGATGTATGTGTTCATTAAATATTCCAGCAAAACACAACAAATCGACTTTTATCCACTGTTTATCTAAGTTACGATAAAAACAGTGTAAAACATAAGTTGAAGCCGTCTTTGCAACAAACATTCAGTCAGTCGTACAAACGCACCGTAAAACAAGCCCGAAACACAATCAAACTAAACCGAACGAAAAAAAAAATGTCGCAATGCAGAAGTTTCATACCGTGTTACATAGAACGTGACAGATGCACTTTAGAGCAAACAAAAAACATCCACTGGAACAATTTCTTGAACAATGAATAAGGCAGACAGCGGGAGTAGACAAGACGAAAATAAATACTTAAACTTGCACAACTTTTAGCCAAGCCAGGCTTATGACAGATCAGAGTTCTTTTCACAAATTTAAACAAAAAATTAATTTTCATCACTTTGCCGAGCGCAAAGTAATAAAAAGTTTAGAATAAGTGATTTATGTAAATTTGTGGACGTGCTACTTCTAAAAATGTATTCTAAAGAGATGACAGCATGCGAGCATACTTTATTCTGTGCTGTAAAATTATAAGAGAAGGTTGCAAAAAAGCACACAATTTATTAAGTGAAAGTTTGATTCAATATTTGCCACGTAACCAAAAACTTTTAAGAGCGTTTATAAAATTATATTGTCTTCGATGCTCAAGACTTTCTCCTAAAGTTCATTATGCAAAAAGGAACTGTAGAGTTTATGGAAAAAATATTAAATCATTGCAACAGGTGCAGGTTAATTTGAAAGTGCAAGTACGAGCACATAAAATGCATTACGGATGAGGTAATTGATTAGTTTCTCTTCTGAAGATTAAATTTTATAGTTTTCAGTTTTTCACTTCAACTTGTGAGAAATAAGAAATTAGGATAATTTTCTTTTAAAGCGGTCCTTAATAAAGAGATAATCTAACAGATTGCCTGAGAGTGGATTAAAGTAATAGATGAGAGCCAACTAATAAATGGTTTCGCATCCATAATTTTTGTTAATGAATTAAATGTTTGTTTTACCAACAAATTCCATATTTAAACAATTTTCTGAATAATTAGTCAGGGTTGGATAGTTATGAGATACAGTTATGAAATATTTTCCATTTCAACACGATTCTAGATTGTGCAAATACCAATAGATGTGTTCCAAAAAGGCAATCTCTTGCCCTTATAAGTAGACTTGGAGCAGGTGACACAAAATTCAACTGGTTGATTTGGAACCGGGACTAGTTCAACTGTAAATATCTGTCGTGGAATGGTAGGCTTCTTGTAGCACAAATGAATTTTTAATATCCATACGTTTCCAGTAGAGGAAAGATAAACATCCTGTATCCCTTAAGAGGGTCACTATTATTTTCTGCTGTACTCCAATGTCCATTCTTCAGTACGCAATTGGCTTTATGCAATTATCATGTCCGGTTGGTAGTTCATTATTTGCAAAATTAAGCTTAAGTTAAGAACAAGTTGTAATTAAAATATAGATTCAGAGTGCAGAGATACATAGAATTCAGATCAGTTTCCAGGAAAAGCAGCCAGTTTGATAGCAGCACATCATTTTTATAAAAAATCTAAAAGCCTTTTCAAGCGAATAATATTTTTCCTAGCTTCCCATCAATATTTTTATCAAGACCTTTACCCTCGCAAAATAAATGCTCGCTACTATCCAATTTATTATTAATTATAATTTAATTACATAAAAGCACACTTTAATAAAGAACTAAATTTTAGTTTTTCAAGTCTTCGTCACAATAATCAAATCGTTTCTTTATAAATTTGCACCTCCAATACAACTACAAGGCAAAAGGAGTTCCTTTATTTCAGATTTGAATGGCATCAATATCGACTTCTTAGTTCCATGAAAAAATCACACTTTCAACTAATGCCGAATGGCAAAAATGGCTGTACACCGCGATTTAAATAAATACATTCACAAAAATGGGCCACAATTTGAGTACTCAGCCTGTTTTTTAAATTTATATAAATTTTCATCAGAAGTCCTTATCGCAAGCAAGCGCCCCCATAGCAGAGAGTTCCATATTTCACTGAATTAAAATTGTTATGGCATTTTTCTTAGAAAATTACTAAAGCAACATAAATATTCACCAACATACAGAAATCGAACATTTTTATACTTTCCTCTCGTTTTCATGTCTCCGGTTTTAAGATGCACACGTCCTTACATCTTACACACACGTCCTTGCTTGCAGTTTCTAACAGGAAAACGGACACAACTAAAAGTACATCATAACATATTGTTTGACTCAATAATAAAATTTATTATATTTCTTTACAGATAATGAAAAACAAAAACAGGATATGCATCATTATTTTTGCAACACGATAAGTAAATAATGGCGTTTAATGGCAGAGACATGAGAATGCACAGACAGCGGTTGGTCTCTACAGAGGATGGCATGCAATATATGTGGCTGGAATTAAACATGCACTTTGTAGAATTAAGATATTGGCCTTTGCCAAAGATTTTATTGGCAATAGAAAGAGTTTCCAATGAAACTTTTCCAGCAACGGGAAAATTCTTAATTGCACAGACATCAGTACAATGTATGCAGTGAGGAAACTTGAAAGCTTAATCTCAAACAGGTAACTCTTACAATATGGCAAATTATTTATTCTATTAAACAATTAAAGTGCAAAAAGCTGAAATCATTAATCTATTAATCGGATCAATTTCTTAATATCTTCTTTCGTTAGTGTGTATGGAAATTAGTTATTTTGAGTCCTTCCAATATGGGAGTTAAATTTTATTTTCCGAAATAATTTTTACACAAGTTTTCGCTGCAAAATCGTTTGTTTCGAATTAATTTTATCATAAGATAGAGCCTACTTAGTCCATGCCTCGTGACTTAAAAAAGGGAAGTGGTAGAGAAATCAAGTGGTGAAGAATTTGTGGGAGGAGTAGCATTACTGCACTACGGTGTAGATGCCACTAAGCTTTCTCAATATTTCGTTCACAAAACAATGAAGCTTTTGCCACTTCTGCATAAAACATTCTGCAATCTAAGCAAATATTGCACCTGCAACCTCTTAATAGTCCTTCTCAATATTTACAAACATACACCAGTACATAAATATACTGATAAATCCAATAGTTGATTTCAGTTTTTCTTTCTCCAACCTTTTAGTTCCTCTTTGTATTATTTCTTATTATTATTATATTCCTTGAAGGAATATTCCCTGAAAAAGCTGAAATATAGGAAATTAAAATAGAAAAGGGAACATGATAAATTTACAAATTCTACGTCCATGGGAAACTGCATTACATTTTTATTATCTCTGGATTTTGTTATTAATCAACCAAAAAAAAAAAAAAAAAAAAAAATCAACATATCTTAACTATGTACAAAGATCGTGGGTTAGATCCCTACCTGCTTACAAAAAACCGTAACAATTTATCTCACATTATAATGCTCAGGTAATGACACTACTCATTTAGTATTACCCAGAAAACAATTTGCAATGGCTGAGCATAAGCAAACTTTAGAATGCAAGCTTTGAACCCAGAGATGCTGCAAAGCTACTTTAGCGAAATCCTACCTCACCTTTGTTCCCACTAAAGATTTCACCTAATTCCGCCAACCTGAGTGTAAATTGGTTTACATTAACTATCAAGTGTATTGAACTCATGCTCTTTAGTTTATGGCAAAAATCTTTAACTACATAGTAAGCAAAATATTCTCTCAGAAGATATAGTAGGAAATTGTATCGCAATGAACAAAATATTTCCTGCTTTTAAACCAAGCAAGTAAGCCAGTAAGCCAGTAAGCCAGTAAGTCTAAATCCGCACTAAATAACTCCCCTCGAGAAGGGCTTATGCCTTTCGTTATATACTCATACAAAATTATATCACTCTACTTCGTTTATTTATTAGTGTTTGTGCTACTGACAACGATGTTGTATAGAATTTTTTTTTTATGTATTTATGAGGATGTGTTTTGCAAGTACAATGAATATGTGCAGTATCTGGTGCAAGTAACTTGTACAATATGAGTATACATTTTCAACACTGTGTTGGTGTTGTAAATGATATGGCTGTGTTGCTTGATGTATTGTTTATTTCACGCCATTTTCCTGTTTATTATCATTTTCATATTCAGCACAAATACATGTGAATGTGTGTTGGTACATGGCAACATTTCCTGCTATTTAAGAAATGCCTGGATAGAGTGATTGATTATGGCGGAATTAAGTTTTTCCTGAAAGAAAACAAAATACTTCTGGGCGGAAGTGACATACAATAACAGATAACTGCTTTATGATTGTGGCATTTTATTTATATCTGTACGAAATAATATTAATTTTAAACAAACTGCTGTTGCTCATCAATTCTTTTCAAATTTCTTAAGTCAATCAAAACTGTTTGCAACTACTTACTGCTGCATACATTGTATGCAAAGCATTAAACAAGAGTGCGGAAGGATATGAAATTCCAGAGAATCGTTTGACAAATTAAACTTTTAAGGCAGGCAAAAAATTAGTTGTCAACTTAGAAATTAAATTTATTTTAAATAAAATTATTTTATTGTAAAGCTTTCTTATAGAAAACTCGCTCGCTCAATAGGTTTTTAAAAGAAACTGCAACTTGTAGCCGATTTAAAATATAAAATTATTAAAAAAAAATTCATTAACATTGATATCTCGCTAAATTTTTTCATCTCTGACGACTGTCTATCAGTCAGTAACTTTTTAAGCTTCTAAAATAAATCTTCTTGCAATTTCATCTTCTGAATAATTTTATGAAAATATTTATCAAGTTAAGAGCAGAGCTGAGAAACTTTAGGGGATTATCCTGTAACAATATCTATTTGCTTAATACTTTTATTATCTCGTTTGTTACACTTGTGATTGTAAATATAGTTGTTGTACTTTCAAATCTCATGATAAGATAAAAAATTTTTTTAATTATATCAAGTCAAAGTTTTATTAACCTTTTTTGCATTTGAAATGTCTTGTATCACAACTAGAGAAGTATATATATATGATTTCCCTGCACCCAATTAGAAGAGAAATTCTTTTAAAAAATTGATTTTGCATATAAAACGCACAGAAGCTAATGAAAGAAAATTTAACATGTTTATATTTCGCCCTTTTTTTTTTGTTCTGGTTTTTCACTGTTTGACACTCCCCCCTTGTGCAAACTTTTTGAATTAATGAAAGTAAATATTTTTATAAAAGACTGAAAATTTTTGTTAAATGAACACACCTAATGTATCAAAGGAATACTCGTATATATGACGACAGTAAAAATTGTTTACAAAAAAAAATATAAATTTGAAATGGTTTCGAGTGACTGCCATAAATTAAATTAAGGTCACATGGATAAATAATATTATACGAAATTTCGTTAAAAAAAAAGCCGCTGTGCAAATAAAACAACTGCAATGAGAAAAAACGCTGCAACAACAAATAAACACTGAAATAAACTTAATGACCTTCATAGTTAAACACAGATACAATGCACACAGATACAGTTGCACAGATACAGTTGCACAGATACAGTTGCACAGCTACAGTTACACAGTTACAAATACGCTCTAACAGATAAAAATAAATATAAAAAATAGCACATAAAAATGATTTAAAATAAATTGAAATTTGTGTGCTGCCATGGAAACTTGTTGGTGAATTCAAAAAAAAATAATAATAAAAAACACTCACCGCAATAAAACAAACTGTATAAAATAAAATATATATATGTATGTGTTAAGTTACATTTCGAAACTTATTATTACTTGCACGAACCATATGATTTAACAGACTTCTGGTAATATGATAACATAGCTCTGTTAGTTTGTGCAATTATTATTATTACTTGCACAAATCATATGATTTAACAGACTTCTGTTAATATGATAACATAGCTCTGTTAGTTTGTGCAATTATTCTTATTACTAGCACGAACCATATGATTTAACAGACTTCTGTTAATATGATAACATAGCTCTGTTAGTTTGTGCAATTCAGAGAGTGCAGATTCGAAATAGACCGCATTTCTTTATCGAATAAAAAAAAGTATGCTGGGACAAGTGGACCAAGCCAAGTGTTTTGTAAACCAGCAGAATCCTTTAGAAACACGTCTAGATACTTTAGGTCTTATGCATTTAGTAGTTATACAAATCCTTAAGGAGGTCACACTCGGATGGCTAAAATTTTTTGTAACTAATACGAGTACATTGTAGATCCTGTGATGATGCCCAATCAACAAAATCCTTAACATCTGCTATTTCAGTTAATATTTTTGGATTTCACTAAATTTCAAACTTTTGGAAATTCACTAAGGGATGAATTCCAGCAGTAGGGACTTTGCCGGACGTCTAAAAATTTTTGGAAATAATATATGTTATAACAACAATTTTTAACATTTGCCATTTTAATAATTTTTTTGGACTCCCCCGGCTTTCCAAATTTGAAACGTTGTTACGTAACGTAGTCGTGCAGAATATCTAACTTTCCACTTTAGAGTTGAAATATTACATGTACAGTTTCTTTCCACCCCCCCCCCCCTCCTTTTGAAGTTTTTGTTGCCTCTGCTTAACAGCTGGTTGGCTAATAATGAACGCTTTACGTTTATGTAATCGTATGTAAAGTTAGTGATGTATTTGTATGTAATCCTCTGATATAATTAAATTCAAATGAATTGAAATTACTTTTTTTTTTTTTGCTTTAGGATTTAATTGAAAACTGTTTGATGATGTTCAAATGCGATTTTAATTAATTTTTTGTGCTGTTTTGTAACTGTGGGGGGAATATAAAAGCGTGTACCAGCACATTAGAGGTCAACAAACAAACCAAAACAGCTTGCAAAAGAAGCCAAACTAGTTCATGGTCACAATTTTTTTTTTTTTTTTTTTTTGCTATTTTTGATGGACGTGCTGTCTGTCAATTGCATCAATTATCGTAAAAAGTTTAAAACGATTATTTAGCCAAATTTGATAATAATTTCGGACAAAAACTATCACGTCGATTGAAGGAAAAGTGATGGTCTATCAAAACAATAAAAACCTCTCTTCAATAGTGATGTTTGCACTTTATAATTGCCAATAGTAAAATGCTTATTGGTTTTATCATATAAACAGATTTTGCTATTAACTTTAAAGTTTAAAGCAACTATTTATCAAAAGCAGATCAGTTTGAAAACTTGGTAAGTTTCTGCTTCATAATGAAGGAGTTTTTTCTTTATTTTTAATTTTTTATTGTTGAGCAATTCTATAGCTTGTGGACTTGATGAGACAACTCTCGCTAATGCATGTGCTCAGACTCAGCTTGAACTGAATTCTATAATCGGTTTGAGAAATATGGGGTCAGGGATGTAAAACGTATATAATAAGCCAAGTTTTTTGCTGCATTTTTTTATCGATATTCACATCGTCAAGTCAACAATAGAGAGATAAAAGCGTGCTAAAATTTATTGGCAACAGTCAGCTAAAAGTCTTTTGCATATGAATGTTCAACAAATAAATAAATAAAATAAAAGTAGATCAGATGTTTTTTGTTTCTTTACTGACTTTACTTTATTAACGCTTTTACTAGCGTAATAATTAAAAAATAAATTCTATTACAAGAAATATTTATGATACAACTGTCTCGAAGAGCATAGGATACCTTCGAGACGACTTATTAGTTGAAAATTTGTATCCTTATATTTCGGTTTGAATCATTATAAAATATATAATACAAATTATGGTCTTAGATGGTTAACACTTGATATTGAGAATGTAGCGTGAACTATATTTTATTATTCTTCACTATTCAATCAATTTTAATATGTGTATCAAATAAAACATGAAATGCACGGAGAAATAATAAATTAAATATAATGTGAGCGTTTTTTTGCAAAACATAAGTAGTTAATATATTGAGAGCGATCGCTAAGAAGATAATAATACTGCCTATCAAATTAAGAATAATTTGTATTGAAACAAGAAGGCAGATTAGCCAAAATAAAAACGTTTGATATCGAAATGTATTAAGCTATTCTCAAAAGATGTATAGCAATCGTAGGAGAATTTCGATATACTTGCATCCTTTTTAGCCCCCTAGTAGGACATCCTCTCCACAACAATTTTATTTACGAGAACTTTTGCATTTGAAAACTAGTCGCAAATTATACTAATAAAGTCGTGCTTGGAATTTTTTAATTTTCCATGATGTTGTTTTTAATTTAATTAGAATTATTACAAGCAAGTAAATTAATTAATTTATTTATTTTTGTTTCTTTTTTTTGGTAATTAAATCCTTTGTTTTGTTTTTTTTTTTCTGCAACGTTATACTCGTATAAATTACGTTTCTTAAAAACACAACATAAAAAAAAAGTAAAGTTTATTATTATTACTGCTCTTCCAACTCGAGCTTTTGCTGCATTATTTTCTGCTTTTCTAAGAGTAAATTTCAGCTAAATTGCATATCTTTATAAACATATTTAAGCAAGAAAAAGGAAAATATTAAAATAAGCTTCTGACACCTTTAGAAGAAAATATTTATATACCTGTCCCTTGAGCACACAAAGCGAAAGCATCAACTGTCTGTGCATAAATTTCACTATTGTAATAAAAATATATAAATTTATTACAACTTTTGTGGTAGTTTTGGCTGGCACTTAATCTTCCAGCCAGCTTTCTATTATATAAGTGTATCTCCCTGTTTTACCTGACTTTTGCTGAAGAGCTTTATATGATGAGTGCAGAAATAAATTTTGCAAAATAATAAAAAAGAAGATTCACTCGTTGTTGGCGCTTAATTTCACAGAACTCACTCACTAAGAAGCTTATAGAAAATACTTTAAAAAAACATCTCGCTATACACAAAACCAACACGTTCTCCAACAGTTTTTAAGAACAAGAAGAATTATTACTTTAACTTTATTCAAGAATTAATCACTAACTTATTAAACATCTTATTACACTGAGCTTTTATCCTTTTTTTATCTAACACGTTGATGTTTGGTCATCGGGGTTCTTTCTCTTCCAGGGTACCACTTTCTGTATAACTTTTCATGTGTTCCAAAATTTTTTCTATAACCTACTGCAAACCTTACAGTAAAGCTTTTGTCTTTGAAGTGTCTAGTCGAGTCCGCTAATTTAAATTATTAATATATACAATCAAATATTACATTATAAATATAATAGACCCAACTCTATTAGTATAAATAAGTGCGGGAGCAAGCACTGATTAGACCATTAATTAATGTATTTATAATTATAGTTTATAATTATTCTTAGTTTGGATAAGCAAGTTGCATAGGCAAGAACTAGTAATGTAATTAAAATAATACATCTATTATGTATATAAGTTTTCAAGAAAAAATAAATATTTGTAAAAAAAAATTCTATGTAATGGAAAAAAAGAAGCCTCAACAAATAAATAACTAACTAACTCAACTAACTTCTGTTCCTGTAAAATTCCGATACTGGATATGTATTGCGTGTTTGACCTATTGAACTCTCTCTCGGTAGATAAGATATCCCTAATCACTTTACCCTCAAAATGAGGCAATTTCTCCACAAACCTTTTCATTAAACCCAAAGCATAAAATGAAATTGGATCCAATCCTGCCTTTTCATACACATATCTATTCGAGAATCTTTTATTCAAATGCCTATAGTTCCTCTCTATGCATTTCCTTAAAATATGCCTCTCAAAAATCTCCATCTTTTCCATCAAGGTTTTTCATATGGCAAACCATATGGAAAAGGCATAAAGAAGAAGTGGCCGAATGCTCACCTTGTAAAAAAGCAATTTCGTCCTTACCGGTAAACTCCTGCTGTTAAATAATCTCGCAAATATTCCCTTCACACGATTTGCCCTCTCTAAATACAGCGCGTGACCATTAAATTTCAGAAGCCTATTAAAGTTCACACCAAGGTATTTCATTGTATCCTCAAATGCAATATTGTTGCCATTCAAATTCAGCTTTAATCTTTTGCTCTCCGGTACCACAAAATATTTACATTTCCCAGAAGCATTTCTCAAACAAATGGCACTGCACTTTTCGGTGTTAATCTTTATTCCCCAATTAGAGTAGAATTCATCAACATTCCTCGGATACAATGAAATACGCTGCAGTGCCACCTCAGGAGACACATCGTGAGTGTAAAGAAGAGAGTCATCAGCGAACAGAATACCCTTACAATTGTAAAATTCATAGGGAAAGTCATGAACGAAAATGCTGTACAAGTGAGGCGCCAACACCGAACCCTGTGGAACACCACAAGAAACCTCTCCCTGACATGACATGACACCACTCCTCCAATACCTACGCAGAATCTCCTTTCGTCGAGAAAACTTTTGAAAAGTTTTATCACATTTTTACAAAATACCATCATGGCACGGCTTATCAAAAGCCTTCTCGACATCAAGAGACACAGCTACAGTACATCGACCTTCCCTTAAGTTCTGAACCACATCAGTATGGCACTTCAAGAGTGCATGCATCGTTGAATTACCCTTTTTGAAACCAAATTGTGTATCAGGAATATAACTATCACTCAATCCTACATCCATTTTATCCCTTATTATCCTCTCAAATAACTTCCCTATATTAGACAGTAAAGAAATCGGTCTAAACGTATTCACATCATTAATTCCCCTCCGCTTCGGAATGGGAATGAGCTTAGCAAAAAAAAAAAAAAAAAAAAAAAAAGAAGTTTCAATAAATAAATAAATAAAAAAAATATTACATTATAAAGCATACTTTTAGGTGCATTTATATTTTAAGAGGGATAAAATCTTGTAAAAATACAGACACTCATTTAAGCTGTTTATAATCGTATTTATTTAAAAAAAGGTAAAATAAAACTCTTCAAATATCGTCGAAGTATGTTTGAGAGCCTTTATGCGAAACTATTAGCCATTTACTATTTTAAGCCTTAATATTCTGTTTTAAATTTCTTGCTAAACATATGCGTCAGGATACGAGGCATTGAAGTAATTTTTTATCCATTTCATACATTTGTTTGAAATATATTTCGGTAAGTAAATTATATTTTTATTAAAACTTTATTTACTATATATTTAGCATATATGTTACTTAAAGTGAAATGACAGAGTTATTAAAATACATTAATTTTTATAAACTGCATAGAATATTTAGGACTAAATATAGCTGAAGTTAGATATATTATTATCTTTATTCTAGTTTTGTTCCTTTCAATCAGTAAATGGAACTGAACCTTCCAATCTCATTATTAGTAAAGGATAATATTAGATCTGTATGAAGTTTTAGATTAATAATGTTGAAATATCTCTCGGTTTGAATTGCCGGTCATTTCCCATAGGTCGTAGCTTTATATGATTTCATTTTAATATTAAGTTGGAATTTCTCCTAAGAAACCAACTAACTAAAATAAAACCCCCGTATCTCTACAAGGTATGTTCATTGAACTTTAAAGCTTAAGTCAATAAGTAGTTTCAGCGAATAAATGTTTTGTATTTAAACAGAGCAGATAATGTATTTCCAACGCCCCTGCTGTTGAACTAAGCGCTGCTTACTCGCAAACCTTTTATTCATCATTTTTCATTTCACCTTTCAAGTACGGCTACGAAGAAGTCAAGAGGAACACATGTACTTTGCAGTACGCTAGCAAAGTATTGGAGTAAACTATTTGCTGGCAATTACGTTAAGTGAAAATTTAATATGCGTGTTTGCCACCTAAATAAAGCTTAAATCAGAAGAATTTCTTATAATTTCATAACCACCAGGAGTAAGGATCGAAGCAATGGCCCAGCCAGATTGCCTTTTGTTAGAAAATATATCGGATTATTCGAATAATTTTATTTCCTATCAATACCTATATGCTTTGCCTCCTCACTTTTGCCACTCTATGCCAGCTATTTCTATTATTCCTTTTTGCTATTATTTTGTTAAGTTTTTCTTCTACGTTACATGCTGCAAATACCTTTTCCTGTGTTTAGAGTAATACAAAAGACAAAAAACAAAAATTTTCGGTTTAAATAAAATTGAAAGTTAAAAGAAAAGAAAAGTTTAATAAAATAAAGGAAAAAATAATAAAGCAAAAAACCGCAGTTTACTTTCTATCCTCAAGTTGTGGCCATTTTTGTTTCTGCTTAGAAGCGTGCTTAAAGCTAATTTGTTGCACTTTTCTGCTAAAATGTCTTTAAAATGAGTGGTAAAATAATCTCAAAAAAAAAAATTCAATTTTAACTTACAAGTATCTGCTATAAAGTTAACAATTTTGTTTAATTCTCCCTGACTTTTAATATAAAAAAAATTATTCCTTATATCTCTCAGGCTACTTCAGTTTTTCTTTACTTTCCTTTTTAATCATCTCTACTGCTGAACCACAATATGGTATTTAGTAAAAATTTTATTACTGATAAATAAATAATGAATTACATT
Organism: Ormia ochracea; assembly: GCA_963402855.1. Lineage (NCBI taxonomy): Eukaryota > Metazoa > Arthropoda > Insecta > Diptera > Tachinidae > Ormia > Ormia ochracea. Next base: position 48,890,853 of record OY727108.1, read on the forward strand.
TTTGTAGTGGCCTTTCAGTATTTGTTCTAGTTCGTGGCTCTAAAATGGAAATGAAATAATTGAAGATGCTGCAATAAAATGTAAAGGAAACAGAGACAAGCGGACACACACACAAAACTAATAGAATTCAATTGGAGAGCAGAGAAATTGTTTCATAAAAGTTTCATAAATATTTTTCATTTATTCTCTTTTTCTACGCACACGTTTCTATGCTGATATAAAATTTTCATTTAATACGCACAGAAATGTCGTAATTTTTCAGTTATGCATCTGTATTCGTGTATCGTGTGTATTTCATTCTATTAAATTTGTTTTTAAGGTCACTGTGCCGTATGAGTTATTAAATAATTCCACAGTGTCGACGCAGGAACACTCATACGACACGTAGACTCGTTTAAGTTTTACAGCTAAAATTCATGCTCGTTTTTTTATTAAATTAAATGCAATAGAAAGAAAACTGTTGAAGCGGTTTTAAACCATATATAGATTTTATATACTTTAAGATACTATTTAATTTGATTAAGATAAGGGAATAATCTTTCTGTAGAATGCAAGCCCAAGGACATGCATATAAATAAGCTAATAAAATGAACTCCATTGCTCGAATTTGGCTTTTGAGAGTTGATCCAGTTCCCTTCAATTGAGTTATATCCGGTAATATGTTATCCTCCAGATACTGGGAACTTGCACTAGCAAAGCTGGAGTAGCGACCCAGGAAGTACTCGTACATTCTCTCGCAACTTTTGTACCTTTTGTAGCGTTTAGGTAGAATATTAAAGAAATAAAAAATGATTTTGTACTCAATATTGAAAAAGGTCTTCTTATTTTGTAAGCAAAGTTGAATTAAATGAGCCCATTTCCACTTCTCACGGCTTCCTTATACTTTGGAATGTATGATGTCTATATCTTTTTAAATCCCATTTGCATAAATGAATGCAAATAAATTCATGAGATGGTTTCTTTGCACATTTTGGTTACTCATTTGTAACACCCAAAAATAACAAAAGCTCTGTAAGAATCATAAAAAATGTAGCAATAAACATTCAAATTAAAGTAAAAACAGATATAAAATTGTAAAGACAATTTTAAGAGTCTGTGAAAGCAATTCTTTCTCTCTATACCGCTCACTACCAAGCCAAAAATGGCGTTAAAATTATGCATCGTAAATTTCATCTCGTAAATTGCTGTTACTTTACCAATACTTTAATTGTTTTCATTTAGCACTGTTTATTTGTTTTTTTTTATTTAATTTGACAGTTCTCCGTTTTGGTAAACCAAATTGTAATAACATAAGCCTGCTGAAATATATACATTATTACTTTAACAATGTCAACACTTTAACTCCTTTTATCCTGCGCAATTTAAGGTTACATAATGATACCTTAAACTTTCCGCATGTCGCATAATAGCTTTCCATACATATTTTGAAAGATACTTTAAAAGCTCTTTAAGATTTAAGATTTAAGAGTTAAGAGGTGTAATAAGTATTTAGTAGCTTAAACGAGTCTTCCTATTTCTTATTTTACATTTAAATTAGCCCTAAAGTATGCTTTTTAATATAATGTTTGATTGTGTAACTGTATGATTAATATTACCAAACTCAACTGGAGGCAAAAAGCTCTACTGTATTCAAACTAAAGAATGCTTTTGATTCCGGAAACATGCAACTATAAAATCACAATATTTACGATAGTGGGGAGTGGTGTAAAAAGGGATGTCGTAAAAAGACTATTGAAGGAGAACGTCGATAAACAAACATCAACGTGTTTAACAAAAAGCTAAAAAAAGACCTCCTCACTAATGTAAAGAGAAAAAGGAAAATAGTTTGTCTTTATTTGTGATTAGAGAATTTGATTACACACGTTAACTTTAAAGCAAAGGATGTAAACGTAATAATATAAGCATTTACTTTCACTATAATAATAATTAGGGATTGTTGTTCAGTTAAAATCGGAAATATGAATATCCCCATACCGGTTTCACAAGCCAATAAAAAATTCATCCCACAGGAAAAATGAATAATAAGATCGAGCAACAAGTTAGATTCCGTATTATCAGAAAAGCTAACAAAACATATAAGCCTTCACTTCATGCCAAGTTAACAAGAAAGCCTGACACATGAGTGTGTGCATCTCAAGTTAGAAGGACATTCGAAAGGAAGCTAAGCGAAGCGATACAAATTGGAGCAACAAATCGAAAGCGATTAATAAAAACTTAAATTATTGAAATTATTGGCAAAAATTTCGCAGTCTCAGCTTACAACACCAAATCAATTTGGATAATCGTGAAGCACTTTTTCTGTTTACTGAGAATATTGTTTTGTTGTATTGTTATTGCTCAACTCAGCCTCTAAGCTAAGCATTCCACCAAATTGTATATTATTATTTATACAAAATTAATGAAAGTTTTAAACAGCAATTGACTTGGGAAAATAATGAAACTAAATAAATTCTGTAGATTAACAAAAAATCTTCTGAAGGAAAAATATTCTTTATCCTTTTCTGAAAATAACAAATGCAGAGAAAATTTGCAATAGTAAAACTATATATCATTTTTTCCATTAAATACTATATAAAATGAAAGCTCGTAATTCAAAAAGTGGCCAAAACTCAACCAAAAAATAATATTTCTTTCTATGGAATTGGGCACACTCATTAAGATTATAAAGTGCTTTCTTGGCTCATATATATTTAGGCAAATGAAGAAAATTAAATTTTTTTTATCATAATAGCGTAGGCTAACATGCTTTAATGTTAAAAGCTTACCTTTTGAGATAAACTAGTCTATCCTTTTTTTTTTTAAAAATATCGAATTTTCAGAAAAAAAAGTAGAAAAAAAAATACTTTATTTTTTGAGTAAATAATTTCCTAGACAACGACAGGACTATTCAAGTTCAAAAGTGATTTATACTGTAATACTATTAAAAACTCTTTAATCGATTATGTAAAGGAAATTCAGATCCTTACAACTACTCAACTCTTACTTGACAATAATTTATTTTCTTCTCATTATTTCTTCCTCGATGCATTAAAATTCCTTTTAATTTAATTTGTAAAAGAAATATATAAGAAAAAACAAAAATAATAATAAGAATAAATAAAATTCAAAGCGAAAACATCAGAGCCGAACACTCAATAATGCTTGAGAAAACATGACTAATTATGCGGAAACGGAAGCGAAGTGTAAATAATTTTTTTTGTGCCAGTAATGATGGATATTTTTCTGATAGGAAATCACTGTTGAAACGTTGTTGCCAAGAGAAATCATGATCTTTTATGAAAGATATGATGAGAAGACAACCATTTCTCTTTTCAACAAGAAATATTCTTGGGGTCAACAATTGACTCCAAACGGTATGCAAATCAAGGTCTTAAAACCTAGCATTTACCTTGAAGGATAACTGATGTTTTCCTGTAAATGCGTGACCTTAAAGTACAATTTAGGCTCTGCTATTTCAGCGATTTTAAACAAGAACAAATAAGAAGAGTCACCTACTGAACAAATTATTAAAATACTCGCTCATAAAGCTAAAAATGTTGCCGCGGCACCAACATACTGATTTATTCAGTTGCTTCTCATTTGTTAAGGTTTCATTTATCCATTTCTCCTTTTAATACTACGCCTATTAAAACTTTCCAACATCTCTCTTCATTTCATGTTCTTTTCACGGCAAAAGACTCCACGCCAGGTGTGCGACTGCTCCATGTCATATAAAAGTAAAACTAAAAGCAATAAATAAACAATAGAATTCTTATCGTCATGTACATTTTCCTTCTTCTTCCTTTTTTTTTTTTTTTTTTTTTGTTTTTGTTTACTCGCAAACTGGTGTCAAGATTGTTTGTTTGGAAGCGTTTAAATAGTTGTAAGAAAATTGTCTTTTCGAGAAGTGTTTTATTTAAACATGCTCCAGACGACAATGGCACACTGTATGTATGTATGCGTTTACACATATCCTTTTTCCTCCGCTAAAGATTTAAGAAGTGGGGCAATCGGTGAAGTAGCTTTTAAGATTATTTCAGTATAGATCATTTTTTTTATATGTTTGGATATACTTAAAAAGATTTGTTTTTTTTCATTTACTTTTTTGGATTTTGCATTATAAAATTAGTTAAAGTCCAGCTCTGCTTAGATGAGCGCCATCAGCAATCTTTACTCTTAAGTGTGGAAACTTATAACAGCCTACTAACGTATTTGGAATTGTTAGGAATCACCTTATCGGCCAGTTCTTTACACTAATGCTAGACAAAACTGTTTTCTTACACACGTCTCATCTTCTTCTTAATAAGCAACTTAGTAAAAATAGTCGGGTGAAGCTGTAAAGATAACCTCCTCCGTCGTTGTCACGAGTTTCCATGCCAAAATCGGTTTCTCTTTAAATTTAATTGCTCACGTTTATAACGGTGTCTCTTCATCGATACGCTCGGACTTACTTACGCAGTTAGCAGCTGTAAACTGCCAGACAAATATTTAGGAATACTTTTACTTTAAAATAAATAAAAGAAAAAAATTACAAATCAAAATTTCACTTGATTTATCTTTTAAAAATATATGCAAAGAGTTTTCCCCCTTTTTCTATTTCCGTTTGTCATTATTGCTATAATATTTCAGTGATGCCACAAGATGGAAAATTGTAATATTATTTATAACACGAAGTTCCTGGATCACAAAATCTTTACAGCAAACGAATATAATTAAAAATCGTTCTAAGTTAGTGAATCGCACTACTGTTTGCCAATCTTTCTTAGTGTTCGCTTGGCGGTGTCGCTAACTGAACTATTAAGCAGAAGATTGTAAGTTCGATACATAATACTGGGCAGTTATAAGAAGTTCTCTACATTTTTGGAATATTTAAGCGATGGAAAATAAAACAATGAAAATAACCGATTAAAAAAGGACCTTTTCATATCACTGGCGCTGCTGCATTGCTCTATCCACCTTCTTTCATTTCTTCACCTTCTGGCAATTCGATCACTACCTCTCTCTCCCAGAATTCCCCTACAATGTTTTGCATAAGTGAAATGCCTACCCTGACCTGAGAGCTGCCCATCGATAAACGATAAAGCTGGATGACAAATAACTTTTAAATATGTTAACACAAACGGCAACTACTTAAATGGAACACAAATAAATATTTAACCATGAATTGCTTAAGTTTATGTCTCAGGCATTTGTCTTCTTAATTGTACCAGTCGTTCACTTTTAATGGTCGATTTGATGTTTCAGAAACAAAAATTTATTGCAAAATACTTGTCGTCGTTATTACAACCACTTTAGAAAGCATAAAACCAAAATGAAACAAAATTCAAAAAGATAAAGAAAAAATGTTTATTTATTTCAGCTTGTGACAACGATGACGATGCAAACTCTTCAAAGTTTTTCTTTTTGTTGTTTTTGTTTTTTTTTTTTTTTGGGGGGGGGGGGGGATTTTTTTTCTGGCTATTAAACTTATTGCTTGTGGCTGATGATGGCGATGACAATGATTATTGTTTTAATATGTTTTCAGGATGCTGTTGCTACCTTTTCTCTATTGTTTGCTTATTTATTTTTTTATATTCGAAATTTGCCGACAAAAACTTTTTTCAATTTTATATCTTTTATTGCTTTTAATAGCATTGGTTTCTTATAAATATAAATAAAGATGACAAGATTTTAGGCAAAATGAAAAATGAATGGAAAATTACATGAGAGCTTTAAATTTATATTTAGCGATTAGCGTTTATGACTTGTGAAAGGTTTAGGTGCGCTAAAATTTTTGTAAAGTTATTTTAAGCAAGAGCGAATACGAGCCACTGTGCACTAAACCAAACATATTAATTCAAATCCGAAGTTTTTCAAATGAGCTTTGCATCAAGTAAATTTTCTTTGTGCTTAAGCTCTCATTAAATTTTCTGCGTTGTTCATTCTAGCACATGTTGTTATAAAATTATCTTAAGGAACAATTTGTTGTTAGTTGGCTTTCATATGGATTTTATAACTTTAAGAATAAAATTCAGCAACCACTCACTGCACTGAGTCCAAGATATTAGTGTGGTCAACTCAAATATTTTCCTTTTTTTATTTTTATTACTTTTTCTTATGTTGTATAAACTGTAAATTGTGTTTTCTTGTCCTTTTCCAAAAGATATTATCTGCAGTTATTTAAGATCCCAGGTAATTTGCTCAAACAATGTAAGAGGAGCAAATAAAAGCACAGAACACAGAACACAGCAAAATATGTAAATAGAATAATAAATTTTATTAAAATGTTGTGTATAATGTAGTGTTAAATTTTTAACAAGTTAAGATATTTTGCGGTTGAAGCGATTTGTGATTTTGTTTACGTTAACTTTATTTTTCAACCTCCATAAACTTTCTGAATAACATCAGTAGATGTGCAAGAGCAGAATATGTAAAATCAGTCATTGAGTTTTGTAATCCTGCAATAAAATTTTAAATAAACCAGCAAGCTGGCTAAATGAGTAAACATGAACCATAAAATTTACTTGTGATTGCGTTAAATATTATCAAAGTACGAGCTGTCTTAATGGAATTATAAGGCTGTAATCACAATATGTAACTAATGATCGGAGAGACAAAAATGAAAACTTCATTATTGTGATAATAGAAAATTATTTCGCATTCACTAAATACATTTAACCGCCATAATAAAGTGTAAAACCAGAAAAAAGAATTCATTTTATATTTAATGCCGTTAAATGGGGGGCAATCGTATATTGCTAGTTTAAATTAAGCAATGAATACCAGAAAATGGCGAAAACCTTCAAAAGATGTTGATACCTAGTAAATAACTTTAATTGTTTTAATTAATTTTTGCATAAAACATGTTTGTTCAATTAAAAATAATTAATGCAAAAAAATACTTCGAATTACAATATCTCCACTAAATTCTACTTTCAAAAGAAAATTTTCAACATGCCACTGTAAAAAAATTACTTTTAGTGAGAGCCGTTCAAAATTGATTTTTCTAAAAAGTATTTATTTATAAAAAAAATATTTTCTCAACAGTTATTTGCTTTAACAAAAAATATCTGAAATTGTATTTAAATTGGAATGAAATAAAATATTACTCAAAAACAATAAATTTTAAAGCGGAAGTGAAAAAAAAGTTAGACAATAAAACATTTGCTATAATAAGAAAGCAAATAGTAACATCGGGCGAAATTCAACACACGCGGCCTATTCCACAAATCATCTATTCCATGCGACGAGGAAGCATAAAGAAATCACTACAACATGACAACATTCAAAATCCTTTATTTTTAGATTAAAAACTATTTTAATTTTAGTTGAAATAATTATACTTTCTTAAGCTGAGCTTCCTAAGATTTCGCCTTGTTCATAGAAAAACCTCCAGGGCCTAGGCAGGAATCGAACTGGCCAGCTACGCTTTAGTAAGCTGGGCATTATTCATTCGCCTACGTAGTTACTCCTTCTTCTATAAATGTGATAATTATGAGAAATATTTTCTTCACAGTGGTCACACTAATAGTAAACACATTTATCAATTATAACAGCTGTTCCATTTTTTTTTGTCGTCGTTCGTCGCAGTTGTGTTCGCATCATCATATTGAATATTCATATTTAATATCAGGCTTATATTTTTCCATTCGTATCAATGGCTTCCGTTGTATGTGTGCGAATGCATGTGTGTGAATAAAACCAAAATGGAAATTGAAATACAAAATTCTAACATCATTTAGCAATGAATCAAACAAGTAGATTAAGATTATTAGATTATTTATATGTATGTATGGATGTGTGCGCAATGCACACACATTAGATTGTTTATATGGCTGTATGTATGTGTGCGCAATGCACAAACACTTATAGATGTTTTCATCCATGAATGCGTCGTGCAATATTTGTGCCATGCAAATGCACGTTTATAACTTGAAAGCTGTTGTGCGTCTCACAGCCACACACACACCCATACACAAGACCATAAATAGGCATTGCAGAATGTTGGTGTGAATATTGCATTCGTGTGTTGTTTGTAGTGTTGGCATGTGCGGTTGTGTGTTTATGTGTGCGTTTGTGATGCAACAGCAGTTGCAAATAAAGTACAAATCAATATTCAATAACAAATTAGTATTGATTATAAACATTGACACATGATAATATTGATGAATTGTTTGCTGTCTGTGTGCAAACTGTGTGTTGGTTGAAATGATGCAAATTCAGTAGCATTTTGCAGTCCTTCTTTTCCTGTGGCTGTTTCAAAGCAGCCTTTTAAAAGAGCGCATACGTACAGATTTAACAATGTTATGGCTGCGATTTGCTTCCAGCTTTAGTTGCCGGAGGCAGTTGCCAATATACATTTTATATTATTTTTCATAAACAATTTTATATCGCCTTGATTTGCAAATGTTGTTTTCCGAAAAGGATTTAAATATTTAAAATTAAATTAAGCAACAGCAAGTCTAAAAGCCATAAAATGGATTTTCCTGTTAAAACTAAAGAAAATCGGACAGCTATTTTTCCATCTTTTATTTTCAAACTAGAAAATATACATATATTGGCTCTGATCTCTATTATCTAGTATAAATTGGTGAACGAAATATTTATTTATTTACCGAATATTACAATTATATGAATATAATTGCAATATGTATAGAAGCACTGGCTACTGAGGCCTTTGGCTGCTGGCTCTCCGGGGAATTGAATCCCTGACACCTGCGTAACAGGCGGGTATACTAACCATTATACCATCGAGGGGCTAACGAGGGGAACGGAATATACAATATGGAATAATATGAAATCCTGTAGAGTAATGCCGTAACTTTTTTAAATCGTGCTATAAAAAATTAAGCAAAAATGATGTGTTTAACTATTTAGTGGATCATTTATTGTGAAAATATCCGTTTCTTGTTCTGTGGCTCAATACTTGATATATTAGGCAGCAATTTAACTTATTTACTTCAGACACAAATTGTTTATCTACGTTTATACAAAAAGAAATCGTTTACAAGGTATAAACGTATTAAAATGATATTATTTATTTATTATAAGTAATATAATACAATTTATATAATTTATTTTTTCTGGTAATTTCAAACAAACTGGTAATTTCAAACAAAGTTCTCTGATTTTAAATTTAACTAAACGCCGAAGACAAGCGTTAAAAGTTAGCGAAGTAATTTATCGTTAGTGTTAGCTTAAGCTCTTTCCAGAAACGCTAAGAGTTACTGGATCGACAAATATAGAATGTTTATTCTTAATAACTGAAATAAATCTAAACTAGAAAGAAAAAACTAACGAGAAAAACAAAATAAATCTAAAAAAGTGAACAAGCAAGGAAATTAATTATATTAACCGTACAGTATTTTAATGAATTAAATACATGGAAAAGTATTTCAATTTGCAAGCAGAAAATAATGGAAAAACCGGAGCGATAAATATAAAAAATTGAAATAGCAAATTATTTAATAAATTATCTAATGTATTTTAATAACTTTTTATTTCCCAAATGGAAATACTGCAGTATTTCCAAAATAGAAATTGTTTTTGCAAGTCGTCCTTTTGTGTCATAATAAAGAAATCAGCTGTTTGCATGGCATTTTATTTAAAAGTATTTATTGTCTAAAGAAAAATTTAAACATTTTAGAATATAAAATTAAAATCAGAATAAACAAATTTATTTACATTTTTAAAAGCATTTCTCTGATTTGCAAATTATGTGGTTCGTAGAGCGGTGCTCTATTGTACTCCATTCAGTGCAAAATGAAATCAAGCCTCTGCAACTCTGCTGCATTTGATGCAACATTGTTGAGGACAACATCAAATGGCTAGATTAATTGTCATTAGAAAGCCCACATTGACAATTATGAAACAGTTGATGATTGCGTTGATATTTTATAAAATTATCTAAAACATATTTAATTGCCAATGACGAAAACTCATGCTCCCTTGTCTGATTTAATTATGAGATAATTTAAACAAGTAGAAATCAATTAAAATATTTAAAATTACTGTTCTCAATATTAAAATACAAGTGATAATTTCTGGGCACATGGAAAGAGTTATTCAATTTGTCATTATTGCATTTTGGCTTTTGGAACTTCTCACTAACAAAATTAATGGGCTTTAGATTTAATATTAACAATAATAGTGTTATAAAAGCGAAATGAGCGGAAGTTTGCACAAAAAGGATCTTTATGCTCTTTTACTCCTGTTCAGTTCTCTAGCAGAATTTTTTTTATTAATTATAATAATTATAATTATAATAATTTATAATTAACACTTAAAGCTCATATTGAAATGAAAAACACACATACCAACGCATTTGTAAATCTATTGAATATCATTATTGTTATGCTTTCAACTTGTATTGCCGGAAGTCAGCAGGACAATCGAATAACCGGTATTAAAATCAAACGTGGAGAAAAGAAAATATAGTGTCATATGAGAGCAGTGGGTTTGTATAAAAGTCAGATTGCCTATCGACTACTGGCACCGTGGAGCAAATTAGATAACAGCGTATTAAACTACCATTTTCGTTCCACCCTTGGCATGGTGAAGATATGGGGCTTATACCCAAAGAAGAAAATTAAATGTGTAAAAGAGTTTTATCTCCCAAAACTTCGACGAAAGTAAGGTTACAGGATGTAGATCAGCTACACGTGGAAAAATATGGTGGCTGGATGTGTTTTTCCGCCAAAGAAAATATGGGCTAGCAACCGTTTCGCGGAAATCTATTTCGAAATTATTTGAGATATTTAAATTGTAAAAAAGCTGATGAATGATACCTAAAGCCTTTATCAGGGACATTAGCTTTAAACTGAGTTAATGTAGCAAAAAATTAGTAAAAGAAAAATTTTAACTCTTAACCCTTTAACTCCGTTTAATGACAGCCATTTTCAACATACATAATAACTGTTTAAAAAATGGTTTTTCTAAAATGTTTTAGTGGCATCCAAACAAATTTATTTAAAGAAAATTCCTTCTAGTTTAGATTCGCCTCCAAATGGCCTACTAACAATTGAAATTCTTGCTGTTAAATTACAAGTAAAGTATCAGTATCCTTTGAATTATTATCAGCCAAATTCACTACTTTTAAACAAATGTCGTCACGTTAAAGTACAACCATTTATTATCAGTTTTCTTACTCAATAAATTTTAACTTGTCACAAGAAATTATTTATTTATTTATAACATTTCAACTTGCAATAACTGGCCGTATAATACAGCAACACGTTTGAGTAATTTTCAATTGAAACAATGAATTTTATTTAACATGACATTCATTGTCTGCAGAAAACGTGAAAATAAAAACTCAAACAGACGTCCGCAAAGAGATATCCGTACACAGTGGCATAGAGCTTGAACGAAGGCTGAATTCAAACAAGTTCATTGAAAACTTTGAGTCTCATTGAAAACATTTTGTTTTAAAAATTTTTTTTGTTGAAATACTTGAGAGATTGAATTTGATTATTTTCAATTTTACCTACTTGTTTACAAGAAATTAAATTTTAAAATAATTTAACTTTTTCATAATACAAACTTACCTTCTACTTTTTGAAATGAAATAATTCTTTAAAAAATTTAAAATTATGTTTTGAAGTTTAAAATTATTGAGATATAAAGTGAAGCATTTCTATGGAAACACCCATATGGGAAAACTTCCTATGAAATTATATTTCTGTCTTTTGTACTTTCTTTATAAGAAATTAATCATACTTGTTAAGTAAATTTTTGCCTTCTCACTTTAACAAGGACCTGTTCATTGCAATTAATACAATTCAGTTGAAAAGCTTCAACAGCACAGACCTCTGCTATACTTTGCCATCACGTATGCCGTGCATTACACTGCGTTTGAAGTAGCAATTTGTGATTCCATTTTTTATTTCATTAAATTATTATTATGTAGCCTCGCTATCATCCTCGCACTTAATTATTTCATTAAACACTTTCAATTTTATGGAGCAGGCGGGCAGACAAGCAGGCATTGAAAAATATACTCGCAAAATTAAATGAAATAAATCAACGAAATAATAAATAAGCGAGCAAACATTGAAAGTTGTTGCAAAGCGATAATTGGTTTAATGATTTAAAAACAAAAACAAAAACAAAAACGAAAACTACTACAATAACGTCGTATTTATTAAGCGGACAGAGTGTAAATAATTAATAACAAAGTACATGTTTTATGTTGGTTATGCCACCGACAGCAGAGGTCAACATAAAGTCACACGTTACAACAAGCCAATTTGCAAATGACTGTAACACTACACGCTTAATTTTCTTGAAAATGTTGCCAACCAAACAAGCTGAACAATTTTAGAGGTGGCTAAAGGACGAAATGTGCGGCTGCGGATCACACTAGGCAAAAGCCTGTTCCCACTAGGAAGAAGTAAAATAATTATCTATCGGAAATTCGGTGACTGCCTGAAACTGATTTCATGCCAATTAAAAGACTATTCAGCTCTAGAATTTGGCGAGAATCGTAGTCGTTCCATTGTTTAATGAAGGGCCATCCAATTGACTACAAATTGACCCACAATGTGACTATGAAAACTTAAGTTAGGAAAGTCTTTACTAGTCCAGCATACAGTTGAGGAATCATTTAAGGAAAGAGAAAATAAAATCGAACCCAAATGGCCATCTTATGGAATGAAGTTGTTTTGAGTAGTCAGTGGCATGTTGTGAAGGCAAGACAACAATAACTGAAAATCTGCCACATCTCATCACTGCCTGCACCTATTACGTAACCTCGTAATGAAATTCGATTCACTTGACAGTTCAGTCAGCTAAGCTTTTTCATAAGTTTTACATGCAACGACTACATTTACATTTATACTTTTACATTCGCTTAAATAGGGCTTTACTAAAATCGCTTAGCCATAACCACGCGCAAATGGTTCCAGTTCCACAAGAAATGATATACTTAAGAGCAGTAGGCGGTCCTAAAGACAGCTTGTAGCACAAGAACAAAATTCAAAGATACTCCTCTTAATTATTTCTATATAAATTTTTTTTTTGTTTTTCTTACAACAATAAAAAAAAGATATTTTTATTGTTATCTGGCAGGCACGTCATCTTTCCTTACAATATCTAACAATCCGACAGGCTTAATTTACGCCTTTTCACACCACTTAATGATTTATTGTTGCTTTTCTTTATTGAAATTATGAATCCAATGCGAAATTTCAAGGGAATCATTTTTCAGGAAAAAAACAAATAAATAATGTGCGTGTAAATGTAAAAAATGAATAGAATGAGATATCCGGAGGTAAGCAAAAATCATAAATAATATGCGTATCTTATATTTAAGGAGGATAAGCAAAGCAAAGAATGTAGATTTATAGAAAACCAGCGTGATCTACGATTTAAGATAATGCGACTGTGTAACAATGAGATTCAGAAAACAATTGCGGAATATAAATATATCAAACAAGGGGTTTGCGTTACGTGCCACATCCGTTTCCTACTTGAGTATAGCAACCGAACGTTATTACTCTAATTGCAATAAATTTTAAAAATAATTAAATAAATTATTTAAAAATTACTTAATAATAAAGAGGAATAATATTGAAGAAAAAAAAGGGTTTATCGAACTCTAACAGGATGCACTCAACTACACATTGCCCTCAAGCCTGGCCGCCAACGATTCATTGAATTTAAAGGCGTAAAGAAGAAAACGGTTTAACGAACTCTGACTGGAGTTTAATACTTTTTCATTTATAAAGTTTTTCCCAAATTTTCATAGTTAATTAAATTGCAAATGTAATTACTTGCAAAATGTGTCAAGTCCATTTTTCTTTTAATACAAACTACTATTTAGTTAAATTTGTCCGATGCATTTCTATATTTCTCTCGTAAAAACTTTTATAGTTTCTTAGAATTTCGGTTTTTCCCCTGCTTTTTCTATAATATAAATAAACTCAGTGCACTGCATTTTCATTCATTTATCTTGGAAGAGGCAAGACGTGTCCTTACAATTCATGAAGTCAATTGTATGAAATTGGTTTTTACCAATTGGGATCTCGTAGATAATATTTTTCAAATGTGAGATGTTTCACTCTGATTTTCAAAGTGTTGGGAAAATTTTTGTTCATCTCATTGAGGGCTAATGATAAGGTTTGCTTTCAGTCCATAAAGTTGCGAGTTCACCATGATTAAATTTAGATTCTTTCAACATTACACACCTGTGCTGCTTTTCCCCAAAAAACGTGTATAAACAGGGAAAACAGAGTGTTAAATAATTTTCATGTTTCCCAGCAGCCACGTGAAGAAATACTGCGAAATTAAATGTTTTATGTGTAATAAAATGTTTCCATATTTTTTTAATTAGTCTATTGCAGGAGCCAAAAAAAATTAACTTCCATCGAAAATTATGCAATAAAAAAAAGGAAAATAAGTGAGCAGTATAATAAATTTTTTTATTTTATTTATTAAATTAACTCTGCTGTTGCTTGTTTGGCCAACAAGTTGCTGGTAACAAATTTGAAAGGAAAAATTTCGCTGAACATTTTCAGAAATCTCGAGACCAAAAAACATATTTTAAAAAAGCCACATAATACGGAATAACGAAAGTATTCATAAAATTAAATTTGTTTTGTAAATGATTATCCTGTTGCTGATTACTATAACGAAATCCAGGACAGATTGTAAGTCTTTATGAAATTCCAACATTAACATTAACACGATTTCAGCTTCAAAACAAAAACCATCAGTAAATTATAAAATGAAATTTTTTTTTTTTACTAAATTGCTTTTTTAAAAAATGCTCATAAATATTAATATTATAAGCCCTTTTTTTATTAAGCCACAAAGCTTTTCCTTGACAGCGTAGTATTTGCTAGTACGATTCGGGAAAATTTGCACTACGAGGTTTTGAATGGATTTTTTTTAAGTTTATAAACAAACAAGGATTCATTTTCTATGGGAAATCTAGTAAAAACCCACAAACTTGTGTCCAAAGTTTTGTTTGCACTGGAATTTGGTGAAGCGTCAATGCAACTGATTTTGTATGAGAATTTCTTTAATAAAACTTTTGTAAAATTAAATTTTAAGAAATATGAAACTTGAAATTAGATCCTGAATACTGTATTAAATTTTCATATTTTATTATAAGAAAATTCGCTAAGGTTTGGTTCAAACGCTTTGCAATTAGTCAGCGCCACCTTTTCTAATTACCATTTCGAAATAATGTAGCGTAATGAAAGGCTTTACAGCTAAAGTTGCAATGCTTAACATGGCAGGCATTTTGCCAGCACTTTATGTTATTGAAAACATTAAAGTGACAGCAATTTAACACCGCAGACTTGCACTTAAATAGCTTGAATACAATACAAGTGTCGTACAATTGGCATTCTGATTTTGGTGCATTCAATCAAAATATCGTGCAGTGCCAGCAAGTTGCAGTTGTCAGCAGATTTTGATTGAAATTTCTTGATTGTTTTTTGTTCTTCTCTACAAGTTATTGTGGAATTGTATTTTTTATTTTTTCCAATTGATTAGAAATATTTTAAAAAGAGTTTATTATTTACCACTCAATTATGAATCCTTTTAATCGTTCTGAATTAAAATGGTTATCTGCCAATTTCTACATATATGAGAACTGTAGCTGGTATTAAGCATAATGAGTTTGATTCATTTCATTTGAGTTGACTTCAGGAAGTCACTCAACATAAAAGCAAATAACTCTTTCCAAACTAAGCAGTTTAGCTCGAAAATATATAATAATAAATATATAAATAAAGAATATTTTGCTAACCATTGAGTTTGAAAACAATACTTTTTAAAAAGCAGAATCTCTTAACAAAAGTGCTCCTTCCTAAAAATTTTACGTTTTCGTGGGCAATTTAAAACATAAAAAGCAAATAATATTTTTGCCCAGAGAGAAATTTCTATCGATAAAATCTTTATTCTGTTTAATTATTTTAAATGTAAAACGGGCTCTTAAATCCATTGAAATCCATTTCTTTCATTAAAATTATATTAACTCTAATTACATTTACTATCATAAAGGCTGTAATTAATGGCGGGCGGCAATTTGCGACTTCAGTTGTTTTCCTATATACGTTAAAAGTATAAATGTGTACTTTGGTATACGTTACTTGTTTAATTTAACACTGATTTTTGCCATGTTTTCGCTCTTCTTTACTTGACTAAAGGTTCGATGTGTAGGGGTTGTGGGGGTGGGGGATGTGATATCTGTACATGTGCTGCCTGCGAACAATATTAATCTCGTTATTAGTCAAGCGAATATTAATGTTTTGCTACAAATGAATGCAGTGGAAAGTGAGGAAAATGAATAAAAGACCACTTAAAAACACCTGATATTTTCCATAAAAAAAAAAAAACAAAAACAAAAACAAAAACAAAAAAAAAACGAATCTATTCGAAAGTCATTGAGTGGTTTTTCAAAGGCAGTGCATACTTAAAGGACCAGTACTCGCTTTCAATCGTGATTAAATGGCATAATTGGTATTACAGTAGGCATAACTTTGTAACAGGTCAATTTGTTAGTAACGTGTTTAATTTAATAGACCAGCAGTTGCAACGACTTCTTACAGTGCTTCCAACATTAGAAGCACTGCAAGAATGAATTACATCTCTTGAAGTAATCAGAATCCGAATTGGTGAAATTATTGAAATGATTACTCGAATTATCAATTCATTAGCCTGGATTACTTCTGCACCAAATCTAATACTTGACAAATCTAAAAATTAGAAAAAATTATACAGCCAGATGTCTCTTGAGAACATAATTGTTACCAATAATTGCACAATGGGTCATATATCTGTTTTTCTCACAAAAATCGTTGTTTTGTGCTAAAAAGTAAATTCCGTAAAACTAACAAACGAAACGCACCTGCATTATACAGGGTGGCCCAAAAGTCACAATGGGGTTTAAAAATTTAATAACTTTTTTGTTTATTTTTTTTTTTTATTTTTTTTTTTTAAGATTATATAAATAACATCTGGAGAATAAATAATGGAGGGATTTACAACTGAACAAAGAACAAGAATAATAGAATTTTATTACTTAAATCAGCGATAAATTATTTTAACGCAAAGAGCATATCGTCGCCATTAATAATTTCAAGAAATTCAGAAATTAATTGGCCATCGCGTTCGCCAGATTTGTCAGCATGCGACTATTTTCTTTGGGGTTATTTGAAGGAGCGAGTATATGTCAACAAGCCCGAGACAATCCTTGAACTCAAGGCCAACATTGTTGCAGAAATTCGAGGGCTACAGCCACAAATGTTGAAAGATGTTATGGAAAATGCTCTCAAAAGAGCCCATCATTGCGAAGCTAATAACGGCGGTCATTTAAGTGACATTATTTTCCATACTTAGCGTAAAAAAATTTTCATTTTGTATATTTCATAATCTTAAAAAAAAATAAAAAAAAAATAAACAAAAAAGTTATTAAATTTTTAAACCCCATTGTGACTTTTGGCCCACCCTGTATTAGACTCATAAGGTTCATTCTTACGAAAATGTTATCGATTTTAGTAAACGTTTAAGAATACAAAAATTTTTTCGTCTTTAAAATTGCGGCTTTCATATATATTCCAACTATCCAAATTTTACCTACAAAAGCAATCTGGAAAGAATCCTTATATTGCAAGTAAATATCAGGAATTGTGCTAAGAAATTTTGCTAAGGAATTTGTGCTTTTAAGGATCCATTATTTTCAAGTAAAATACGATAACTGCACTATTTATTATAATTTAAGTAACGAATACATCAGCAAGTTAAAAGGCAATACTCTCATATAATTCCACTTTCCCTATAGGGAAACAAAATTCTTCAGTTGCCTCATATAGTCCAACTTCGGGTTTATAGTATTTGCAACTATAGAATTCAATTAAAAAAATATTCAGATCGCAGTTAGCCCTCTAGCTATTTTCAGCACTGTTCCCCATGGCAGCTTTTATTAGTGTAGTTGTACAGAATTTTTCTTTCCGGTATTTTCGTTTTTTTTTTTTCTTTATTTTTCCTGTTCCGCACAATAAAAACTGTCCTCTAGCGGTTAATTTTGCGGCGTTAACAATTTATGTTTTGCGATTTGTGTCGCACAAGCTCATTTGCTATGCCTTTCCTCTTATTCGCACTACATGAGGTTAAATTAATGTGGCAAACACCAAAATGTTGCAAATATTATTACAACTACAAAGTTAATTCTGGTATTTAAAATATATAAAAAAAAAATATTAGTATGGAAGCATTTCTTGCTGGTTTTGCGGTAGCTAATTGTAGTATTAAAATGTTTTCTTTTTCTTTTATCTAAAATCGGATTTACATACGTGACACCTACACGGAGAAAAAATTTACCATAATTATGGGGTACAGGTAATTTGGCTGAAAGGCTGATGGCTCAGTAAATCTATAAATAGTTTTCTATGTTCTAAAACAGAAAATGTTTATTAACTTTACGGGTATAATAATATTTGTGGAATATTTAATCACGCAGAGTTTTAACATTTTTATTACGAAAATTCCATTTTCATTCAATTCATTTTTTATAAAAAGAAATTGCTTTCAGTGTAATAAAAATAGTTATGGGATTTTGAACTACTGCAACGGGAAATGTTTACAAGTCAACAAGACTTGAAGAAATTGTGATATTCGACTTAATGCTGATATGCTATTATAATTCATTGCCTGGCCTCGTTATCTATAATGTCCTGTAAAGGCCTTAGATCGTTGATTCAATCATATAGTAATAAGAAATTCTCATTTATTTTTCTTAAATAATTTAACATTCCATATATCATTTGCAATAAATGGCAAAGGCAAAGTCAGGGAACAAGTAATTGCATACCGGTAAAGAATTTACATCAATTATAAACATATTTTTCAGTCTTCTGAGCTTCCTCTTCTCTAGCAGTATTTCATTGGGGAATAAAAACTCTTAATAAAACCGCACCTGCCTTCATGTTAGGGGCCTTGTAAAACTATATCGTGTTCTCATGATAATTCTTCTAACGTTAAGGCTATTCAGGTTTTCATTATTAGTGACATCAAATAAATTGTAAAATAAATGCAAAATACATAGGGGAATGAATAAAGCCTTTTTTTCGATTTGCAAAGCTTTCCCGATTATATATTTGTTTAGCTTTAAACTTTTTCAAAGTACGCACGTATGCTTTTTAAGCTTTAAAAGAGGAAAATATGTAAATTTACCATTTCAAAGATAATTTTTATAATTTAATTTGCAATTTATTACTTCATATGTGAGATTATTAATAAGCACTATTTATTTTAATGATATATTTTCATTTCCTTCTTTCCATATTTATTTTTTTTTTTTTTTGCTGTAGTTTGGTGTACTCTTCTTACTTAACGGGTTTTTTTATAGTGGCTACCTTTTCTGTTGCGCACTGCAGTTCTAAAATCCTATTGCAATTCTCAAAATGTGATTAAATAAATACGTATTTGAAAATGGCTCAGCTACTTTAGAACAACCTAAATGTATGCAACAGTTTTTGTATTAGCAAATACTTCAAGTATAGAGCACTTGATACTGGATTATTTACATAAATGTTTGCACTTTTTTTTCAACTAAATAATGCAGTTACTAGCCTTTAAAAAAACAATACAAAATACTCACTTTAAATTCGAATAGGGCTGGTTAGTAGTGTTTAGTCTACAAGTAGCGCGGTGCGCGGTAATGGATTTGTTACAATGTGATTGTTTGTTGGCAGAAATTCATTCCACTGCAGACAAGCTCCTGAATAAATACCATAATTATTTTGTGAAGAAAAGCGACCAAATTCCCATTGCATCTTAAAAATCTATTATCAGCTTTACGTATCCATATATCACATGACATAATATCTGCAAGGAAAACACAGATTGTTGTATAAATTTCCAATCCAATTACTTGTGTAGTATATGGAAAGGAGCTTAAGGCGGCTTATGAAAAGAAATAAAAAAATTTTGTTTTCTTAAATATTATATATAAAATATTACTTGTGTAAGCCTTGCAAGTTAAGTTAGTTAAAAAAAAGTATTGAGTAGGGGATTCCCCCCATCGAAGCTCACCGGGTTTACCTGTATTCAAAAAATTTTATTTATTTTAGTAAAACAAAACGTGTTTATCACTGTGAATTACCATGTGTAGTTCTTGCTTAGGGACCAAGAAAAATGATAAATAACACCCTCTCAATATGAACACATGTGAAGATCCTTTAAATGCATATGACTTTTATATGCCAAAAACTCTTAACGCGGCTTGTAGCGTTCCCGCTCTTAAGTAAAACCTCGTAAATTTTTTAATTATTTTTGTATTAGAAGATTGCAAGTTGTTGTTAAATATTTTTAACGTACTTTCGTGTAAGAACTTTTTACTGTCACAATTATTAACTTTTGTCGTGAAACAAAAACAACTTGACTTTATGGGGCAACTTTTATTTATAAGCATGTTTAATATATTTTTTTTTATTTCCCCCCATTTCGTTCTTACTAATTACTCTTGCGACATGATGACATTCTAAAAATAAACTGTGCCAAACTAGATCAACAACATTTAGATGGCATTAACAACATCGTCATGAATAGAAGTATCTATTGCACGAACAGCGGCAACTGCTTCTTCAACAAAGACGAATAATGTTTTAAAACATTGAAAATGTCTTTCACATTTTTTATTCAACAGCAAAGAAAAGAAAGTCATAAAAATGTAATTAAGAGAGTAACTCGAATTTTGGGAAAATGAAAAAATTCGAGGCATATTTATGTAGGTACATATATAAAGCGGTAACTAGACATGCTGATATACTAACAGACTGATGTACTGGGAAACGTATTAAAGTAACGTATTGAATATGAAGTGTGGCAAAGTGAATGCTTATTTGTGTGAGTGAAAGGATGTTAAATTTTGTAGCAGAGCATGAAATTGTGGCACAGTGAATTCCTGCACTGCGTCTTATACGTTTATCACAAAACCTTAAAAATAATGAAGAATAAGTAGTGCAATCCATTAAGCGTCCTTGAGAAGTGCTTAAGCTAGCCACAGGGAGAGGATTTTACAGCAACGACGAAGTGATTTGCTAACTTTGTATTAACACTTTTCTTTAGTGTTTAATTTTTTTTTGGTTTTTGAAAAGTCTTAAGAAAAAAAATAAAATTTAATTAAATTAAAAATCCAAATTTTAAATTGAAATTTTTAACGTATAAGTTTATTTAGTAAAAATAGTTGATGAGGCCTAACTCGGTATGTGCCAATTAAAGTTTCCCTTCTCCAGGAGATTCAATTGTTTAATTAAATATTTTTTTAAAAAGGAACGTGTTAGCATTTTTAAAAAAAATTTATTATGCTCATACGTACGTACTATTTTATATGCAATTCACATAAACAATATGTATTTATGAAAGGTGTACTTAAAAATTATAAAAAATAAGTATAAAATCTTATTTTTTTTATAATAAAAACACTGAAAATAAATATTAAAAGTGACCATGAAAGTGAAATATCATCCTTATTAATGTTATTTAAATTACTTGACTTCTTGCAATTTATATCCTTTTGCATTTTACAATTTTTAAATTGATAAAAAGACGTCATATTACCATTTAATAACCGATAGATTTTATTATTACTTCTAGTTTGGCATGCTTCATTAATAATACACTTAATAAAAAATAATAATAAAAATTCACTTTTATTTTAAATTATGTATTTTTAACATTTTGGCTTTTTCACATTTCTTTAGCAATAGCTCTTACCTGACAAACATTTTGGCAACAGATATTGTAAAGTCATTTATAATTCTAATAAGCTTTTTAAAATCCTGCCAATTTTATCATACAATTTCTAAAAAGAAAAAAAGAAAAATAATGAAGCCTTAAACGAAATGATTTGAAGCTATTGCACTACGTTGCATGAAATCTTTTTTCCATATAGCAGTGCTTCTGCTGTCAACGCATGTTCTGCTTTAGTTCGCCTACGAGTATGCAACACTGCTACGGAAAGCTGGCGAAAGCAGGATGCTCACAACCACAATATCATAGAAACTGAACCCACAATCTTCGTTTTTTACAACTAACCACATATCAATTCAGCCAACGACAGTAACAAATTAGCTTTAGATATTTTCAAGTTCGTTTTCTCCACCTGAAGCCTCAAAAAAAAAAAAAGAAAACAAGTTACAAGAAAGAAATTTCCTTGATATTAATTTTACTCGTATTTCGAGCGTATCTTCAACTTGTTTGAAGCAAAGTTTTCTAATAAAACAATTTTTTTAATATGTTTTCCTGTAACATGCATGGACACACGGGTATAAGGCGTAATTATATCTGTATCACGTACAACTATCGGAACATGCAAGCAAACAAGAACAAACAAGCAGCGTCAGCAATGTGCCCATGGCATGCAGCTTAACTGCTTAATGAAAATTTGCTGCTTCTGTTTATGTTTATTCCTTTTCACTTCTGGCAAAATGCATCTTTAAGAGTATGGAGGATACATGCGTAAACTGATAGTATATGTGTCTTGCTTCCTTATCGCCATAATGAAACTGAATGCAGTACATTAAGAAACTTTTTCAATTAAAATTCTACCTTGATGGTTTGAACAAAACTCAAGTAAAACTTAAAATTAAAATGTGTGAGAAGTTTCTTAATTTTTTTAGGTGAACAACTTGGAATTTAATTACACGTGTTTATCACTTTAAGTTACAAATTGTGTATCTCATTTTTTCTTCGCTTCCATTAGACCAAAAGACTGCAAAGGTGTGCCATCGCATGTTTTGTTACAAAAGAAAATTGTTGTTTCTTATAGAAAAACCTTCGCAAGAGTTAAACAGAAGAAGACGATAAATAAAAATGTTATATTGGAAAAGCTGAAACTTCGTGAATTGTGCTTCTAATAAGCTATCAAGAAATATAAAACAGTTAAATATTTGACTGATGAAAAA
The DNA here is from genome assembly GCA_963402855.1 of Ormia ochracea. Lineage (NCBI taxonomy): Eukaryota > Metazoa > Arthropoda > Insecta > Diptera > Tachinidae > Ormia > Ormia ochracea. Next base: position 48,913,727 of record OY727108.1, read on the forward strand.
TGCTGCTTTATACGAAGTTAGACAGAGATTTCCAACATAAAGTTTTTATTTAGAATATTTACAAAAAAAAAAAGTACATCCTATAGAACCTCATTTAAAGAAAAGATACTTTTTCTAAAAAAAAAGTTTTTACGATTTTTATATTTTTATTCAACTTTTCCTTTGCTTATAACATACTTTTACTGAAGGACAGATGGCTTTTCTAGCCGAATGAATAATGGCGGACTACTAAATCGGAGGTCGCGGGTTCGATTCCTGCGTAGACCCTGTATGATTTCCTGCGGACAAGTCGCAAGTTTAGAAGGCAATTCGTGTAAAAGTTCTTTTTTTAGAAAATATCCTTTTGTCATGGCTGTTTTATAACAATATATGTTTTTTGGTGTTTACACACTTTTAAAACAATTTACTTTTTAAAAGGTTCTTGTATTATTATTGTAATAATTTTATAAAATAAAATAATTACTCGCACACGTAGCCAAATTACTTCGTTTAAAAAGTACTTTTCATGAAAAAAAAAAATAAATAATAAAAAAATAAAAAATTTATTTATTTATTTATTTAATAAAAAATATACAAAAATACTTTTTTTTAAGTTTCCTAATGCCGTGAAGTCAACATTTTTATAAGCCAAAAATAATAATAAAAAAGTAATAAAAATAAATATATAATAAAAATTATCTCAAATTAGAAGTACCTTTTACAATGAGCGCCTTCTTAAGAAAAGTTAATGTGGATTTCTCTTTGTCGTTTTACTTTAGCATATGCCAACAATAAACCTCTGATTACATTTACTTATACCAATAAATTTCAAAAAGCACGATAATTTTATGTTGATAAAATAACCAAAATGAATAAAAAAAAGTTTTAGCCAGAAAATGGCTGAAATTTATTCACAAACATCTCAAAAGAGGTTGGAATTACAATACTTATCCATGCATACACGTGCGCACATACGTACATGTGCACGAGTATGGATACACATTAACACAGAGAATAGTATGCGAGTCAATTGTAGAAGCAAGTAGTGATGTGAGAGAGTGTGAGAGTAGAGGAGAAATGTTAACAAATATGCACTACAAACCAGAGCTCTCAAATCTGCGGTTCTAAACTCAAAGTAGGGGAATTTTTATAGCAAAGAGAAGAGAAATTTTAAATTTTTTTGTTGTGAATTTTTATTTAATTTTTTTTTTCAAACAATTCGTTGAATTAATTTACTGCAGCATTAGAAAAACTGAGCCTTTTCTTGTAGGACAGACTTCGGTTGAGAATTAAAAAAAAAGAGAATTTTATAGTTGGAGATTGATGAATTGTTAATCTGATTGGTTGAATTTGTAAATCTCGTTTGATTTCTAATTTATCATTTTAAGTAAAATTGTTTTTCTCCAAAATCGGTTTTAACTTTTTTAAGAAGTAAATTACCATACCATTTTTGTTTATTGATATCAATATCATCATTTTAATAAATCGGAAAATTCTGAAGTATTGGACGGATTAGCTTAATACAAACTTTGACGATCATTCGCCTAGGGAGGCACTCTTTCCAATATTTGCACTTGATTATTTGATTATCATCTGATAGATAGAGAAATCTATATATAGAGCACTTTATCCTTCAGGCTTAAAAGTAGGTACTGTTTTATTTTGACGATGAAACACATCTCCAGAACAAAGTCGAAGGGAGTAACCCATTAGAAATCATTGACTGTACGCTTAGAATTTTTTTATGATTCCCGGGTGCTGCTTAAGAGTTCAACCTAAAATTCCCTCAATATGAATTGTACTAAGACAACAGAATTAGAAATATAATTACAAGTTCTTTTAAATGAAAGTATTGGGATTAATAAGTTCTGACACTGAGCTTCTGACATTGTGGAAAACCTTTAGCAAAATTAGTGTTTATAATACAGATCGTCTTGACTAATAAATACATATTTAGTTCAAAAGTTAATTAAAAAGGAATTTTGAGAATGTTTTTTTCCACAGAGCATATTAAAAAGTCCTTTGATTTAAAATTTACTATTTTAATTCAAATTTATTTTCTTCCAATATGGGATTTTCTATAGTTGAGAACTAGATTGCAAGGCCTTGCTGGGGGTTGGCGAAGTTATTAATTAGTTAACGACACCATCCAGGCCCTTATTGTGTTATGGCGTCAAGGTATTTACATGCTCCAGGGGTAATTCTTATAAAAATTTGGGAAAGAAGAAATCATTCTTGGCAGCCCACTTGGAAATAGTTTGTTTTGAATTGTTTGTATGAGAGTTTGTGTATTTACTTAGCTCTGTACATAAACATCTATGTTTGTTTGTATGTATTGCGAAATATCATACTTTAGGATGCCACTTTAAAATAGAAATTCATACATATGTGCTCGGTAAACAAGCTAACAAAAATATTAAATACACAAAGTCTAATGTTTTTTTTTGCGTTATTCACAGTGATTTTTCTATTAATTGGATATTTCCATTTCAAGCAAATTATACGATTAATTCCCTTACGCTTTCAAAACCCATAAATATACAAAAATAAATTTGTGGGAAATATTTTTCGTTTCACTGTTGAAAACACTTAAACATCGTCTTTATAAATTTCGGATAAAACAGCAATTTAAACATGTTTAGTAACTCGTACACACTAACACTTCTAAGTGTTTCTCTAATAACATTTCTTATAAATTTTAGTGTGAGTTTAAGATTTTTAAAATGCCATGTATACTAAAGCAAAAAACATGATTGGATATTCTGTTAACACATACCAGCCAGCATGTGCGATGCAAGTATTCAAATGTGTTACTTGTGTGGTATTAAATCGGCATTTAAGAAATTTATTAACTTGGCCAAGAAGTTCAGCGTTACTTGCAAATGCGCTGAGTGACGATGATAAATATACGACTAAAATCCAGTATGGAGAAAATTCATTTCCATCTTTAATACAAGAAATTTACAAGAAATTTACAGGAAATTGTATATTTTATATATAATATTTAAGAAAAAAATTTTTTTTATTTCTTTTCATAAGCCGCCTTAAGCTCCTTTCCATATACTACACAAGTAATTGGATTGGAAATTTATACAACAATCTGTGTTTTCCTTGCAGATATTATGTCATGTGATATGGATACGTAAAGCTGATAATAGATTTTTAAGATTAAATGAGAATTTGCTCGCTTTTCTTTACAAAATAATTATGGTATTTGTTCAGGAGCTTGTACATCATACGATGCCTGCAGTGGAATGAATTTCTGCCAACAAACAATCACATTGTAACACATCCATTACCGCGCACCGCGCTACTTGTAGACTAAACACTACTAACCAGCCCTATTCGAATTTAAAGTGAGTATTTTGTATTGTTTTTTTAAGGGCTAGTAACTGCATTATTTAGTTGAAAAAAAAGTGCAAACATTTATGTAAATAATCCAGTATCAAGTGCTCTATAACGTTTACCTTGTTGAAGTATTTGCTAATACAAAAACTGTTGCATACATTTAGGTGGTTCTAAAGTAGCTGAGCCATTTTAAAATACGTATTTATTTAATCACATTTTGAGAATTGCAATAGGATTTTAGAACTGCAGTGCGCAACGGAAAAGGTAGCCACTATAAAAAAACCCGTTAAGTAAGAAGAGTACACCAAACTACAGCAAAAAAATAAAAAATAAATATGAAAAGAAGGAAATGAAAATATATCATTAAAATAAATAGTGCTCATTAATAATCTCACATATGAAGTAATAAATTGCAAATTAAATTATAAAAATTATCTTTGAAATGGTAAATTTACATATTTTCCTCTTTTAAAGCTTAAAAAGCATACGTGCGTACTTTGAAAAAGTTTAAGGCTAAACAAATCATTGAAATTTTTAAAGACAACTTACATTAGAAACGTTAGTTATAATCGAAAAGGTTTGCAAATTAAAAAAAAAATCGAAAAGCGAACAAAAAAATTTAATTTGTAAATAATTCAAATAAAATCCTGAATGTAACAAATAAGTAAAAAACTCTTTCTGGTGTAAAAAATCAAGTTCTATTAAGTTCTCGTCTATAATACCAAGGCAAATAAACTTAAAAAAATAAAAATAAACCAAAAGCTTGAAAGTAAAAAAAAAAATTACAAAATAATAACATTTTGACCACAATTAGAACTGGATTAGGTTATACAACGTTTTGATACCAACAAAAGATTTTTTTTATCAACGTTCTGCTACTCTTTAGCTCCTTCAAGATAATAAAGGATATTTTTTAAACTCCATGAGAACTAATGGTATCGATATATATGCCAACTGAAAGTATAAAATCGCATCAATAATTCTATTCATTAAAATTTCACAACTCATTATGAATCCTTTAACGACAGGGCAACAATTTCAAATTGTAGAAATTTACGTCGAAAAACCGAACCTATTCAGGGAGTTTGCTGAGTTTTTTCTCTACTTTACGATCAATAAGAAATATATAAAAAGTCGAAAAATTAACAACGAAATTAGAAATTTAAAGTACACTGGAAAATTAAAATTATACTGAAAAAACGTTAATGAAATTTTGCTTCATAACCGCTAGATTTAACAAAATTCCATTTAGTTATATTTGCTTTAGGAATGTGTAAGACGCCCCAAAAAACAAAATAAAATAAAATATTTATTAAAATTTTAACTTCTTTCCAAAGGCTGCCTTAAAGCAACGATTCGTGAACGCTTGCTGTCTATGATTTTACTTAAAGCAATATTTTCTAAAGTATAATTTAAGGCTAATAATCATTTTGTACACCAGTGTTAGTGTATTCTTGTTAGATTTGCAGCCAACAGAGTTTGCCAAACAGCATGAAAAAAGCGCATGAATTATATTAAAAAATAAACTTTTTTAATTAAAAAAATTTTAAGTAGAACAAAGAAATAAAAAGTGAAAAATATAGAAAAACTTTTCGAATACACACAAATATGCGTTTCAGGCTTTTAACAACTTTTCATAGATGTTTATGAACACAAAATAGACTTTTCTACGAAAAGTTTATCGCAAAAAAATAAATCAAATGGAAGCTTGATTTTAAAACAAACTGATTTTTGGCTAAATTATTAGAAAAGTTAATAAAAAACAAAAATTTGCCCAAAAAAAAAATAATATTTTTTGCTCAATCAATCCTTTTCCTCTTTTTTACCAGCCGATCTGATAACCGTATGTTGTTAGTTCGCTTTGCGCAAATGTGTAAAAAAGATAAAAAGTTTAATAAACATTTTCAATCAAATTAAAAGTTTTCCATTGCAAGTATATAAAAAAATCGGAGACTGTTAAAAAGGATATGCCATGTCCTTGCATTTATCATTAAAATTGCAATTGCAATAAAATATTTTCGGTATTGACAAAATTTTACACAACCAATAACCGGACTTGTTGCAGTAATTAAATGAACTTTTGAGAAAGTGGCATTCAATCCACAAAAAACGAGACCTCAAATTGACAAAAATAAATTTTTTTTTAGATTTTTTTAAAGCAGTTTTTATGTTGATAAAATTTTTGAATAGTATTAAACAATTATTTCGAATTATTACAAAACAGTCCATGAAAAATATATCATATGCCAGCAACTGACAGCCACTGGGCTGTGTGATGCATGTAATAAATTATGTTCCGGTAAATATATCGATAACTTTATATGTGGCAATGTGGCGTCAATCTTCTTCCTGCAACGCTCATGTTTGTGCAAGTTTTCTTATTTCATTTTTACTATTATATGATGTTATAACACGAATTTGTGTTTCAAAGACAATCAAATTTATTCGATTAAGTTTTTTTTGTAATAAATTTTGTTTTATTTATTTGCGTTATTATTTTAAAAAATTACTTTTTAATAAGATCAATTTAATTTTATTCGTAAAAGTTTAATTCAACTCTTTTGTATGACTATTGCTATTCACATATGGTTCTAATAGGGTTCCCCATTTTTGTCCTTGCAAACTTATTACAGGCTCAAATAAATTTTGACTCTATTTATTCATTTTGAACATACTCGTATTTTATTCGACTTTTTTATATCAATAATTTTTGTAAATGAATTTGTAAGAAGGTCTAGCGTTTCAAAGAAAATTTGGATACTTAAAAAAATTTTATTCGAATAAAAAAAATTCGACTCAATTTTTATTAAAATTTGTTCAAGTGGTTTTATATAAAAATGATTTTTACTGAAAAAAATTTTCTTTTCTTTCTTTTTTTTTTTTTTTTTGTTAATTATTTAATTGGATAGGAGTATTTTCTTTTAATTTTGTTATAACAAATTGTACAAGGACTTTTCTAAGGGTTTGTAAAAGATATTTCGAAATTATATTTTTCATTTAACATAGGAAAAAAATCAAATTTACAATTATAAATAAATTATAAGGTAATTTCAAATAATAATAAATTTAGTGAATTGATTGAGTAAAAGCTTTTTCTTTATCGGAAATAGGATTAAACTACTCACTGACATTTTTATTAAAGCAAGTTTTTTTTTGACATGGACAAAGTCTTAAAAGACCGGCAATAATAAATAAGGCATTCTTAATAGATGATTAAATTTTATTAACAAATTGGTACTGAAAATGGCACGTCCTTTAAGGATAATAAATAAAAGCATTAGCTTAATTCTTGAATTCTGTTTAAATTCGCTGCGAAATGCCACACTGCTTACATGCCACTGCAAACCACATTTTCCCTCTGATGGTGTTAATACTTGCATTTGCTTTTATGTTTGTGCATCGCACAACACACGCTTGTACGTTATTAGGCCTGACAAAATAAACTTATGACAAGGCGTGTAGGAACAACAGCCGTATGAAAAGCCCAATGCAGGATTTTACAACAAAAACAAGACACTGTTTGCACAAATACAAATAAAGAGCATGCAAGTGGATCCAAACAAAGGATATGCATGCACTTGGGGCATTAAAGGCATACTAAGAGAAAATTACTAATTCCACTGAAAATCTGAGAAACTGTTGAAACATTGTGGCTGAAAGTGCAGTAGCAATGGCAACGTAATTGCAATAAAATCATTCGTCCTAGCAGTGCAATTGCAATTAGAAATAATTAACTGAAATTCTTGTATTAAAGTCGAGTTAAAAGATTATGATTTTTTGAAAGAAAACTTACGCAACAACAATCTTTTATAAAATACAGAAAAGGAAAATGTAAATTTTGTATTAAAAACATTTTTGGACATCATAATACTTTTAGACGTTAATCATCTTTTGCTAAAAAGCTAATATAAAAATTTTCTTTATTATATTTCTTTCCGATTCAAATTATCATTAACAGTAGCTTATTGCTACACTGCAGTTCGATTGTGTGTCACCATCAAAATTTAGTTTCTTCAAAATATGTGTGTCACCCTGTTTGCATTCTATACGCTGAGTTGTGGGGCTGCATATTATAGTTTTTCTACGACCAACTTCAGAGCATGGCCATTACTCAAGTATTACATTGTACCGAAAGCAGCAAATCGAAGTGTAGGCCGAAGAACAAAGCGGCTAGGAGTTATAAAGGATGATATTCCGAGAGCGTACCGTTTGGCGAAACAACAAGTTTTTTTTTTGTAATGCCTAAAGATCATAACACGATGTGATCTTAAGACAGAACGTGTGATCCTCTAAAAGAGGTAATGCAACTAACATTGCAATAGAGTTAGTTATCCTGGTACTGCCCGATTTGCAGCAGATTAATTTCTACTTTCAAGCACCGAGCAATGCCTTATGCTTAATACGTTTTATTATTTTTATCCATTTTTGGCTGGATATATGCACCAGCAATGTTACGTAGAATAGATAGCGTAACGTCTTATACTATCTGAAGCAACGGAAGCAACTCGCAATTATCCGCCAAGAGCACAGGTATCTTATACTTCCTAACAGTGGTAGATTGTTGTGTACCCTACCACATTGGTATCTGCTTGGGATACTATCCTCCATATCACGCCCCTCTTGCCCAATTTGCCTCATGAGTTCCCTGGTATTTATACGAATGGTAAATGCTGGTATCTGCCGCAAAGGAGGGTATAAGATTAGAGAATAGGAAAAGAACTCAACGTTTAGGTATCCGTAACTGTGGGACCTGTTTGTGGAGTTCATTTAGTGCGATAATCAGATAGAATTATCGCTATTTAAGTCATTTTTATTCAGGGAAATTCTGCAACAAATATTTTTGTTCAAAATGGAGCCCGCTGCAATAAAATTCCTGTGCAAGAGCAAATATTCCCTCTTTTTAATTTCCTTTAAATAAATCAGAGAAGGTCAGCCAGCGGTTGCATTTTAATAAAAAGATACTTTTTTTAAATCACTACTTTTGCAGTGCAAGACATGAACGTGGCAACATAACCAATTTACAATTAAAAACAATTGCGGCTGCATTTATTGGTATACGAGTATACAACATGTGCTGTTATTTTATTTTCTACTGATATTTTGTTGTATATTTAAAAGAGAATTTCATCATCCTCGTAAAATACATACATTCAATAGCTTTACTATTTCCCCCTTGACCGCAATTGATGTTAATGCATTTAAAAATACATAAGAATTGTAAAACACAATAGTTTTACAACTTGTTTATAAGATTGTAAAATGGAGAGCAAAAATAAAATAATTATTAAAATGTTGAAAAAGGGAAAGGGGGGACTTTTAAAATCGAAAGCAAGAGAAATTCTAAGAAATTTTAAATAAATTAAAAGCACTGCAAGTAAAACATTTTCAATGCAATTATGTGCAAACATGCATAAGAAAGTATTAGGGTGGCTTCTGTAAAATATATAATAAAATCTTCATGGTGAATAATAAAAGCTTTTAAATTATCTTGCAGACATTGTGAGTAAAAATCCCTTTCGAAATTACAGCATTTAATTCACTGAATCTGAGGCTACTTGACAGTAAAATGATCACAGAGAAATTTATTATAATTCTGCCATACTCCGCTATGCCTATCACTCGAATTTTAATTGGCTCATCTCTTCATATTTAAAAAATTTGCATCTACGCCCAGCCATCGGATTGTGGCTGCTACTCATGCAATGCTTTCAGACCGAAATTAGTAGAGTGCATAGAGCAGTGTGGTAACGTCTTTGGTGTCATTGCAGAGCCTGTTAAGCTCCTTTAGGTGGTCATTATTAGTTTCTTTACTTCGACGTTGAATCACTACTACAAAAACACTGGCGAAAGTTTGTGTTTGCAAAGCTTTTACCTAAATATTAGATTTTAAAGTCATTATAAAACTGTGCGGATAATTAAGCCAGAAACACAAAACAGTATATTCAAATGTATACAGTGTAGGTGAGATAAATCATAAAATTATCTTCCTTGAATGGCATTCCCAAAGGAAATCCTGTTAACAGCGATGTTTGTGTTAATTTTAATGTTCTTAGATAAAAAATAATAATTTCCATCAAAATAAATAGGCAGAGCTTTATTCGTAAACGATGCTCTCTGTGTACGTCATTTCATATACATGAACACAAATACGGCAGAGCCCATTATTACATCATATAAAAATATTTAACACAGAAAGATTACTGAAAGAGGAAGAGGATGTGTGCTATTTTCAAAGTGAAAAAGTAACAGTATTCCCTCGTCGGTTTGTTGTTGGCTGCCAGCCTTCTCAAAAGTAAAAATAGCAAAAACTTGTTTTAATATGAAAAAAATAAATTTAATAATATTCCAAAGTGATGCCGCATAGTATTTTGCGCCCAACACACATACGCAGCCACATTCATATTTTCATAATAACATAAACAGAGATTTGCCTAAAAAAGTGTATGATCTCCTGTGAGCCAGCTTAAAGCTATATATAACACTAGGGCCGTCTGAAAAGTGTATTTAGTTTTGTTTACTTTACGCCATCCGTATACTTGGCAAAGACCTCAGAGAACTGGTTTCTAGATAATAAAAAATGCTCATAAGTCGCTAACAAACCACTATTAGCTCTGGCTGGATGTTAAAAAGCTTTTCATTTCACCTCTAGCTAGATGTGAAGAGGCTTTTCGGTTCACCTCTGGCCTGTATGTATATTTATCATATTGAAAATAATAATGCACATCAACATTTTCAACAACACAAAATGTATTCTCATTTCCTTTTCCCCACATTTGTTAAGAATTTCCTTTCGAGCGCCTATCCAAAGATAAAGGAAAAAGTTACATTAAAAATAAATTTGCATAAACTCATAAATTAGATTAAGGTAAAAGTATATATTAATATTAATGAGCATTACGAATTAAAAAGATTTCTGTTAAAAAAGTTTTTAATGAACAGTTTAAAGTAGTTTGTAAAAATCTTACTTGAGGAAAATGTGTGGTTGTGTAGATGTAATCATTGTTAATCACTTTAAATTTAAATATAAAAATGAATTTAAATACGAGTACACTGATAATTATTTATGTTTAATCAGATTTCTGCAATGGTTTTAAATAGCATTTGAATGTGTGAGCTGCATAAGCAGCAGATTTCATATTAAATGTTTATTTTGCAACTTGTACAGAAGGTTTAATAGCATAAATAGTTGGTGTGCGCAATAATGATAAAAAATATTAAAAGTAATAATAGTAATAATAATAATAATAATAACAAAACATTGTGCTAATAAACATTAATAATACAGTTTTTTTAAATTAAAGTTATTTAATCAATTAGAGCTCTTAACGAAATATTAACAGAATACATTGTAATTTCATGAGCATGAGCACATCATATGACTTTGAGCACATAATATATCTTTACTTTGGCTTTTTAGATTTTTTTTATAAATAATGAAAGTGAAAAATTAAATTGTATAATAAATTAAGACCAGCCAATAAAACGTCGTGGTAATGCCTTAAAAGTGATGAGGCTAAATAATATTAATTTTTAATTATTATTTTAATAATGAAATTTTTTTACAGCAAACTTTAATTAGCCAAGAAAGTTATATTATTCTGCAACTAAATATTCAGTGATTCTCTTATACAGGGTGGGCCAAAAGTCACAATGGGGTTTAAAAATTTAATAACTTTTTTGTTTATTTTTTTTTTTATTTTTTTTTAAGATTTATAAATAACATCTGGAGAATAAATAATGGAGGGATTTACAACTGAACAAAGAACAAGAATAATAGAATTTTATTACTTAAATCAGCGATCAATTATTTTAACGCAAAGAGCATATCGTCGCCATTAATAATTTCAAGAAATTCAGAAATTAATTGGCCAGCGCGTTCGCCAGATTTGTCAGCATGCGACTATTTTCTTTGGGGTTATTTGAAGGAGCGAGTATATGTCAACAAGCCCGAGACAATCCTTGAACTCAAGGCCAACATTGTTGCAGAAATTCGAGGGCTACAGCCCACCCTGTATAAATGAAAAACATCATAATCTAAACTATAACAAACTATAACTTCAAAAATATTATATTGAAACATACACTCCCTGTACCTCTAAGGGCCTTATAGGCTACTTTTCCAAGAAGAGTACTAGTGTAGCCCAGTTAGTGGCTACAATTTCTTGGCAAAAATTGAAAATGCGTTTTTATATGGAAAAATATTGCATCAATTTCAATACTGATACTAGCAAGTTCAGCAGATTCCTTAGTAATTTGTTACGTCAACCAATAGATTTCCGAATACATGCAACAGAGTTTAGCCAAATGTCTAAGTGTATCGGCTACATTTAGATGTTAATTAATAACAATAAAATATAATTGTACTACTTCTGGGCCATTTACGAATTGAAATTCTATGTGTGCTTTTGTCATGTCGCATTGTGGTTGAACAATTGCATTAAATTGTACAAAGTATTGGAACGAACAGCTGTCACAGCCATTGCGGCATAGCAGCAAATTATGATTTAGATGCTAATTACCATATATTTTAAATAACACTTATAAAATGTGTGCAATAACTGAGGAAATTTAACAACTATTTTACATACTAACTTACAGGCCACTCTCCGCATACGAATTAGACACAAAATTTGCAAAATGTTATCACTTAATTGAGCAAAAAAACAAAAAATTTAATATTCCAAATAATTATTTACAATGTCAATAAAAATATTGTGGTACGACGGAAACTTAATATTAATGTATTTATTTCTACTCACAGCATACAGTCGTCAGATGTGGCGTATACGTGCTGGCAAATTTGTTTTATATTTAATTAAATATCACTCATACGCAGCGTGGTTCTCTATTGACTTTCTACACTTGGCTGGTGCGCACACACTGGAAGAAATCAAGTTTGTGCAGTTGAGTGGGATTGTGTGTGTGTGTGTGTGTGTGTGGGCATGTGTGTAGTTTTGTATGCGCAAAGAATCAATATTTCTATTTTACGTACGAGTATTACACAGGGGTTGGCATTAAATATGTATTTCTTATTTTCAATGAAAGCCACAATTTTACTATTTAATGCATTTGTAGAGTAAACAGTGTACTCGTGTGCAGTGTACTCAACAATTGGTTGCGAAAACAATTATATATATTGTTATTTATACAAAACGGTGGACAGATAGAGTTCTTCAACTACATATAGGAAAGGCTGTGGGTGTAATATATTCGTGTGGCAGCCTAAAAAAATTTAAATTTTCGTTTAAATCATGATGTTAATTTAATGGTTAATAAAATTCCAAAATAATATAAATAAAATAATTCTGTTTTTTTATATGAAATCGGAGGATATCGCTATTCGGTAGTTTGAAAACATGATCATGTTATTTAATACAAGTTCTATAAGACCACCCGCCACGGCTTCGTTATGGCAAAGGAATAGTACTAGAAAAGGAAAAGTACATTTTTGCATTTCATTAATAATATATTGACTTCGCCGAACTTAAAAAGTGGTTCAACGATTGATTCTTGATGGAGTTTTTGATGTACGAATGCGTATTGACTCACCCCTTAGCACTATACCTTCTGCAACAGTACTTTACACAGTACTTTTAACAGTGAAAAAGCAATCAATAAAACGGATACTTAAATAAAAAATCGCCTATATTGATAGAAACGATGAGCAATTTTACTTTTTCTGGTCATTTCTCTCATTAGTGGTCTTCTCTATGCCAATTCTCTCTTTCCCTATTTCCGATCCGATTTCTTATTGTAGTTGGGACTTTTCACCAAATGATCCCATTATATTTTTACAAAAAAAAAAAAAAAAAAATTGGGTGAAGTATATAATAAGCTGGTGAATTGGCGTGATCAATTTTTCTATTCTTAAATCTTTTCTAAAGCCGTTAAAATTGTTAAAGTGTTTTTATTTTTGGCGCCATAATCGCTCAACATTCCCCAGAAGTCAATACAACTCAATAACAACATATATCTGGCCAGCATAGACATCATATATAATAGTTTAGTTTTATGACAGTATATTTTATCGGCAGAGTAAAAGGAAAAAGAAAAAGTATAGCAAATAATACATAAAAGTCTCTTCCACAGAGTTTTGTTACTCGCTATTTCATATTTCATTTCAAAGTAATTCAAATCAAATATATATATAGTGGAGGTGATATCTGGCAAAAAAAAATTAAGAAATATTTTATTAAAATTTCCAAGACTGTATAAATTATAAAATTTAGAAAACATTTCCTTTTTATATTTTCGCTATATTTGGACTTTGAACCATAATTTTTTTTCTGTTCCATTTTATTGTGAAGAAAAGGCAATCGCTGTATAACATAAAAGAAAATTGCAAAAATAAAAATTAAGGTTCAGAACGTAAAAGTAGTTTGGAAAATTGAAAAATAATGTGTCTTAAGGAAAGCAAAGTTTTCCAGCCAAACATATCCCACTTGTCTTATTCCCACTGTGCTGTTCTCGGCGTTATTCTCAGTGTTATTTACAAACCCTGTACTATCGTTGAAATGAAAAATTTCCTTGCCGTGGCTCGCTATAATATTTGCTGCAATAATTCGTTTGAGCACATTCATATGAGGATATGAAAATTTAATTAACATTTTTATGCACACATTCAACCAAACAAGCGAGCAGGAACATAAAAATATTACACAATAACAACTTCAAATGGAAAATGGAAAAAATAAACCTTTTCAGGCAACAACAAAAAAAAATAAATAAAAATAAATTAACAACCAATAAAAGTTCTTCATGAACTCGATATAATTGCGGCTTTGTTTGCAAATACGGTGTTGATTTTCCTTAACTTACTCGTATCGAATACAACAAATCCAAAAGTATTCTACAGATAAATGCAAATGGTAATAAACATTTAATAAATACTTCACATAAACCATTTTTTAAATGAGATTTTGATTGGAAGGCTGATGTTTTGATCAAAGAAGCCTTTTTTATGATTGGTTTGTTCCTGTCGGGGAATCCCTTCTGTGTGTTTATGTAAAAATGAAGTGGTGATGTTCCTGCCATGAGAAGATTTTTGCAATTAATTTTTGTTTATAATATATTTAGTTATGCCGCACTTATTACGCAAAATCTTTTACTTTAAAACAATTAATTAATTAATTCACTCTTTATTTAAAAACAATTAAGTAAAGCCTGATAAAGCTGAGTTGTATACTATAAAAATGTATCATTTATCAGTTCCCTTACGATTGCCTTAAAGCCCAGCATTATTTTAATTTAGTTGGATACTTTTCGAGGCTTCCAAGCAAATGAAATGAATGGCCGTAAAAATAATTTCATAGAGAAGCGACTGGAATAACAGCTTCTAAAAATTAAAGCCATGTAGGAAGTAAAGCATTCATATAAAAGTATGCAAATAAAATTCTTTGGTTTAAGGATAATAAAGTTCGACTAAAAATCATATAAATCGAATCCATACAGGCAAGGTTTTACTACGTAATTTTAGTAGATTTCAAATGGAAATTTCTATCCATATCCCGAATCCCATAATTTGTCTCCTGATCTAGTTTTAATACACTGAGGAAAAAAATTCTCTTTTTTTTTTTTTTTTGTTATTTCTTCATTCATACATGAAGAGTGGCTTTACATTCAATTTGTAAACAAAAACGATATCGAGTTAAGATAATTGAATGTTTGCTCTTTCAATACCTGAAACTGATTTTGAAACTGATTTCGAAATAATACGATCTTACGAAATAGTCTTAATCTGATTCTTGATAAAGGATTTTAAGTGGAAATTATTACAATGGCTGTAACACAATTAAATTCTAGAATTAAATCACATACACACAATTGACATCTGGAAAATATATATGTATGTTAAATATGGAAAAACTATAAATTGTATTAAAAATTAAATTCCATAAACTAATAAAAATTAAATTGCAAAATTATAGATTCCATTTCATCAAACGCTGCTAATGGTGAAACGGTTTTTGCACACTCTATCGCTTTAAGTATTGTATTGCAATTAGACGCATGATGGTCACATCTGTCCTTAATCTGTTTATTTCTGGGTCATATACAGACAAGTGATGTTGCGTTGCACAGAAAATGTTTAATTAAGCCAGTTCTTTGAAAGATTGAAAGAAATATTTAATTTTCTTTTTCCCCTACTGCATTGAAAGTAAACGAGGGGCAAACTAGGGCGTTCGAAAAGTTTACTAAAATTACACAGTAAAAACTTGGTGGTATGTTTTCGATTTACATGAATTTTAGTAGATCTTCATTATCCTTAATCAGAGGAATTTTAGTTATTCTACCGTCAATCACAGACAGAGAACAATTTCGGTTGTTTACATCTAACTCTACTACAGTAGAGCAGTTCTGAGAGGAGAATACGGTTGATTTATCTTTTTAGTTTATAATTATTCTTAGTTTCGAATAGCGGGCTGGATGTTAAAGTAACTAATCATGTAATGAAAATAATACTAGATTGTTTTATATTTTCTTAAGAGGAATGCTTATTAAGAATCCCGTGTAATGGGTATATTGTATTAAGACTGAATAAATATAAACAATAATAATAACATGACAATCAGTTAGTTAGTTAGTTAGTTATTTATTTATTGAAGCTTCTTTTTTTATTACATAGAATTTTTTTTTTACAAATATTTAATTTTTCTTGAACATTTAAAACTATTATGTATTATTTTAATTACATTACTAGTTCTTGCCTATGCAACTTGCTTATCCAAACTAAAAATAATTATAAACTATAATTATAAATACATTAATTAATGGTTTAATCAGTGCTTGCTCCCGGCACTTATTTATACTAATAGAGTTGGGTCTATTATTTATAAACTTAATACTAAAACTTAAATTCTATACTAAAAATAAAGCTTAAAATAAAATAGCTAATAAATCAAAAATTAATAATAAAAATAAAATAACATAAAAAAACTAAACAAAACTAAAAAAAATAAAAGAAAAAATCAGCCCCTATGAATGCCGGGAGTAATACGTGAGTAGAAGTTAAGGCCGGTATAACCATTCAATTGTTCCTGTAAAATTCCGATACTGGATATGTATTGCGTGTTTGACCAATTGAACTCTCTCTCGGTAGATAAGATATCCCTAATCACCTTACCCTCAAAATAAGGCAATTTCTCCACAAACCTTTTCATTAAACCCAACGCATAAAATGAAATTGGATCCAATTCTGCCTTTTCATACAGATATCTATTCGAGAAGCTTTTATTCAAATGCCTATAGTTCCTCTCTATGCATTTCCTTAAAATATGCCTCTCAAAATACTCCATCTTTTAACATTGCAATCAGAATAATACATTTACGGAATCAGTCATAATATCAAACATAATTTAAAGCGTTTTTATATGTAACAGTTTACGGAAGCTTATCAACAATGTAGTAGCAGATGGCCTCAGCAGCCAGTCCTCCTACTCATATTATGTTTTATATACATATAATTTTAATATAAAGTAAATAAATAAAAAATATTACTTTCTAATTCTTTTTTTCTCAAGAATCGAACCCGCTACCACCGCCTACGGAGACTAAATGAAAAATAAAAAAAGAAAATTAAAAAGCCTTTTCGCTGTTTAGTGAACACTTTAGCAGCGTGACCAGATCACTTTCACTTAAGCTTATGTGACCAACAAATTTCTCAAAAATTATCTAAATTTACCGCACACCTTTAGAAAGTTCCTTTTAAAATATATTTCCCTTTAATTTGTAATAGCTCCTTGTCTGATAGACTTTGGTTAACAATTCGAACTTTTAAGTTGCTGCCACCTGCACTGCACTGCCGCCCAACTAGAGAACCAAAATTGATTTTTTAATGGTTGGTCTTTGTGAAAAAGATACTTTCTTGTTTATGCTACCACACGATTACAAACCAAACAAGATCTCGTTGTTTCGTAATGATGTCATATACAATTTGCATAAGGACCAAGGATTGTCATTTTTGAGCCAAAGACCATTTCAAATTGATAAAACGCAAACAGCACATGCAACTGCAAAATAGCCAGCATTAAATTAAAACCATTCCTGCACATGTGCACGTTGTTACATGCTTGCTTTAGGAAGATTTAAACTGTTTTCAGCACATATAGATAAATTTTTTAAAAGTTATAGGTGAATTAGCTCTTTTGAATTTAATTATGAGTTGCTAAGCAGCAGGACTTGTATTTAAAATGTGCCTTCACTAGCAATATAATGACAATGTAACATCTGAATGAAAAAATTGCAAAACAGTAGAAAGTTCTGAAAAATTGCATGTTTGTGAAAATAAAAAAAATAATAATTTTTAAAAAAAACCTCACATCTAATTTCAACAAAAAATTCATTTAGGTATAAATAAGTGCATCTTCATTGTTGTATATATTGCAAACCATACACCAAACCTACACAGACACACACACATACACACACACACTGTGTATACATTTTTGTTCTCATTTGAAGCCTTGACTTATTGACAGTTGCTTCTTCCTAAAGTTTTTTCGAAACATTTCTGAAACATTTTTCTGAATTTGGTCCAGCGAACTTGTCAAGAGAAGGGGCGGGCCTAATTCTACTACTTTTTATCTCTGTCAGAAGAGCAGGGGCGGTACACGTAACAGAATATTGCACAGTATATAAGCAAAAAGGATTAATAATAAATTAAAATAATAATTAAAATATATATAATTCTTTGCGAAACAGGGATGGGAGTTTGTTTCCACTCTAGCTAGAAAACACATTCTGGCCTTCTGTATATTTTTGCGATATAATACAAATTTATTTTAATTTTTATATTATTGCTTGACACTGTCGTTGCTCATACTTGCACACAGAAGTGCAAGTGGCAGTTGCTGCAGAAGATATTTCGCTTATTTTATTTTGATAGAAAATAAAATATTTCAGTTTTTTTTATTTATTTCCTTTTTATTGTTAAAAACTTGTAGTGGTTACAGAAAAACATATTGAGGAAACCTCTTAACACTTCACTTCAAGCGGCTGGATCAAGAGAAGATAAACTACAACTTTTCATTTCTTCTATTTTTTTATTTGTATGCTGAAGGATAATCTAAGATTTTTGTTTGCGGTAGGAAGCAAATAGAAAACAGCGTAGAGGAAAAAAAGAAAATTATAAAATATTAAAAACATAGAAATGTGATAAAAATGTGTACAAAACACTTGAGAAAATTGAAAGGTGTCAACACAAACTACAAGGAAAATTGTTTAAGAAATTAAATCTAATATCAGGCGATGTGTGCTCTATAAACACAGATTTTCTAAGTGCATCCTTCAATATTAGCACATGCAGGCTGTTTGCGTAGTTTTGACTAACTAGATAAAAATATTTTATGGATTTGATTATTTTTAGTAGGGCATGAGTACCCAATTAAATAATGGATAAAGTAAGAAATTTCAATCAGGGAAAGGGAATTTTGTTATCCTTTATTGACAGATAAGCTCCATAGTGGATAATTTAAAAAAATTTTTAATTAAAGTTTTTTCATTTTCCCAGGGGAGCGTATTTATTTAAACTTCTTCAGCGGAATCGGATATGTATTTAAGTTTTGGTTTTATCTATGCAAACTGTACCTTTAAGGACATTTTTGTTAAAAATTTGCAAAGAAAACTATAGAGTATGACAGGAAAGAAAAATAATGAAGATCACTTTCAAGAAAAAAATTATGGGAAAATAAAAAACCAAAAAGTGATTTAAAGTTATAAAATGTTATAAAAGCTTAAAAATATAATTTCGCAAAAACTTATTCCTATAACAATTTAATAAGAAAAAATATAAAAATTAAAAAAAATTTTTTTTTTAAAATATTAAAAAAATGGTCTAAAAAAATTACTTAAAAAGTTATACTTTACAAATAGAAAATGATTCCACGAACCAAAAACTAAAAAACTGAATTAACGGAAAATTTTGCAATCCTTAGCAGGAGTTTACCCTTCACTAACCAAGTAATCTCTTATTAGTGAGTTTGCGCAAGACTTGTTCTTAAAACAAGACTGCCGGCGCTTTTTAAGCACTTGCCAACTACAACTGAAACTCTGCAAATAATGTGCCCATTGGATTATTAGACTATTAAAGGCTTTTTAAAGTCAAAACAAAAACGAAATTGGCATGGCACGCACATAAATGCAGTTTTATCCAACAAACGTCAACACTTCCTTTAAACGAGCTGCAACATGCGGGAAATGTTAATGTGCTTTTAGGTGTGAATTTTTGTTCTTGCATCAATATTCATTTAATATTCTCAGCAGTTTGTACTAGGCTTTTTTAAATTCACTTTGCACCATTTGCTCAAGTTCTTACCGGTTCAACATTTTATAGCCTTTAAAGCAACATTTAACATCTCAACATCTACAAGCATCACACGGTTTATTTCCTTGAATGTTCCTTTTACACTGAGCACGAACAAAATTTAAAATTTAAATTTGTTGTAAAAGAGTTTCGTCGTTGCTGTTCAAAGGAAGTTAAATAGAAACGGAAAGCGCGAAAGAGGAACATAATGAATGTCCTTTCAGGCCACACATATTTCAGAGTTATTTTTCATTGTAAAGTTTTAAACGAATTTTAAATTGTTGTTTTCTTTAACCCTCATCGGTCCCTCGAGAAATACAACTAATCGGTCTGTATATGCTTGGGATTGTATATGTGCTGGAATAATTACGAATCGGTGCCTGTTATAAGCGTACATCCACAGGTAACTGTGCCTGCACAGGCATATACCGCAAGGATACTAATTCAAAAACTGTTTTTTTCACAAATGGACGTTTTCAAAGTTTGACGATTTTTGGGCAAAAAAGCAAAAATTGAGAATATTCCCAAAAATCAAAAAAAAATTTCTTCTTTATTTTTAGCAAATAGATATTTTATATTCTTAAAAACATAAAATAAACATATAAGAGGAATAAAAACGCAAATTCTTCATTCAAAAATACAGAAACGGACGTTTTCAAAGTTTGACGATTTTTGGCCAAAAATGCAAAGGGTACCCCCTTATCAAAAATTGAGAATATTCCCAAAAATCAAAAAAAATTTTTCTTCTTTATTTTCAGCAAATAGATATTTTATATACTTAAAAACATAAAATAAAAATATAACAGCGGTAAAAACGCAAGTTTTTCATTTAAAAATACCGAAACGGGCATTTTTAAAGTTTGGCGATTTTTACGCAAATTGATCAACATTTGATTTTTTAATAAAATATGAAAATTTGCATTTCATTTATTTGAATTTTTGCCTACGCACACAAGGACCTATGAGGGTTAAAGCCATAATAATAATACATAAGAGTAACTTATAAATAAATTAAACTTTATACATTTCTGAAAGTTTTACTAAACAATTATTTTTCAAGAAAAACATTTCCTGCTTAATAAATTAAAGAAATTTCTTTTGACTTACTTGAATCGTGTTATCGCTTATAAAAATTTCAGTTGAAGATTAATTACAATATAAAATTTCCAATTATTTTTAATTTGATATTAAATTATTAGCTTTCGATCTGATGTACTAAATTACAAATGCTGACTGACAAGAATCTCTCAAATTTAGGTACGCTTCGTGCAACTTTCTCCTTGTCAAATTTTGCAAATAATTTATTTCTTTTTAACACTTACTTGTTTCAGTTAACAGTAAAATAAAATAATAAAACGATTTGTTTGTCAAATTTGCTGGCACTCTTCCAACAAGAACAAACAGCTCAGAATAATAATAATAATAAAAAAAAAAAAAAAAACTTTATCGTTATTACTAAATCGCAAATAAAATTATTTGTCTAACTATTTGAGCTCTTTTTCTTGCAATCACGAGAAATGTATGTGTTCTACTTAACAAATATACACTAACACAGAGAGACGTTTACACCTAAAAGTATGCAACGAAATGAAAGCACTAAAGGCAATAAATTTACTTTCGACATTGTTCATATTGTTTGAAGGCAAGAAAATAATAAAATTATTTGTGCTGGTTAAATTGTAAAAGACTTAAAAAGGGGAAGAACACAAGAAAAAAGAGAAAAAAGAGAAAAAGATGAGAAATAAGAAAAAAGAAAGTGCAAAAAAGTTTATCTTTTATGTTTAAATGTATTGGCATGACAAAAGAAACTGCAGTGAACTTCTTAGTTTGTTACAAAAACAACTTTAAATAATCGTGATCGGGGGCTCCTAAAACGTAGTTCGAAAGAGTATTTTTAAACCAATTTGAGAATCCAAATATTTCGATTCCGAAATTCTATCTTAAAATTCATGTGAAGGAAATACACTTTCATTCAGACAAGCAATCTGTATTCTTCAAGAAGCCAAGTGAAATGAGTTTATTTCGGAGTGAATTTCAAACAAAAAATAATTCTCTGATTCCAGTATCATTGGAGTGAATGGACAGGTACTTTTAAAAGTACTTTATTTTGTTTTCAATTAAATAATTTGTGGAACCAATTAATATTTTAACTGATACATAACGTTATACATTTAACATTATAATCATTTCAATGTTTAAGTTTGTCTATTTGGTTAATCAAGCGAAAGCCGCATGAGAGTATTTCCTAAAATTTAGTAGATGAACGATATATGGTTATATGAAAATATAAAGGGAAAATGTAGTTTGATAAATTTTTGCCCTTAGACCAATAGATTGTGTCGATACAAGGCAAAAGAGAAAGCCGTCATTAAGCAAGGATGAAATTGGAAATTTTATCAGGATTTCAATAACCATAAAAATAGTAAAGATAAACGGTCATAAGGCGGAGAAGGAGTTAATAATAAAATTAAGTAATCGGTACTTTTAGAAGGTACAAATCCTTTTTTCTGTAATTTTTACCCTTTTGTTGTAATATTGGCTTAGAATTGGCTCATTGCTATCGAGCTATTGGCCATTTGGAATAGATGGCCACTATTTCCTTTGTATGAATTCGCACTTTGCCATTCCTCATATTTATTGAATTTATTCTTTTACATATCTGCATCAGTTAAGTAAACAGTTCGTAGTTAGTGGTGATAGTTTGTTGTTGCCGAGAAAGTTAGCATGTCAAATTGTAAGGAAATTGTTTAGCTTGTTATTGTATAGTTTAATGTTGTTGTTGTTGTCTTATTAGCTGAACTTTTATATCGAATACAATAAGAGAATGTATTAAATAAAGAAAAGCAATAGCTTTATTTACAAAATTGATTGACTGTAAATGAGTATCAATATTAAATTAAAAAAAAAGAACACATGGCTAATTAAGCAACTCGACCGGAAAATGAGCTGAAACTTAATTATCCAGGTTATAAGGAGAAGAAAAGGACTAGACCAAATTAAATCTATCTTTAATTTATTAAATATTTAAACGCAATTTGGCCTAGTTTTTTTTTCTTTTTTTTTTTTTTTGTTCTATTTAATCTTGTCACTGCAATCAAGTGCTCATTAAGCTGTATTCTCTAATGACATTTCAACAGCTAAAGTTGTCTCATTATCGCCCGTATTGTTACTGAGTTTTTCTTTGCCATGTAATAAAAATGAAATTATTTTCTAGAAAAATCAAGATTGTCAAGAGGATTTTTAGTTTTTGTTTTCTTTTTTTTTTTTTTTTTTGTTAATAGTGAAATAAATGAATGAATGAAAAGCGGAATAATTAACACAATCCATTTTGCTTTCATCATTCATTTTTGTGGTTTAAGTTTGCAAGCAGACATTCATTTGCCTGTCACTGTATTTAGTATTAAAGAGACGGCATTTATAAGAAATTTTTAAGTAATATTTTTCAGAAAGTTGATTTAACTGGTTTTATAAGATTAATTTAAACATCTTGTTTATTTTCAACCTAAATATTTATTTGGTTTATTAATAACATTTTACCATAAAGGACTTCCATCTAAATATTTATTTGTTAGTTGATGTCCTTTTGCTTGCGTTGGGATTTTGTTTTAATGTGATTATTTGTGATATACAGATATCACAGACTTTTTTGCTGGAATAGACACTCATAAAATATGTTAAATAAATGTAATCGCTTAAGGAGTTATTTAGGCGAAATGATATTCAAATTGAACAGAATACTTTCGCATATTTATTCAAAGCTTACACTAAAAAAAGCGAAGAAAATAAATGTCTGAATTGTATAGAGGGAAAAATGGAATTGATAAACTAAATCTGTTTTTTCTGCTTGTTTGAAATGCATAAAAAAAAGCTCTTCAACTTTATACAACAAATTGTAGGAAAAATATTTTGCGAATAAATTTAAATATGTTACATAAACTTTACAGTAGAGGCATTATTTAGTCAAAAGGATAAACTTTAAAAAATGTTAAGTTAAGTCGCTAAACAAGAAACTTTATAGCAACTCAAATCGGTCTTTAAAAAGGAATAAAATATTATTTTTGAATTTATAAACAGTCACTAAAATTATGAATACAAATTATATAAAAAACATATTTTTGCACAAAAAAAAATAAAAAATTATATCCAAAAAAATTATGCTTTTAAAAGAATTCGTATAAAAGTTTCCTCATACTATTCGATTAAAAATGCGAATATTTTTTTGACCACTTTAAAATTATTCAAATAAAAAGAAAAAACTTGAACTTCAGCTGCCATATTTGGCAAATTTTTTTGAAAATTTTAAAAGCATTCGGTTGCTTTCTGTTGCAAGCTTTCTGAGCAATAGTCAATGGAGTATATCCTGCCGCTCACAAATTGTCAACTGTTTGCAATATTGCCAAGGCTTTTCTTTATATATTTGAAATGAATATTCGAAATGTTCGAATATTGATGGATGAAGTTTTCAGCCGAAACTCTAGAGCTTTTCAAACTTTTCTCCATGTAATAATGCTGTACAAAACTTTTATTTAAAACTATAAATTCTTTAGAAATATTTTTTTAAAAACTGGTAACAGGAACAATAATAACTATAGAAAATGCAATATAAAAAAGCTTTTGCAATACTTACTGAGTTCGAATAGTTTTGTAGCGTTAAAATCTCAGATCATAGTTTTATTTTAATTTCTTAAAATAAACTCATTCAAATATGGTCAGTAATTTTTTTAGAAATATCCTGAAATATCCTGCCATCTTGTTTATGTTTCAACGATTGATTAAATTATAAAAAAATTATAAATTAATTAAGTGTACAAAAAAGATTCAGCCGGAAGAAAGAACTTTAGGCGCATATCATAAACGTATACGCGTATATGGCACATACACACTTATATATTTACATGTCCTTCTGGGACATGCAAATTCCCAAGAAACTTTGATTCTTTAAATCTTCTTTCAAGTTTGCTTTAAGTAAACTTTTTATTATTTTTATTTGTGTTAAATGGCTTAATTTTAGTTGGTTAAATTTTTAATTGTTTTAAGAGTATTACGATACCGATTCCTGGACAACCTGAGCAAAACAGCTACCCGATAGGAAAAATTATTATTCGGATTTATAAATTAAGCTAAGCGAGGACTGTCAATCTTTAAAATTAATGTCACATCCTTCCACAGGAATTGATGCAGTGCGATAAAAACCCTGCAGGATAACCAGCTTGCAACAAGCCAGTGTTGAAAGCCGTCTGCAGGCTCTCAAAATTCCCCAAATTCCCAGACTTTTATTGCTTCACGGTTAAAGGTTGAATCTCATACTCAGATACTCGTGTATATTTCTTTTTTTTTTTTTTGTTTTAGATTTTCTCCAACCTTTTCAATGGTCAATCAATTATATGTTTTCCTGTTGGGTGAAAAACTTTTTAATCGAATAAAGAAAACTGCTTCTGATTTCTAATGAAAAAATACAAGTTATTGTTTACTCTCATAAGTCTATTCGAGAAACTTGTATGCACTTGTTCAAATTTTTCTGATATTTGTAAAGAAAAATAGATTTTTCGATTACTTAAAAAAGTTGGCAAAATAAATGAAAAAATAAAGTAATAAAAAAAAAAAACAAGTATGAAACAAACTTTGCAAATAAATAACTTTGTACTTCGCTGAAGCGTCAGGCAGGATGGCATGTTGTATAGGGACGGCTTTAATACGAATACAATAACTCAAATTTTAAGAATTGCACGTGAGAGTAATTTTCAAATTGAAAAAAAAATAAATTCAATTAAATTAAAGTGGATATGCACCTGACAGTTGGCCTGATACAAATATAAAATACGGCAGTCCACTTGCAACATGTTTGAGTTGAAAGAACCCAATAAAGAAGGTAAAAAAATAAAAATTTTTCGATTTTAAAGTGGGGCCACAGAGAAGAAGATTTCACATACAGATGTTTAAAAAACCAATAATTACGAAGATGCCTCTGTTTATTTGCGGCACGCTGCTCTTAACTTCGGTCATTGTATAAAAATACAATACAGTGAACTCCCAGCAAGCTGAACTATTTTTTTTTTAAGGCTATTCGAATCTTTTTATTCGCGACTATTCCAATTCATTTCTTTTCTTAGGAAACAGCATTCAGAGTGCAGTACTTCAGACAGACAAATAGTGAGGGTTATTCCACCACGCCCATGAAATAATATTACAAATTATTATTTAGGAAGGCTGCAGGTGCTGAGCTGTTTATTATCAGCGTTTACAATTTTTGCAAGGAGCTGAAGCAAATTTCGAGATCATGAGTTAAATTCATGATTTTTTTTATTATAATTTTCAGTTCAAACTTTACTAGTTCACAAAGGACTTTAGTTAGCATTTCACTAGTGACAGCAGCACCTTTTGCTGAAATATTTCAAAATAGTTGTTTATCATCCTCTGAGTAACCGAGTAGTGTTTCAAAGGAACAGCAATGAGTACGGCCAAGCAAAACCATCAGAAATGATATCGTATATAGAAGACACACGGATTTTCCCGAAATCAGTTTGCCAAAGTCGAATATTTCTCACATATGAGCTCAGAAGCAGGAAGCTTCACAGATATATATGTTGGCATTGGATACTCGTATAACTTAAATAGTTTTAAAAAATAAAAATTAAGAACTGATTTTCCCATCCAAATTATATTATATTTATATTTATATATATTATATTCAATTACCCTCGTAGCTTTTAATGGCCTTACACCCATTACTACATTCACCCATTCAACTCGTTAACATTTATTGCTTTGGCACTACGAAAGTCTGTCTCAATTTATCCAACACCATGAGATTTTATATTAACACATTTGCATTCAAGCGAAGGTATTCCTGTATGCATTAATGCGAGTACATTGTACAGTTCATCTTCATCGGATAGCATGCTGGCGGATGACGAAAGTAGAGCAGTAAATCTTGGATTGAGACACAACCGCACAAAAAAAGAAAAGAAAAGAAAACCAAACAAAAATACACAAAGAAAATATGAAACCTAAAAACAGTCTATTATCATCAATATCTAGTTGGTCATGCTGGTTATAGATGAATGAGTCAACGAACACAATAATGAATGCATTTGTGTGCATCATGTGGCATCATCTATAATTGATTAAAGAAAACTTGAAGGCAGTGATTTGTGGTATGTAAGTATGCTAACGAGCTTAAGGATTTAAAACATTATTTAAAGTTTTCAAGTATTATGCTGTGCATATCTAGAAGACAAAAGAAAACGCATATTTTTAAAGATGCAATTGCATTTCATATTCAGAAACTTAAGGAAAACATTTCAATAAACTAATTTGCTTTTATCGCCTTCTTATTTTTGCAGAATAAAATTATTAATAATTTTCAGTTTCATATTAATTATTTTCAAGTTTGATTCATTGAAGTGCTATTTACGAATAACAAGTATCAAGCGATATTGAGTTGCTCAAATGAAATATATATTGGTTTTTTTTTATTCGTTATATGCATATTTATTGGATGCACTCCATTTTACACTCTCCCCACATTTTCTTTAGTTATTCAAAATGCCACAGTTTGCCTTGAATAATCACACAAAATAATCTTTTTTGCTGTAAACCACTAATCACCCTAATATCCTGTTACATGTCCTGTCTTACAACACTTTCCGTTTTAATTTTATTGCAGAGTAAAAATAATAAAAAATACGTACACCGATTTCTGTGTTTTTATATGCGGATTTTGCCAACACAGCCCTACATGAAAACCATTTTATTCACAATCTCTTCATTTAGTTGCATTGTAAGAGCACTGCTGGTTGAACCAGTAAGACCTTCAATACCCGCAGCTGTGAGATCATGAGTTCGATTCCGCGCCTACGACAAAAATAAAGAATCGTTAAAAATATGTTTTTTCTGCATACAAGGTACCCCATTCCACAATGTTTTTTTTGTTATTGGTTGCGTTTCCTTTTAAAGAAAACAATTATAATGAAACCATTTCTCATTTCATAATAATAATTCACGTTCAAGTGTGAGCATCCAATTATTGCCAATTAAGCTACGAGTTTTAGATTTTTCAACAAAAATATTATAATCGCCCCAAAAACAACAAAACAAAATTATTTAACCGTGACTGCAATAAATTGAGGTCAAATACATAAATAATATTTTAACCAGAAAGTCATTTTGTAAATATTTAAGCGTGAACAAATACAGTGAACATAACAAGACAACCGTCAGCAACAACAACAAAAACAATGACAAGAATAACCACAGATATAAACAAAATAACAACTTTCTCATACAAACACAACACAAAACTCATACACGAGCCAAATCTGTAGCAACCAATGAAAAAAGCAACGAATCAAAAAATCGAATACATCGCACACATTCAGACATTCAGACATTCAGACATTCAGAGACAGAAAATAATTTAAAATAAATTTAAATTTATTGGCTGCCGTGAGAACTCGCAAGAAATAAATGCACAATCATAAAAAGACTGATTATTATTATTTATTGGAAAATATTTTAAACGAAAAGAGGAAAATATTATTTTCACTTTTTAGTTTCTTTAAGCAATAAAATGTAAAGTCATTTAATAGCTGCAGTACCAGCAATAAACAAAAAAGAAATAAATAAATAATAAATATTTTTGCTTGAAAATAAAGCGATATTTCACTTACAAATAAAAAATACAACGTTAACGCACTCGTAGTCCAGTTTATGTACTGAAAGAAAGGACTTTTTTGTGAAGGGCAAAGTTAAACGGTGTGAAATTTTATAAGGAAAAATGTTAAATTTTCATTTGAAATTTCCTGAATTAAAGCAAATTAAAGTGGCAGTCATTTTCTCTACGCTTTTCTTTCAGTACAGCAAACTTATTGTACAGCCAAACTAATCGAATTCCCTAAAAATAAACATTTCATCGTATTCGTTACCACCTATGAAATGCAGCAAGTACGAGTATTACTTACATACGTTAGTCTACCAGGTGAGTTATTCATAGATTTCCTTTTAAATTTTGATCGCCAGATCAAAGCCAAAAACGTTATGTCCTTAGAAACCGCTGGCACTTTTTGAATGGAAATGGAGGAGGCATACAAGGCACATATAAAAAATAATTGAGAACCTGAAGTGTTTAAAACAATACCAGGAGTCAGAAGCATTTGGTTATTATTTCTTGGCGAGATTGCAATCTTTTTCAGAAGCTTTTCAAACACAAAGAACTGTTGTTTGTATCTAAAAAGCCTTAAAACAGATATAACAAATAAAAATGCAACCTTTGGCAATGGCGAACTTTTTTCCAAATAAAAGTTTGTATATATAATATACAAATTGATCGACTAATCGTATAAAAATTACCCTAATAAATATTATATGAAAACCATTTTTTTTTCACATTTTCTTTAACCAGTTTGTAAGACTATTTAGTATAGTGCATTATAAAAATCATATCCAGCCTATTTTATTTATCCCTTTGTTTTTAAAACGAATCCTTTAATTTTGGTCTTCGATTCTCAGCCATTCTAACAACAAAAATTATTTATTGCACACACTGTTTCAAATATAGAAAATTCATTTCCAATAAATTTGATAGTTATATTTTATTTATTATATTAATTTAAGATTTATTAGGAAAAATTAAAAAATTAGGTTTTATTTCGTACCTTCGTACCTTTTTTAATAATGAAAATAAAAAATTTATCAAATGTTTATACTTTTCAACAGCTCAAATGCAAACGAAAGAAGGTAGAGAAAATTAAATGCAAAAAGCCATTTCTATATTAATTCAAATTAAAATTAAAAATTCAAGTCATTTGCAAAAATCCAGAAATTATTTATTGAATTCCGAAAAGAAGAAGCGGAGAAGAAAACTATTCAAAATCCAGGCAATTGCAAGTTAATTATTTTATGAAAGAAAAAAATTATTTTAATAAATTTAATTATTCAATATTAAAATCATGCAATAATTTTATTAAGTAATTATACTGCGGCAAATACATATTTGCCGAAGGCTTTATTTCAATTTATTAATGCAAATTTCCCCATGTATAAGGAAACTGATATGAAACTTAAATATATATGTGTTTGTGTGTGTGTGCTTGTGTGTGTAACCGCATAAGAAACCACAAATTTACATTCTGTGCCAATAGATGAAATAGAAGTCAACAGTAAACAGATTTTCCTATTAAAAATGGTTATAAATTAAATTGCCAGTATATGCGTCGCACACACACAACTACTCGAGAGGTTTCTATAAAATACTTATTCAACTCACACACAAGAATTATAAATCTTGCAGTAAACACACTCTCGGTCACTGTAGCGTATGATTTATGGAACCGGTTAAAGGTTTTTTAATAAATAATTCTCATACGCCACGTATACCAATAAAAGATGAAGCTGTAAATGTTGATGGAAAAGTTATGAATAATCGATTACCAGTATTATCGATTATTCGCAATCCATTTTATTCGAACTTTAAGTTGTTTCTAAAAAGCAACGATAATTTTCGACTTTACATCTAAATTATTATTATAGAATTTTTTATATCTTTTTAACTCTAACCTCGTATTTATGTACTACATTTATTCATGCCTATTTACAATTGCAATTAAAATATAAAAAAGGAGGTTTGTAGGAGGAAAAAAATATAATTGAAAAATCATACACTTATAAACATACAGTTGCTAGGAAAAGTGTTCGTACAAACTTTTTTATTTCATATACCAGTTAATATTGAAACATGTCGCATACAAATGATAATTTTTATTATTATTTTAAACGTTTCCCCATATCCTAAACTCACATAACAAACTCCAGCGAAATTTTAAATATAAAATTTTGCGTCAATGCGCAGTTACACAATATAGATTAAAAAAAATGCTTTTCAATGCTCAGAAAAATTTGGCGTGCAAAATAAAATTTTGTTTAGTGTCTATGACTTTGGTTGGGATTTCTCTAATTATGTTTTTTCGTTGTCAGAGAAGTGATTTCGATTTGGGAACATGTTTCAGAAAGCGAATATAGCCAAATGTAGCACTTGTAAATATAACGTAAATGTAAATTTTACTGCTCTTATAGAAGGCTTTAGAACATGTCATATGTTTCCGACAAACTGAAAAGTAGATGAGAAATATAAAAGAAAAATCATTCAGCAAATAAAATAACCTATAGAAAATGGAAGATTTGCCGATTTGAAATCGTTCCGTTTGTGCAAATAGCAAAATCAAATTAAACGAAAAGCTAAACAGCTTTTCGAGGAACTGATGGCGTTCAATATACTCACATAATTTGTAATTTTTTTCCTAAAGTAAGAATATTATATTGTTTGTTAGGGAATGAAGCTACCCCGCCAATTCTGTGCAACATTTTCATATCAGGACGAAATTTAAGGAAGGTTTATTCAGCATACTCGTATTATAATTTTATAAAAATGGACTATCTCACGAAATGAAAGCTCAGAAGACTTATTAAATTGGAAATTTTAAAAACAAGTGGTTTCATGCAATATGAAAATCCTCCAACTCCATGTGGTCATTTAACTGCATATAATCCTGTTGAATTTCACAGCTCGCCTTAGCTCTAATATATTTGGGCTCATTAAATAAATAAATAAAAATAGTCACAGCTAACTGGTTTGTTATACAAAACCAGTTGAAAATGCATGCTCGTATATTTTAATATGCAAGACCCATAGTGCAAGAAGAGTCAACTGTATAATAAAAGTAACCACTCCTTTAGTTGCAATAATAAGTGGTAAAAACGACACAGGCAAATATACACACATATAGATAAAAATTCATGTGTGTGTGTGTGTGTGTGTGTGTGTGCGTGTGTGTGTGTGCCAATTCTAACCATTTATGGCTCGTTATTTAACTGTCAAAGACTATTTTTATTTTATTGTTGGAACACATAATTCTTCCATCGCATGAAGAAGCAACGTGTGCTGTTGCATATGTTGCAGTTACTGAAACAAAAACAAACAAAATTTGAATGCATTTGTGGTGAGCAAGACCTGCATAATGTATTGTGAAAAACTTTATATAGAAACAGAAAATTATAACTTGACAATTTAAAGTAATGGAAATAATTCTTTTTTTTTGCTTTTTTCTAACGCTTTACTTTTTCAATAAGAGAGATAAAAACTTTATAAAAACATTGAAAGCAGTTTTTTTTTTTAATTGATCAATCTGTGCAACAGCGAATTTCATTCCTGTGCAATTTCTAAAGCACGTTTTGTAAAAAAAGTGGTGTAGAACAGATAGGCTTGACAAGGAGTATTTAAAAAAGGTGGCATCTTTCATCAAGAAACCTTTCAATCTTATATTCTGAAATAAACGAGGAGTTCACTAACTTGAGTAAAAAGCTTGAAGAATGGCAATTTGACAACATGTATCGTTTTAACATATAAGTAATTGCTCGCGTGATCGGAGGCAAAAGATTTAGCTGGCAATATTTAATTAATCAGCAATTTAATACAATATTTATCTATTTATCTACATTTACCGCTTTGGCTATTATTTATATATATTGAGTAAATTATAAATGTTTACTGTGACCAAATAAATGTATCCGCTTAGTTCCTGTTACTTTCACAAACCTTCTAATTATTTCTATTGCTTGCCATTAGTTTTGAATCCATATTTAAACTTTATGACATTTTCATAACTAAACAAATTGCCGTGAAATAAGCGAACCAATACCGGCTTAATAAATAAACAAATTTACATATTTTAAGCAACTCTATTTGTCACGTACTGAATACAACTAGGAAAAAAGGAAATGTTAGTTTAATTGCCCATTTGCATAAAATAGAAATAAATTAATTTCATTCATCTTATGTGCGATTCGTTCTGGAACTGAAAAATATTGCGAAAAATGAGCGAATTAACTAGTACGTTACCAAAACCAAATTGCATTCAAATCATTTTACACTATTTATTATTTAAATTGATATCCTTCCTCCTGCCATACAGTCATCAATTATTGTGATGATTCTTCCTGGAATTATTATATTAATTAAATTGTTATTGTATTCTATACATATTTTGTTATTACTTGTGTATGTACAGCATTTGTAATTGCTTCACCTGTTATAATGGCATATTTAATGCCACTGTATTTCAGTGTTTATGTGAATCCATATTAACTGTTTTTACACACACAAATGTATGGCTTAACCCAGCAAACATGTATAATCGAAAGTTGATAAAATAAATTTCTTTTTTTTTTTACTTACTCTTTTTTACTGTTCCAAGTCCCTGATATCCTTTTTAGCAATATTGTTAACGGTTTTGCGATAGTTTATAGTACACGCTAAACCGTACCATGAAAGCCAGTTTCATGTTGATGACACTTTCGAAAGCTCAAAAGTTCAACAGCAAAGATTTCATATTGTGGACGGCCACTGAATACAATCGCGTTAACACAAGGAATTTTTGCCGCAATCGTCAGAAAATATTATTGGTGTCTTCATAGCAAGTGTTGCCATAAATTAAAATTGGCAAATTTCACAACATTTTATTCGATAAGATATTTTTGCATTACGTATTTAAAAATATTTTTTTAATTTTTTTTTTTTTTGTTAAAAATTTTTTTTTTTTTTTTTTGCTTATTTTGCTTTATTATTTTTTAGAAGATCTTGGCAAAGAATTTTGCTTGGAAGTACCTGCATGGAGTTATCGATAACCAGCAAACGCACAAATGTTTACAGGGATAAGTAAGGAATTGTAAGGATTGTAGATGGCAATCGTTATATTCTGTTGTACCATGTTGTTCTCATCAAAAAATTTTCACTTGTGAAAACATTTACAGTCAGCATTCATTTTCATTGTGCTGTAGCAATAACGATCTGTAGTTTATATTTGCATTCTGTAAAACTTCCATTATCCTTGTTGAAATTCGAAATTGAGTTTGTTTAAGGTATAAATGCATATGAATGCGTTAGTTTAATTAATTTTCCTTCTATAGCTTTCCTATAGATGGATGCAAGTATTATGAGAGAAAATATTACAGAAATTATGATTTTCAATTTGAAATCCAATTTTTAGAAAAAAGAAAACAATTTAACTTTTCCACTTTTAATTTGTAACAGAAATTACTTGGTGTTTCAGTAAACACCCACAACTCAGTAGTTGTAATCATTTCTATTGAATAAAAAGGTCAAGAAACACACAATGCAACTTTTATTACTTTAAATAACTAGTGGGAATATTTTAATTACGTATGAACATTTCCATAAGGAAGATCGCTGTATGTCACTTGCAGCATCATTCCTATGATATCACTACATATACATCTGCACATACAGAATCAGCCTACAAAAATGAAAACAATTTTTGAACCGGTAACATTAACACTTTATCGCTCAAGTCCGCCATACAGCACCGTCAAATCAGCCACAGCAAAAAACTATACAAAATACTAACCAGCCCAACGACAACATCACGCACTCCAGTCTACGACAATACGATCGCCAAGGCTTCCGCCAAAGCAGCCGAATTTCAGCTTTGGCGCAATAATATTGCACACGTTGCGAATAATATGTAAATATTTATTAAGCAATTGTATATAAGGCCTTTTCTACAAAATGTTTCTTTACACCGTATTTTTAATAACATTTTTGTTTTTTTATTTAGATTTAAAATTAAGCAAAAGGAATCTCATTTGCTTCTCATATCAACAATTGATCGAAAAACACGATTAGAAATATTTCGCTACTATAAGTGAAATTAGCGAAATAAGAGATTCGATGTGAATCTCTTTTAATCTTCGTATAGTCATTATATAAGTAGTCCCCTTGGACGCCTTAAATATACTATATTTTATTCTAAATTGTTTCCTAGCGTCAATTAATCCACCGATCCTTGCCAATCATTATGAAAGAACTTTAACAAAGACTTAAAAATTCAAAGGCCTCTGCATTCCACACTAATACAATTACAATAAAATTAATAAGCAACCTTAATAAAATGGTTTATAATAAAAAGAATGTTATAAAATGTTTACTTATTTGCCACAACAGTGCTGTTTTTATTATGCAAGCAAGCAATCTGATTAGCAAATTATGGAGAGTATACACTTTTTTTTCAATGATTTCCATATATATTTTTTCACAACTCGCTATAATTTAATAGTTTTATCTAAATATCTTGTTATCTGCTTAAAATATAAACGTAGAAAAATGATAAGACTAAAAATAGTGGCATCATACGATAACGTGAAATATAATTTGTGGAGTATTGTAAAAATTTACATAAAATTTTCCATACAAGACAATTTTAAAATTTAAATAAAATTTTCAAAAAGGAAAATTATAAAATAAAATAAAATATGCAATAAAATTTTAAACTGAAAACCCTTTGAAAATAATGTGATCCAACGATGTGATCATGATGTAATTGATAGTGATATTGTGGAAATAGCAATTACGAATAAAATAAATATATTAACGAGAATATTGCGAAAGTAAAGAAAATCGTCAAAGAAATTTTAAATATTCGTTTAAGTTCTTATATGATGACCTGCATGACTCAGTAGATTAAAGAAAAACAACGGAATCTACAAAATTATTAAAGAATTTCGAAGTAGAAAAAATCTACAGTTATTAATGCAAACATATCCAAATATGAGCAAACTTGTTTAAATTTCTTGCAAATGATTCAGTTCCATATTGAGCATCCTGTCACAAAAGTTGCTGAAGGGTTAAAAAGTAAAACCATTTAAATTTCTATTCTATTTTTGTAATTTTTTTTTTTTTTTCATTTATAAAGAACATTTCAAGTTGGTAAAATAATTATTTCATTTCAAAAATGTTAGACTTAAGGAAAATAATAAAATAAAGTATAAAAGTAATAACAAAAAAAAAAAAGTTCAAAGATTAGAAGTATAAAACTGTTTATAAGTGAACTACTAAATAACAGAGTTTAAGCCCAATATAAATTTGATGATGACTAATGTTTTTAATGAATGATTTGAAATTTCAACTCAACTTATGGGCTCAAATTTACAAATTACAGAAAATATATCACCGCCTAAACGTTGGGCCAACCATTTATTCTTAACTACCGCCAATTTTAAAGTTTCACAATTAAAATTGGCATTAAGATTTGTATGAACGGCACGACCCATTCCCTCAATCACCAGTAAATCAGTCTCATTTGTTTCTAAAGCTTCACAAAGGTTTTGCGGCAGTGTACGCATATCCAGACAAGGGCCGCTTTGGCCATTTTCAAAAACCATCAAGTTACCACTAGTGCAAGCCTCATATATGATTGGACATTCGCGGCCGGTTCTGTCAAGTAAGATGCGCAATTCATTGCTTGTGACATCATTTAATGATGGTATCCTATTAGCACACAATATCACTTTTGTACCACGTTTTAGTAGTTCTCGTGCAAATGGTAGTACACCAAGTACGATATCTATGCCACTATTGTCTACAAAAATTGCAGCACATTTGTGCTTAGAGCCTTGTAAGCGAACTAGCCAATTTTCTAAATCGTCGATTAGCCAAGGTCTTTGTTGGATACGTCCTAGCGCTGCATGCAAACCAAACGATTTATCATTTTCCATTATATTGGTCACAGCCTGAGCACCCCAATCAAACATATTGCCAGCTAATACACCACTTACTAATTCAATCCATTTTTTTTTGTAGTCGACTATATTGTCAAGCTCCTTAAGGCGAATGGGAAATATAGACAATGCCAATTCATTTTCAGATATTTTCTGTGCTATCCAAGCATCTTCAAAACCATGTAAACGCAACTCTTTGCCATTTAATTCCAATAACTCCCTTAAACCCAAAACTTTATCATTGGCGGCATTCTCTTTGGCAGCATTACGATATTCTTCTAATTTACTCTGGTAAGAATGTTTAAAATCTTTAGCTCTGTTTTCAGCAGTCTCGTCATCGTCACGCTGTGATTTAGCTGCCTGAGTGGCATATTTTTCAGCCGCCTCGTGCATGCATGGAAACCAATAACTCGCTGCTTCTGCATCTTTATTTAAATCTATTGTGTCAGGCTGATAAGTTTTGATATCTTTGACAAATACATTGCAACGCCACTCACACATGCTGCGCCTTGAATGCAGGATACTGAATGTGGTGGATTTTTAAAAAATAAAAAGAAGAAAAGAATGTATCAAATTTTTAATAAATTAATCTGAATGAAAAAAATAAATTCCTAATATTCCGTTTTAGAAGAGCTAATTAAATTAATAATTTACATGTATTTTCCTCCTCACCTTCACTCTTGCTTCACTACAAAGTACCAAAAACTTTTATTTACAACTGTATAATTTATTTTAAACGGTTTTTATCCGAGAGATTACAAAATGATTATACAAATTATTATTATTTTAGCGCTTGCAAAGCAATTGAAACTTCCAACTAGAGCTATGAAATGACAATAAACAGGATTTCACGGGCAGGCATCTATTAGCGACCAACAGCAACAAACACTTTTTTTTTGTAAAATGTCACAACTTGTCACAAATTTGTCGGCATTCATTTATATTGTATAACTGGACTTCCAACGCTGACCGATAACGGTGAAAAAATATTATAATCCACAGTTAAATATTTATAAATTATAATAATAATGCAAACATAGTGATATGACAACAAAAAAAACCGCAAATGACACAAAGAGCAAAAATACTACACTAACAACAAAAACGACAATGACATGCAAAGATGGAAAACCGAGATTTTCAAAAGAAAAGAAAAATTAAAACCTCGTTTGACTTTACTAGACAGTCGAAAATCTAATAGTGATTCCCTTCTATTTTAAAAAAATCGCTTCAAAATGGCCTTCCTGGTGGCACACAAACAGGCAAGTATGATGCAAACATTTTTTCTATGCAATTCTAAAGAAGCAACCCTGATCGGATAAAAATTTTAATTTTATGAAAATTTTCATAAACTTTTGCTTGTCAATCGTATGACTTTCTTAGAGAGTGAAAAGAGGGCCTAATGACTTCTAAAGTATGTATTTACAAACATTTTTGTACTGACAGTCAGTAAAATAATGAAAAAAAGTTTAAAATGTAAATAAAAGATTGAATGTAACATAAAAAAAATAAGGCATAAAACAAAACTATGAAATATGAAATACAAGCAAAATAGGCCTCGCCAACCAAAAGCATATTACTTTAAAGTCAACCGGACGATGGCAACTCTGTTTAGTTGTACATTAGCGCCATCTTGTGTCCAATAGGAATACCGTGTGTCATTTGAAATGTCAAATACTACAGCGGCCAACTTCACAGCTTGGGACTTTTCTTTCCGTTTAAATTTTTTGGCAGACCAACATCTAAAAAATGGTACGGGAAAATAATCCTTCGATATTTGTGAAATCCATCAACAATTTTAAACTAATGTTATCAATAAATGTGAAATTATATATACGTGTTGTGTAGAACATTTCAGTTG
Source organism: Ormia ochracea (assembly GCA_963402855.1). NCBI lineage: Eukaryota > Metazoa > Arthropoda > Insecta > Diptera > Tachinidae > Ormia > Ormia ochracea. The sequence continues at coordinate 48,951,781 of OY727108.1, forward strand.
CTTTCAGCCAGTTTTTTTTTTTTTTTTCGTTGAATGGAAAATGTTTATGCAGTGAATTAATATGATACAAGAAATTTGCTAATGTTTTGTGTTTTTTTTTTTTTGTTTGTTGCAAACAGGCCAAACGCACTAAGAAGGTCGGAATTGTAGGTAAATATGGTACCCGTTATGGTGCTTCCCTACGTAAAATGGTTAAGAAGATGGAAATCACGCAACATAGCAAGTATACTTGCTCATTTTGCGGCAAGGTATGTATGACTTAATGGGGATTCCAAGAGCTCCATAGGAATTAATTTATCACTTTTTATTTTAGGAATCCATGAAACGGGCATGCGTTGGCATTTGGTCCTGCAAGCGATGCAAACGAGTTGTAGCTGGTGGTGCTTGGGTTTACTCTACCACTGCTGCTGCATCAGTTCGTTCAGCTGTGCGTCGTCTCCGTGAAACCAAGGAACACTAAAATGTTTGTTCCACCTATTTAAAAAGTGAGGACAGAAAACTAGTGTGTATACAAAAACAAATGAGTTTTTATCCCGTTAAAAGAAATAAATTCAATTTTTACATCTAAGAAGGATACAAAAACGTTATTGTTCATTTTATTGGAAAACCATTTTAAGAAACACCTGATGGCGAGCTCAAACGTAAATTGTTCTATAAAGCGCCTCATCGTGGAAAGAGTGTTTAATTGTAAGTAAACAGGAAAATTTCATTACTCTTTTCCCTTCAGAGGGTGAGGTATTGACCAGTAGATTTTGTATGTAAAAAAAGTTATAGTTTTGCCAGAAATAGATGGACTATATACAGGGGGAGAAATTAATGCTGTTCAGTAGAATTTTTTTTTATTTTTTTTTTGGTTTTTAACGCTGATAAGGCGGTGGAAAAGTACTATGCTTCCGACTCATCGTATAGCAAATTGCTAAATTTTCTCTATTCTTTTATTTATCAAAGGATGTTTTTATTAAGTCAAAAAATGGTTCGTGTTGTTTAAAGAAGGACAATTTTGCTCCGATGTTTGATAGATGATGACTTAGAACTTAATATTTCGCTGCACAAATTCCACTTTTCGTTTCACAAAGTAATACAGAAGACGGTCCCCCAAAGGGTAGTGGGTTAGTACTTGCGTTACTCAACGTAGCTGATGACCACTGTGCGCAGTCATTTTAAACCCAACCTCGGAGTGGAAAATTAAAATTTTTTCTCGGGAATAATTTCTAAACAAAAGAATTGATTTTTTTTATTTAGAAATCTTTAATTCATTTGTTAAATAACTTTTTTTTATTATTACACTATTTTTAATATTAAATTTAAATATTTTTTTTTTACACATAATAAAAAATTGTAATATAAAACATTTAAAGTTAAATTGTTATAAATATATTTATGCATGTATAAAAAACAATAATGATTTTACAAATATAGGACTGATATTGTTCTTCTGGGTTTCTTATAATGACGAATTTGTTACAAATGAAACTGAGTTATTTATTTTTGATAAGAGTAAATTTGTTTTATTGCACCTTCACCTAAAAATTACGCTATTAGTCGGTTTATCTTTCACATACGTGAGGGAGGTGTAATTTTAGTTCATTTTATTATTATTTTTTATTTTGTAAATGATTTTACATTTTAATGTGTATTACAACTTTTTATATTTGAACAAAAAAAAAAATTATTTTATATATAATAATATGTACTTGAATGGAATTATTAAAAATTAGAAAATTAATTTAGCTAAAAATGAAGATGTATGTATTTATTTAAATATTTTAAGTTTTTATTGTTTGATAAAATGATTTATTTAAATTGCCGGCATTAATAAGTTTGAATTGTTTGTTGGTCGTTTGAACTTAAATTATATGTAGCAATTAAATTTATTTAATATTTACTTTTTTCTTCTAAATTCTTAATTGAGCGAATATACAAAGTTTATACTTTACACTTTTTATATTTATATTTATATTTTTGAAAACAATTATTAAAAAGATGGGAATCGAGCCTGATTGTATACGAACGCAAGCCTGCCTAAAAATGGCGACAGATGAAAATAATTATTATTATTAAATCGATACATAGAAAGCAGCTTCTTTTTTTTTATTGTTGGAAAGCCGATGCATCCATAAAAGGTGGCTGAGGGGTTTCTGAGGCCGTATTTCGTCGAAAATTAGGTCGGTCCAGCAGGTATTGTGGCTAGTGCTCGCTATAGCGAGACAATAACGTCCTTCTTATGGCGAGAAACTTAGGATATAGATCTGTGCGATATGTGGTTCTAACAGGATAATGCCACCTGCCATACAAGCAAAGTCGTTTCCAGCTTTTAGTCGAAATTTTATTTTACATATAATTGCCACAGATCCTTATATCATCCATGGAAAATACTAAAATAATTTTCTTAAAAAGTTTTTATTTATATTTCATGTCGTGCGTTTTAATTGGGCCGCCTTTTACTAAAGCATTGTGTATAAAATAATTCTAGAAGGTGGAAACGTGTTATGGCAACTGATGTTATATCGCTCTGAAAAGTTTATATTAAACTTCCTCAAGCCAGATGGCTTGTTTATCGTTATATATGAGTATAAAAAACAATCTTAAAAAGCAAAAAAAAAAAGTGGTAAAATAATTTGTTTTTGTTGGCAGAATTTGTGTTCGAAATTTTTATTTTAAATACAAAATTAAACGTTTCAAAACCGCTAATTTGTAGAGGTTTCTTGGAAATGAATTGCCAAAAGTGGCTACAGTTATCATAAGGGACTGACACAAATCAGTTGTTTGTGGTAATATTGTATATGGTGTTACCTTAATATAGAAAGGCCCTAAATATTTTTTTAACATTTTTTTTGGGTATGTTGGCAGACTTATGCGACAAAGTAATAAAATTTAATGAAGTGTAATAAAGTATATGTATTTATTTGTTTCCTTTAAAGTACGGAATACACCAATTAAAGTAATGTTGTTAAATAAACTTTCGTAAACATTTTAATTTTTAACAAATGGATTTTTATTAAATTACTAAAATTTGCCGAAACACGTGCACAGTGCTTTTTTTTTTTTTTTTTTTGATGAATTAAAATGATTTTTTCAAAAACATGCGGGAACGCTTTGCACGCAATTTAGGGAAAAAACTCCATAGGAATTGTAAGAACTCGAAAGCAACTTCTGATAAACATCACTGTCATTATCCTTTTTTAGTTAAATGGAACTAAATTCCCAAAACAAAACTTTTTATTATTTTTCCAATTTGTTCATTATTTATCTCTTATGTTTGCGGTTTTATTAAACTGACCTATATACCGGTGTTTCGTAAAACGAAAATTCGAAAACCAAACTTATCAGTAAACCTTCAACCAAGCACTTTTGAAAAATAATTAAAAAAAAGTTAAATTGAGATCTTCGAAAATGCAATCCTCCGAACAAGCAAAATAAATAGAGCTTATTCATATATGCGAGTATTTATAAACAATTAGGGGATAAAATTTAAAAATATCCCTGTATTTTCAAATTACTGTTTTCGAAAATTCGAATTTATTGTCCGTAACAGTCAGGTTTAAGGCCGGCCCTATTAAACAGGTCAATGCAACTCCCTTTAGGATTTTTGTTTTCGTTACGGCTTCTGACCACTGCCAGTTTTTTTTTTTGGTGTATTTTGATTTGCTTCATAGGCCTTGGTGTAGGGAAAATTTTTGAAAATTTTGCCACCGATTGTGAGGGAGACAGGCTTCAAATGTACATTTAAAATTAATTTTGTGTTCAAATTAAATTTTCAATTTATTTAACTTTACTTTCTTTTAATTTAATTTAATTGATTCCATATAATTTTATTTTCATATATATATTTTTTTTTATTTATTACAAGTAGAGAGAAATGAGTACCTCGAATTTATTTTTAAATATAATTTAAATTGTTATTTTAGTTTTAAATAAAAACTTTGTGTTAAAAAACTCGTGACCAATCAAAAATATACATTTACAATTGAATTTTAAGTTTAATTTACATTTAAAATAATCAATTTTTAATGAGTCTTAAATTGTTTATACAAATTTTCTTAATGGTTTTTCTTAACTGATTCTCTTAGTATTGAAATGTTTTAATAAAAACGAGAGGTTTATGAATTTTTTATCGTTAAAATTTCTATTACATATTAATTGCTAATGTCACGATTTTATTATTTCATAGTTAATATTTTATTTACAATAAAATTTATTATAAGTTTTCTAAATAACTTTAATTTCCTTTTTTAAATATGAAATTCTTATGATATGCCTATTTATTTTTATCTTATGATATTAACAATGAGAAGGATATATAAATCTGATTTCTTTTTTAAAATAATATTATAAAATAATTTTCTTAAAAATGGAAATGCTAAAACAGAGAGACTATTTTCTGGTAGGAAATTTATTTCGACAAGCCTCAGAGGCGTCTAATACGATTGTATAGGCTTTTCTGTAAGTTCTTTTTAAATGTTTGATTTTCGAAGGTTTTCGGCAAGGTAGACGTTATCTGACAGATCCGAAATGATTCAAAAATTATAATCTTATAATTTAAAATAAGTATATTTAAATTTTTAGCAATAATTTTAAAAGGCTACATTTACGCAACTTTTCGCACAACTTTTCTTCGCTTCGATATTATTTCATTTATTGATCAGTAAAGAATGGAAGTGTAATTTTTTTTTATAATTTTTCCTGTTTGCAGTTTTATTTTATACAAATTTATATTGAATGCATAAAAGTTTTTTTCGAGTCAGTTTTTGTTTTTGTATAAAATTTAATGTTTTTCGAACATTCAACGATTTTCTGATGTTACTTTTTATAAAGACAATATTTTTGAGATGGAATATAACAATTTGCATGTAGAATTAAAAAATTCCTAAAAATTTATTATTTCATTATTACACGTGAGTCACGGTTCACAATATGAACTTTTTTCTTTACACGATTATTTTAATATTACTTTTATTTCGTTTCCAAAACTAAAAGTTAAATAAATTTTGTTTCCAAAACTAAAAGTTAAATTAAGTGGGTCCGTAAAGCGCAAGAGAAACCGTAATATAAAACTTTATAGTAGAGAATACCACTCATACAGCGTTCCTATCTCACCAATAAACTTAGGCCTTCTAAAAGTAAACTTTCATACTGTGAACCGAGACTAGCTAATAGCAAATATTTACTATCTATTTACTTATTATTGCTATTTTATATAATTTAATTTTATTTTGGAATCATATATTTTATTTTGTGTAAAAAATTTAAACTCAAATAAAAAGTGGCAAGCAAGGAAATATTAAAAAAAAAATTAAATTATTAAATTATTGATAATGATTTGGAATGGAATACTGCGAACACCAAAAACGCATTTATGTATAGTGTGGGGAACTATTCTATTTATACCTATTGCAATACGCAACGCCTCCCGCAAATTGCAACTTAGTAAATAATAATAATATTAACATTTAGGTTTATATATTGTGTTTTTTACTAGATATTCTTTATTTGTTGGAACTGTTTCTTTTTTTTTTATTTAATTGGAAGTTTATATGGATTTTATTTAACTGATGGTAATTTAATAGTTTAAGAATTAAAACTTGTTAAATGGCGGCCGTACATAAAGGCCTAAATGTGTTAGAAAATTTCCAAATTTATTAATTTAGTTCGAAAGCTGAAAAACATTCATCTTGTAACCTATTCCTAAATCATACTTAATTAAAACTAAATACAGTTTTAGCTGACTTAAACAACAATGGCCGATAATTATAGTCATAAGCAAATTATATATTTAGACTTGCAATAGGCTTATATAAAGAGATTTCCTAACAAAATTTGTAAAAGTTTAAAGTCAGTATTTGCCGGCAAAATGCGGTATTCCATATCGATAACGAGTGCCGTTGTTTGGCTCAAGATATTCTGAATATAAGTCAGAGGTTTTTATTTTTCATGCATTTACTCATTCATAAAATTATTTTATATTTTAAAAATATTAGCTTTAATTATTTTATGTATTATTGTGAAAAAACATTTTCAAAATTAAAAGCTTCTTTTCAAGTAGTAACAAATTAAAATAAATCTCGTAGGAAGACTTTCTTTTTTATTATAAATAGTTTTTGTAATAAAAAATATGTGCTATGATATTAAGGGATTATTTTTGAGGGGTTAGAACTTTATATTGTCATCACTTCTTGCCGTAGTAGTTGATTTGACGTTAGTCGGCCACACACCAACAAGCAAGAATTTTTTTTATGTAAAGCCTTTATAATAAAAAAGCCTTTTTGGCGGCTTGTGGAACCGTGTGTTCATATGGGGTGAAAAATAATACAACGAACGGACGGATTTGAATACTATATGCTCAAAATCAATCAATAATATTGCACAATTTGGGCCTAGGAAAGTTATGTGCCAAGGAACGATAATTACGTGGTTTAAAAATTAACGTTAAACTTGTTTTTAATAATAAAAAAAAAAACAGCTTTTAAATTTTACTAAATTAGCTTTTAAAATACACTTCCTTTACAGTTGAATACAAAAATGGAAGAATAAGTTCAAAAGAAAACTTAATGAACAGACCCATTATCTTTTATAAATTACAGTGAATACTCTATGAACGTCGCTAGCTTTTGTCAACAGTCATAAACTGAAAAAATCAATTATAATGAATACATACATACACTCACAACCATACATATGCATATTCAAATAGAATTAAAATCGGAATTTGAAACATTTACTGCTAACAGGAATTTGAATTAGGATATAAAATATTGCTTTAAAATAAAAAAATCGAGGAGGAATTTCACAAATAAACTAAATAGAAACACGTGGGTTTGCGCATAACAAAAAGATTGCTGAAATTCGGTCACGTATGCTCAGTTGTACATTAATATCAATGTTAATTGTTTGCTGGGAAATGTTAACCTACAAGTGAGATATAAAACTACATGAAAAGAATTCGTGAGCATTTTTTTTGAATGACTGACAGAGGCAGGAATCTATAAGTCTGCGAAGAAACTAAAATAAAGTGAAAACTAATTAAGCGACAACTCTCTCTCTCTCTCTCTCTCTCGTGTTCCGGCCGGTTACTCCCTGTCCACAATGCAATTTTGTTGCAGCAATTTTTGGTTGTTTTAGGTGAGAGGGGTACGATACTCTGTACCCCTCCTCAGGCTTCTCACCCCTCTCACCTAAAACAATCAAAAATTGCTGCAACAAAATTGCAAGTGTGGACAGGGAGTTATAAAGAATCGGCAACACATCATATTATCTATATAAACTTCAATTCAAGAAGGCATCAATAGCCCCTTATTTTAACCAATACTCTTACAAAACTGCTTCGAGAGATGTTGTTGCCTCACTAATAAGAGCAGTGTTGATTGGGAAGTATTAGTGTGTCGATTTTGCGGATGTTGTACTATGAGCTAAAGTTACCTAAAGGGAAGTTGAAACAGTGGTCCCAATTGAAGTGTTTTTCTGTTAACATCTTCTTTACATTTAACATACGAAGCCAGCACGATACCCACTACATGCCACCGGCTCACTAGTCTTTTTATAAATACTAACATTTATTTAAAGAATCCTCGTTTAAAAGTTATGCACCCAGAATACTTTTACAAGGAATTGCCGAATTATAAATTATAAATTTTAATAAAATTGCTATGAAATTTCTTTTTGATTTGCTTAAAACACTTAAATGAATAGAAAGCAAAATAATAAAGAAAAAAGTTAAATAATTTGAAAATATTTTGCATAGGGATTATTTTTATAAAATTATAAGCTAACTAAAGTTTTATAAAACTCAATTAATAATTACTACTAATGATGAGCTTGCCATTTAAACTTGGATTCCATTAGCCATTGCTGAGCGAGACTATAGTCGCATGGACGTAACAGCGGTGTTGTGGGATCTTCGCGTGATGGTCTTTGCAAACAATTCCCGGTATTTGTATGTTTGATAGATTTACTCTGCAAATGAAAAATGTATAATTTAATATCAAAACTGTATAGAGTGCTGTTGTAAATTATTAAAAATATAAACGATGGTTTTCTCTCTAAAAAATATCTAAAAACGTATATGAGTTGTCAAGTGGGCAAGTTTATCAGAAAGCCACATTTAAATTTGCTCTATTAAATTATATCATTAAATTCAATAGAATAATTACAAAAATAAAATTTTTAATTACGATCTTTTAAGTTGGAGATTTTTGCAAACTTCAAACTTTTTGCGCTACACATTTTTAGCCGATTTTTTTAAATTTCTATATTAAACTCTAATAGGGAATTTTCCCTGGCATTATAATTGGTTGCTATAGACTATGCAACCCCTACCGACCTCATACAAAATACAAAATAATTTTAATTTTTGGAAACCGCATTGGCGTGAGGACTGCATTGTGGGTCTTGTGGTTTATCTTCCTTTCACTGAAAACTGAGCAACTCAGCCTTATCGAAAAAAAATTGGCTCCATCGTTAATCCCAAAAATAGCATATCTAATGATATTTTATTGTTAAAATTGACTTTCGGCCGCATTTTTATGTAAACTATGGGAAGAGGCAATAAAGTTTTATATTTTTACACTGAAGTTCACACATTTTAGAGATATTTTTTTTTTTTTTTTTTATTAAATTATTTAATATTTTATAAAATCTATTTTTATTTTATACTTAAAATTTTTCCTTACAATTTGTTTAACTTTTTCAGGAAATAGATATTACAAAGTTATTCTGCAACTTACCTCTGCATCGTATACCCATACTTGATTACCGCCCATATTATGACACCTCACCATATTTACTGGGCCGCGGGCCGCTGACGCATCTAAACATAAATCATCAGACATAATTTGTTGGCGTTTTGTGTAGGAGAAAACTTGATTGCCACCTAAACCATGGCAATAACTAATGCCAATTTTTTCATTATATTTAAGACCCATCGTATCTAAGCAGGTATCGGTTTCAGCGTTACGTATCTGAAAGATATAAAAATTTTACTTTAGAATTTTATTTATCTTTAGCCATTTTCTTGTGCTCACTTCTCCCAAATAGTAGTAATCCAGAGGCATCAAACTTTCTGGGTAAATATTTTCCAAATACCAACGGAATGATTTACATTTAAGCCGTTCACGTAACTCTTGGCGTGCTTGCACATTGCCAGCTGAAGCTTTGCGAGCACCTTCAATGGTTTGGAATGAGGTAGGAAGAAATTTTTTTTTAATTATTTAAATTAAATTTCATTATTAAGCTTTTAATATATTTTAATGTTAGTGCATTAAAACTTGACATTTTGAGTGCATTTAATTGAATTATTTTTACAAATGTAAGTATGTATATAATTTATACACTTACTAAACGCGAAACATTCACACAAAAAATTATAAATATACACACAAAACATACACGTATGTATGTATATGTATTGGAAATAAAAAATGAATCTTATGCGCACTCAACACGTTAAGACTAGTTGTACGACTAAGTTGAGTAATATGGTTGGTTTTCATTAGAAATTCTTGGCTTACAAGTTACTTATTTCAAATTTTTGATTCTGGCCTATTTATGGAATATTTGTATTAATATAAAATAAAAGGAAATCCACTCAGTGGATTTAACAGATATTTCGCCTTCATTAACCTAAACAGTCACACGATTAGTTGTATAGGGCATCCCCGCTTTAAAATTATGATATAGTGTAGTAAAAACACACCAGTTTGACCGATTTTGCGGCAAGTCGTACGTTTGGCAAGTTTTTATAAACATACAATCGAGGGAGCAGCTGAACGAAAAAAGTTGTTGACATCATTTTTGTATAATACCGTGTAACTTACAACGCTATTCATACGATTTTTTTAAATTGAATTTTATTGCGGCAGAGTTTAGTGTAAATGATTCCTGCGTTTCTGCAGGATAATGAATACTGGCCTAAAGACGAATATTATTTGTGAAACTTGCTTTGAACTTCATGTCAGCAAAATCTAACCTCTCGGTATAAAAAAGTTTATATTACTTCCTTAAGTACAATCTGACAAAGGCAAACCAAAAGTATTGTGTATGTGTGAATCAGCTATAATTTCTTGCATAATTCTTATCTGAAACAAACACAGTTACAAAATTAATTTAACAAATAGGAATTTTTTTTTTTGCCACTAAAAAAAAAACATACAAAAAAAAATTATAAAATATTAATTTGAAAACAAAAATGTAAACTCGCAACTGCCAGAGATAGAAGGAAGTATGGAAGTTGTATGGATATGTAGCTACATGAGGCGATTTGTGGTACAACTTTCTTTTGTATTTTTTTTCTTTCCGAGTTTTATGTAAAACAATTCTATGCACAGCATTACACCAACAGTTGCAAGCTTGCTGAAGCAGCGCAACGGACCAAAGTATTAAATTTTTTATAAACATTTAAATACGCAGATATTTATATTAATACAAATTAGAAATCAACCATCAACCATTATATTAACAATTTGCATAAGATTCATTGGTTTAATTTAAAATTGCGAATGCTTTTTATTACAAATTTATTTCTGAAATTTTAAAGAAAATTCTGTATACATACAAAATAAGCGTTTGCTTTTGTGCTCATGTGTTGTTGTTGGACTGATGTGGAGTTGGCTAATATAAGAAGGATATTATCACACAAGTATACAACAGTTGTTTGCAAAATTAAACACAAATAAATATACATATAAATTTTAAGTATGTATGTGTGTATGTATGTACACATAATACATGAAAACACATTGAGAAGCAGCATGCAAACAAATTATTTACTAATAACTAAAGCATACATATTTGGTATAAAGCAAAAGCTTAACAGAGACATAATATATGTATGTATGTATAAGCCAACACCAGCAGTTTAATATTTATATGTGTATTTCTAAATAACTAATTGTAGTGGAGGGGAAAAATCAAGCAACTCAAGTAAATGCAATATTTAATAATAAGGAAAAATAAAAATAAACGCATTGAACTCCAGAGGATACTGCATGTATGTGTGTCTTCAATTATGTATGTATAATATGTATGTATGTGTGTATGCCAAAGTTATATATTTATAAAAAGAACCAATACATTTTTTTTAATGAAATAAAATGATTACATTTTATTTCATCACTTATTAGTAAACATATTTAACCTGGATAAAAACTGTAGTAAAATTCTTTCCAATCGTCCAGCCAAACCTCAACCAGACGAGCATTATTATGATTAACAATTTCCGTTGTACCGCCAGGAAATGTATATGGCGTTGATTTACGAAAAACATGGCCAACACGTGAACATGGAGCAATTTCTAAAACACCGCCACACATCCATACCTAATGTTACATTTGCGTTATCCCAAAGATGAATTAAATTTTTTTTAATTTTGTTTAAATGTTTTAAATAAGTTAAGTTTTTGTTAATAATGTTATTAGAAAAGTTTATGGGGATGATTTTAAAAATGTGGAAATGGGAATATAATAAAAGAAAAATACATATATATAATTTTAAATTAGCATAAAAATATTTCCAAAAAAAAAAAAAAAGCTAAAATAATAAATCAAAGAAAAGCTTAGCAATATTAGTTGTTGAGTAATATTAAACCTACAAGGAGTTTAATTATTGTGTAATTAAAACTTTCGACTACACTATGAAGACCATTTTTTTTTTCTTTTTAGATAAAAGGATATCTTATTTCGAATGTGTGAAATATTACATTTTCATTCATTATAATTTTTTCTTTTTCTGTGCAAGTTTCCTTATTTATTCTGTCTATAGTTTATCGGAGAATTGAAATCTGTATTTTTATTTCAATTATCATTGGCAAAGTAAGGATTCTTAGGTGTATTTGAATTTAATTGAAGCCGTTGACAAAATGTTTTCTTTTTTTTTTTTTTAATATAAATAAAAATATAAATTTAATTACACGGTGCGCTACGTTTCCTGAATTTTTGGTTCACTTTTTCAAAAGGTATTGTCTATTTGAAATTTGGAAAAAAAATTTCTTTGTGGTTACATTGCTATCGCTGGTACTCGCAGAACGCAACGCAAGGATTGACAAACACAGTGCACAGTGGCCTTCTGGCAAACATTAGAGAAATTAATGATATAACAAAGGTCTTACTATATATACTGAAATTTGTTATTTATAAAAAAATTTTGAAGGACAATTTTTTACCCAAAAATAATAATAATAAAAATAAAACTGGCTTTTTTTTCTCAAAATACGACAATCTAATAGTCAACGGGATCCAGCATTTACTTTTTTAAAATCACTTTGTGAATAAATTTTCTTCTAAAGCCAATAACTCAATGAAATATAAATAATTAAAATATTTAATTAAATTAGATCAAATTAATTATTTTGTATTAGTTAACCAAATAGTAAATGATACCAAAAGAAAATTAAAAAATAGAAGAGAACAAATAAAAACGGTTAAAACATAAAACATTATTAAAAAACTTTTATTTTATACCAATTTATTTATTATTAGCAATGTGTTGTTAGTGACTTTTTGATGTTTTTTTTTTTAAAGCACAAAACAATGATTTAATTCATTGATTGAATAAGTAGTAGTACGATTAGGAGGAGGTGTTTCAAGTATATGTTTCTTGCAATTGAAAACAAAAATATTTAAAAATCTTTATGAGCACAAAATTCAACCACATTTATTTTGAATTATAAATAATAAGAAAACAAAAACTAATTTGGATACAACAATTTAGGTGCGTATTTTACATTTTGTTTGATAGAATGCGTATTTCAACGTAAACCAATTCCAATTAAAATAAAATACAAACAACTTAGGGATCAGTTGAGAGTTGCTGGTGCTAAAAAATTCATCTATTGGAGAAAAAGTTTTATGGCAAAAGCTTGTTTGAACTTTTAGTTTAAAGTGAGAAACCCAATTAAAATCTATAGCGTTTTTTCTTTCTTTTTGTGTACAAAATTAAACTTTTGTTGCTGAAACTATTATTTTTGTTTTTCTGCTGCATTCGTGCCCAAACAGTAAGCCTTTTTCTTTGATACCTGAGTATTTTTATGCTTTCTCTCTGGGGGTTTCCTTGAATTTTTCATGTTAAAAATTGTATTTCTCCTACATCAATAACCTTGAATTTTAATAAATAATAAATTGTTTGTATATGAGAAGGCTTATTTCTAAATTACGTTTCATATCACAAACGTAACTTAGAAAGAAGCTACATTTATCCGATTATAAAAAAAATATATTTTTTTTTCGGCGCGTTACCGTTTTAGCTAACGATATGTTGCCAATATAAAATCCTAACGCATTAAAATATAATTGCAAGTATTGATAGTCTGCAGGACATATTTTTTTACAAAACTTATATTCAGTTTTAAAAAACATTCTTTCACGTTTTAATATTTATAATTCTCATTTATTTTTTTTTAGTATATTTGTGGGCACGTGATCGTTTGGAAACTTTCTAAAACTACTGGTAAGTTGTTATATATTATTGCCAATTCATAGTTATGCACTCCTTTAACATATTAACAAATTTGTTTTTTAACAAACTTAAACTAAATAATTTAGCATTAAACCGAAACTGTTATAATAAACAAAAATTTAAAATTATTTACCATCAATACAATCGATATTTAAGTGATTTGCATTTCGATATCAAACAAAATAATAAATTAATTACAATATCAAAGCTCAAAATCAAAAGTTATATACGAGTATATTTGTTGTTAGGTCTGCTGTGTTAAAAATATTAAGTTTTATGCGAATATTCGAAATTAGATAGAAGAAAAGAAAATCAGAAATATCGAACCTGTGCTCATGGCATAGTAAAAATCACGCCATTCATCCAGCCAAACTTCGGCTACACGCGCTGCATTATGCAACACTATTTTCGCTACACCACCGGGGAATGTATAAGGAGATTTATCGCGGAACACATGACCCACATGGGAGCATGGTATAATTTCTAAAATTCCGCCACATTGCCAAATCTAAATAATTTTTTTTTTTAATTTAAAATTTTTCCATAATTGGAAATTAGTACTTTTTTTTTAATTAAATAAGAAAATTTATATGTCTATTAAAAATAAATAATTATTATTAAAAACACTAAACAATATAAAAAGAAATCAATAACAAAAAAACGTAAAAAGGAAATAAAAAAAAAATTAAATGGAATATATATAGAAAGTATGGAACGAGTATATTGGAAGGAAACAGAAAATGACGTGAATTGTACTTACTCTGAAAGACATTTCTAAATTTTCGCCACCCCAAATGTCCATGCCCTCATCGTAGGAACCGATTTCATAAAAATACTCTTTATCTATTGAAAACAAACCACCGGCCATGGTGGGTGTACGCAATGGAGCCGTACGATCATTATGACGTCGGTCCATTTCACGCTGAGGAACACGATACCTTAAAAATGATCAGTGATTTTAATATCATTTCACATAATATTGTTAAATTAAAATATCACCATCTAAAATTTAATTTCCAATTGAAACCACCCCACGTGGAATCTGATGCTGTTATATATTCGAATGTTTCATCCGATATGACATCAATAATGGGGCACACAACCGTCCGACGATTCTCTGCAATACGGTCTAACAGCGGCTCAAGCCAGCCTTCCGTACATTCGCAATGGGCATCAAGGAATGTTATGACTTCACCCTGTAAGCAAAATTCAATGACCAATAAATTCATTATGCATTTACAGTTACACAGTTAAGTAAATGCGGTAACTGTGGTATTGTCATACAATGTATTGCTTTAAATATGGTGCGCTGAACAAAAATTTCTGGGGCACGTTGCCAAATCAAATGTAAAAACTTTCAGTAAGAAATATTTATGATATCTTTCGTTAAAATACGAAAGGACTCTGACAGCGCCTTTTCTAAATGGCAAAATATTGCTGGCAACAGTTTTCCCTTTCGTACAAAAATTTTAAAGAAACAGCTGAGCCGAATTTTGGATTAAAATAAATAAAGACATCGTGCAAAAATTAAAGGCGAATGCTTAAAATTCGGTGTGTTTGATTAGAATACGTTTTCATTAACGATAATGTAGATAATACTCGTTGTCGAACGTCTAGGATAATTAACATATAGCGAAATAAAAGCTTAGTCACAAGTGGTAACAGTTCTATTTTACTTGTCGTCAGTGCCGCCAATTTTCCCTTAAAAAAAATTTAAATTTTTTTTACACAGACTACTTTTGACGGCTTGAAAATCAAATAATATTTGATACAAGGACTTCTACGGAGATTGACAAAAATGTAATAATTGCTTTAATTTGCTGTTGCAAGCCACCACAGACTTTACAAGACCCTTGACAAGTCAGACTCTATAATTTTTGATTTTGAAACTTTTTCTATAACCTTTTTTGCCTGCTACTCTTATACAAAATGTTCTTTACACTTTGAGGATTATCTCGTAGAATGATCTTTGTGATCGGCTGTTGGCAGTTTATTTACATTCCATAACATATGATAATTGTAATATAGTTCAATGGGTATAGTTTTATATGGAAATAGAAATGAAATGACAAAAATGATAAGACATACCGTCACGTGTGCAGCACCTAAAAGACGAGCACGTATTAAACCAGAACGTGTTTCAGTACGTAAAACAAACGTTTTCACGGGCAATTTGGCAACATAGTCTTCTAATTTTTTACCAAGATAATCTAGAAAATGGAAAATCTCGAATTAAAGATATAATTAAATAAATATGTATAGCTTTGGTTATTGTTTATATAGCAATCATGTATACAGTGCAAAGTGATACCTACAACAACATGTTTCAAATTATTAATGCAACATGTTGCTGAAGTCGCCAATTTAATTACGTTAAAAGCATACTTTTCTCATTGTATTACTAGCTTGCTATATGATGCTGCTTAATTATATTTTTATTATAAATAAACTCACTGAGGGTAGCTGTTGCTACCCACTGTAAGCAGATTTTTAATAAATTTGGGAATTCACCACAAATTCACTCACACTACTGACTCGTCAGTATTTACATACCTAGATTACTGTAATCATCCACTAAAATTATTTCCTTTAGCAACGCGCGTGGGGAACGATTTATAACACTCCATACTGTACGCAAAAGTGTAGACCAGGCTTCCTTATGAAATACTATAACTATTGAGGTGGTTGGCAGTTTTGATAAATAATGTTTATTTTTACAGCTGTCGAAGGAAGGAATAAAAATATTTCATTATGTATGTATGTATGTATGTATACATATGTATGGATATACTTATATATTAGGGGTATTCACTCTTTGCATTAATGTTTTTAAAATGCAATTAAAGCTAACATAAATACATATAAGTATGTATGTATAAACGAATATAAATAATTAAATATACTCGTAGTGGTATATTTTATTTTTTATATTCCACAATTATCTTCCAATTTCAAGAAAATATAGCATGAAATATTTGAACAGATTTAGCAGCCACAAAAATATTGTAGTTTTGCTCTTTTAGAGAACAGTAATGAAGTACGGAGGCCAAAAAGATTACATGTGTAAATTGTCTTGAGAGTGCACTGGATTTTAATGTCTCTATAATATTTTAAGCACTTAAAAATTTACTTGTTATTTAATTGTAAATAAATTACAAAAAAAAAAGGTTAAAAAATTTATGATTGAATTTATTTTTTAGCGAAATTCTTTAAAGTACTGCAATTTGCTAAAGTTTTGCAATACTACTCTCGTGTTCCAAAATTTATAAATTTTTGAATTTTTTACAATTTCTTCCAAAAAAAAAAAAACTTATTAATGTGGATAATGAAACGTTGAAAATAAATTACACGCTTCCAAATTTTTTGATACTGCTTTTTATATATAATTAATTGTAGAAATAAATTACACATTTTTATTTTTAGTTCAACATATTTTGCGGGCTCGAGCTATACTCAGACTTTGCAGGGACATTTGTACTTACTTTTCATTTCTCACGTCTGTGAGAGAACGATTAAGTGATACCATATCACTAGCTACCAAATTAAATTGATTCTCTTTAAATTTCTCTTTTGCTAATTCTTTCATTTCCGGTGGAACTTTTACTGCTTTCCCCATTTCACCAGGGCTGCCTTTACGCTCTTTTACCGTCGGCGCCATATACCATTTTCGCAATACATTACTGCGATATTTTGATGATATACCACCTGGGGCAAAACCATGCCCTATTGAACCTACATAAGTATCGACTGCTCCACCACCGCCTCCATCATTATCCAAATTTTTTTCTGTATTGATTTCATTATCATCGACCATATTTGGATCTACTATTTGCCTTTTGCCTTCTGGCAGCTGCAAAAATATCAAATAATTAATAAAATAATAATAATTATAATAATAATTTGTTGTTGCTAATTTTTCAATTCATGATGCTATTAACTGCCATTGTTGAGAAAATATTTCTGATATTCGAATTAATCGATTTTAACTTACCTCTACGTCATATTCACCCGTACGCCTACAGCGCCAACCATCTTTGCCAATACAACCGGAATAACGAGCAATTAATACGAAATCAACAATCACCCAGACCAAAGATGTGAGCAAAACAATACGGCAGGTATTTGAACGCATGCGACCACGTAACTTTCGTGTTATACTTAAAGCAGACATTTCTCTTATATGTAGTTGTATGTTCCTTTTAATTTACAAGATTATTGACTATACAAGTATCTGAGCGTTACGTATGTATGGATGTATGAATGTATGCTTGTATATGCTTCAGTTGGCAAATTCTTTTCGGTTATGTGCTATCTTTGCCTTAAAGCCAAAATCATGCGGTGGGCTTTTACCACTGGTTTGTTGCAATAAGTCAGGAATATGTAAAATTTCGAGCGTCCTTTTTTTGTTTCTTTGCGATTACGGAAAATAATTGCAGCAGCAGCAGCAGCAACAATTGCAATTATCAATTTATGTTTAATTTAGTTTACAGCAAAATAATGATAAAATCGTTTAACAGTATTCGCACTTCTCTTTGAGGATTCCAATTTAATCTTTGATTAGAAGATAGAAAGTTAAGATTCGTAGCTTAAATATAAATAAATGCTTGTAGGAGTTTTTTTTCCCGTAAATTGTAGTAAATATAAAAATATGATTGTATATTGAAAATAAAATGCTGTTTTATAAAAACGGAATTATGTCGTTTTTTTTTTTTTGGAAAAAAATTTTCTGGTTGCAATTATTTCCTTCCTGTTTTTTTATAGTTGCTCGTTATTATGTTATTGTTAGTTTTGTTGCTTATGAATGTTACTACATCAAACAAACATAACAAATTTATCACGTTGCTTTTACAATATTATATAAAATGGATTTGTTTAAATGTTGCCTTCGGTGTATTATCATTATCACTAGAAAGATCATTCATATATACATATATTCACAAGTAGTAATAGTTGCTAATGTTTTTTATCGTGTTGAAAAAGGTGTTCATTGTCTTAGTTCTTGTTAAGGACAGCAAACAGGAAAAGCAGCAGTCAGCCAGCCAAGCCGCATTTAATCTGGAAAATAGATATAATTCAGTATAAAGTAAATTTATCATAAAATTTTCTTATCCAAGCAAAGGATTTGATATCCACGGAGACGCACAGCAGTTGAAATACTACAGAATATTTAATATTCTCAGACCTCAGATCCTGCTCAGATACCGAAATTTTCTTGCACTCAGAAGAAATGCAAATTAAGAAAAAAGACATAAAAATGTCGAGGTGATCATGCATTTGACGGTTCGAGCCAAGTGTATAATTTGCAATTTTTTCTTGTTGCAAATTGTTTTATTTCTACATTTATTTTTGAAATTTCTTTTTGTTTTTTATCAAACTCTCATTTTTACACATTTTAGCAATAAATTTAATAATATATGTATGTATATTTTTTTTCCGTAATTTTTATTGCTGCAATACATTAATAAATGAATGCACAACAAAGAGCAACAACAACAATAAAATTGCTCATCCGCACATGCATGGCGGTGCACACACTTGTACGTGCGCGTGTGGGAGTGTGAGTGTATATAATGCCGGTCTCTCGGTCAATGGGTATGAAAATTAGTTGCGAAAAAAAGAAGAGAATAAAAATATAAACTAAAAAATTACAACAGTATGTATGTATGGGTGTGCATTCATATCAAACAATATAAGCAAATGAGTTTCCTTTCACAATTTTTTTTCTTTTTAATTTTTCTTTTATACTTTTTCCAGTGACTCTTTTATTTGAATGCAAATTTTATGCATATTTTTACAGTTTATCATATTTTGTTTAGCTCTCGTGTTGTTTGATGTTCTTTATTATTTGCTTGTAATCAATGCGAATGCATCTGTGAGATAGCGAGAGTGTGTTTGTGTGTGTGTGTGTGTGTGTTTACTCTTCGGTCTTGGTTTAAGAAGTATTTCATGCATTTCTAATGATGATGGTCGGCTGGGTCGGCCTTTTTTTAACTTTGTTCGTGCATGTCTCTCGCATTTAAAATAAAGTTATAAGACCTTGAAATTTATTCATGTGTACACGAAACTGCAAAGAAAACAGAAGATAAAAAGGAGAGGTTAGAAAGATGACAAAATAAATTACAATTTAAAAGCCATTTCACACTGTAATACTACAAAATAATAACTAAAATGCATTGAGTTACAATTATTGAATAAGTTTTAATTCAATGAATAGTTTTAATTATTCACTTTTAAGTGCATTAAATTTAACTATTCAATGAAATTATTTATTTACACCAGAATAAATGTTAATAAATCGTTATAAATTATTGTAAAATATGAGTTTAAATTATTGCTTCCTTAGATCACATTTACAGTCACTAGTTAAGCAGTCTTGATGGTTTAACTAAAGGCTATTTATATGGTTAATTGATTACCTTCAGATAACTAAATTGTAAGCCGTCGTTACTTAAAGATTGCATTTTATTGGGCGTATAAATAATTTTGTATTATTAAAAATTAATTTTGAGCTAAAAGTGAGCGTTAAGTGAAAGCCAAATTCATTCAAATTTAAACCTGCCACACTTTCTTAAGTTGACACAATTTTAACTTTATCGCGACATTGCAAAGTTCTATAAATGTGAAAGATCGTTTAAAATTTTTTCAAAAATAATTTATAAAACATTTTTCTTTGGAATTTTCACTTGTCAGCCCACTTTTTAAAATTTTATTTAAACATTAAAAAGCAGTTAGTAAATGCTCTAGTTTAGCCACACTTTAAAATGAAATAAAATTTTTTATTTAGGAAATGATTTGAGGCCCTCCTTTAACCAACGTCAACTTGAGCGGTGAAGTGCTTAAAGTGGCCCGGCCCCATGTATACTAAAATGATGAAGTTTTTGATTAATTATTTTTCATTATCTAAACTCAAAATGAGCTCATATTTCTTTTGTTTCTTTCTTAAAAATATATTTTTCTCTATTATAATACGTAATTATTTTGTAAAAATTTACTTTTTTAATTTTAATATTCAAGCTGGCAAAGTCTTTAAACTTGGGAAATATAGCTGGTATACACATCATTAATCATGTATTCAGCCATTGAAACATGTAATTTAAATTATTTATTGCGAGTGCGCGCTTTGCCACCACACAATAACAGCAATTAAAATTTATTTTATTTTATATGTATTTATTATCAATAAAAACACTTGCAGTGATGCAAGATAACAATGTCTAGATTCTTAAGAGGAATGTGAATTGGCAAAGGACAATAGGGAAGGTTTCACCTTTTTTTAAACGTGTCATTTAAAAATAATGGCTTTTCGAAAAGTTATAATTTGAAAACGGTGTTGCTTTCAAAACCATCGTTTAAAAGCGTTTTTTTTAAAAAAAAAAAACGAAGAATATGTTTCGATATTCATTTAGATTTCCAATGTAATAAGTTAGTTTTTTACCAAGCAGCCGATTGGAGCCCACGCGGTTTTAAAACTTTTATTCGCAACAGTTTTTATTATCCACGAAGAAACGCGCCAAATATTGATTGCATGCAATGAAAATAGTCGCCCAATTGTGATTCTATATATCAGGCTATGACAATCTGACCTCGTTAGCAAGCAAAATTGCCACATATGGGTAAGGAACCATATATCCAACCAATATCCAGGAGATACAAACGTTTAAATGAAGACGTAGAGTATTTACAGCAAATTATATTTGCGACAACTCTGAAAAAGTGATGCCAAATTCGCCGTATCTATAAAAGGAAATTAACTTTTTTTGTAGGCAATGTTGCCATTTTAAAAAGATAAAGAAAAATTAAATGCTCGCCAGGCTTATAGACTTACTTCATAACTGATAACTGATAATAAATATTTATTCATGTGATATGAAAATATCAAATAAACACATTTTAAAAGCAAAAAAAATATATATATTTTTGTTACTTTTAAAACAAAATGTGAAGCCCGCATCATCCCAATAGAATTCTTTAATGGAAAGTATGTTTAACATTATTTTTTTATGCATAATTTTAGCAAAAGAATGGCTTTAAAACCACTTTTGCTCAGCAAGTAGTGACAGGTTGTGAAAAATAAAAATGTATCCGTTAAATGTGTATTAAAAAGTATTTTTGCGAAAAACGTGCCAAAAACCACAGCGAAAGCTTAAAAAAACTGAACTCATAATAATTGAAACAAAGCGAACGTAAACGGTGTATAAAAGTGTAAAGATTAAAAAATTTTGTATGTACAATTTTTTTTTTGTATTGGTCATTTTCACGAAAACCCGATAGTGATACCCACTTTTAAAAAATCGCATCAAAATGGAGTTGGAGGTGCCATACTATCATACAGATATGATACAAACAATTTTTATAAACTTTTACTTGACATAAAAATCGGAAATTTTGTATGCTATATTATTCAATTTATTCACCAGAGATGCCATATTGACAAATCGGACGACACCTTAAGGAGTATCTATTCTGAAGGCAACCAAGGTATAAATGTCTCCAAGTGACTACTTTCGCCAACTTTGGTGGTCTTTTTCGTCTTTTATTCTTTCCTTTCACGGTTAAAAAATAAAATTATGAATTTTTATTTAAAATCTTTTATACCGATTTTCATTATCAACATCTATTTTAGAAAAGTCTCAAAATTGTTAACTGGAATGATTCCAATGTGTACACGTAGTCCCAAAGGAACTATCTTGCCAATACTAGACGTACCAGTAGTGGATTTCCGATGACAGGCAGGATTTAAATGCCTATAGCAGGAATTTCACTAGTGGCACTAGTGATTCATAATACTGGTGAGTTTGTCAATACAGTCTCACTAACCGGCATTTCCTGCAGGGTACTACTGCTTCTAAAAGTGAACGGTTGGCCATTTTATGTGTGGATGTTATATCGTAAAGTATTGTTATTTCTCATGTATTATCTCTATACGAGCCATATATACTAGCACACTTGCATAGGCACATATATACCGATATATATGTACAGATCTACAACTATTTGCATAGATTACAATTTCAAAAGAAGTCTTATTTATGGGAGTAGGGAGCATGTGCTGGATGTGTGTAATTCTCCATTGAATATGCAAAATGACTTTTTTCTCGGTCATCCCCTCTACAAATTTTAGTTAAAAAAAACCGGCAAATAATTGTGTACAAGTGAATGTGCCTACATCAGCATCCATATACGGCCGTATGTAAATGTAATGCGGCCATTAACTTACTTACATCCATATCGTCACTTTAATATAGAAAGACCCCAAATCATTTTATGGCACAATCGGGTTTTGGCACACTTTGCTCTATTATTTCTTAATAAGGCTTTGCTAGCTAACTGGAAATTGCAGTCCTTTATTTTAGTTGCAGGAATTAACAAACTTGCGGCGAAATAAGCAAAGAAGCGCAATAACATGTAGATTTCAAAGTATTTTTTAAGTATAGAGGCAATCTTTTTTAAAAAAAAAAAAATCGCAAAATTGTACGATTCGAAATTTTATAAGGACAACCTCGCCAAAGAGTTAGTTTTTTCGAAATTATTTTTTCTTAAAAGCAATAGAAAAGACTTTGAATGCAGAACGATATACATATACACATATATGTATATCGGGATAAAAAAAATAGTTTAAAAATCATCGGGATCAAGCCTTCTCATATTGACCAAAATTTTCAAAAGTGAGTTCCATCCAGAGTTTGGGGCTAGGAGTCTGGCTCGAGAATGACTTCGTTGAACTCGACTTCTTCTTACCATTTCTGCATCCACTTTGTACTCACTAGAGTTAAAACTTGACACAATATTAATAATAACAAAAATATCAAACGATGCTAAGAAAGCAAAATTTTAAAATTAAAAAAAAAAAAAAAATTAAAAATTTAAAGAAGCCGGGCAAGTCGAAAAATTTATTAAATTAAAATAAATATAAAATTAATATTTTGTTGGGAATTAATTTTTGCTAAAAGAGTAAATGGAAAATAACATAAATCGACATATTATCCTGTAGAGTAAATAAATATGATTTATATCATTCTCATAATAAAGTAGCGATATGTATAGCTGTGTACACCCAGCAAACATTTTGAATTGTGCCTAGTCGGTACCACACTTTAAAATAATCGATTCATAAATGTTACTTCCATTGTGAGAAAATAGTATCATACAGGCGAATCAAATCGTAGTATTATAAACTTTAATAAGCAAAATCGTGATTATCCTTTATGAGCTACTTCCTGCCGGGATTTATATCATTGGGGTGTATCTTTAGTCTTATTTTTCAGTAATAAATTGTAAAGTTGTTGATTATAGTTCTAAGAAGGATTGTCGACTTGATAAGGAGAAATTTTTTGAGGAGAGATTGAATTTTAATTGTTTTCAAGACTTTTCACTTACAGCATCTAAACAGAATGCAACAAGGACATACTCCAGTTAATGTGCGATAGTATGCAGAGAGGTTGCTTGTATAAATTTGTTTTTCTTGCTTTTGATCGTTTGTTAGTACAAAAAAAACGTCTATAAGAGATGAAAATATTGTTAACAGAAAACAAAAAGGAATTTTATAAATGAATATAAAATTTTGCCGGAATAATAAAATAAAAAATGTGATATGAAAAATGAAAAATTTCTTTTTCGTATATTTTATGAGTTGCATACTGATGCTCCGTTAATGGTGTCTGTTGTGGTTTCATCGTGTGTTTTAAACACAAGAACAGCTGCTCCCTCGTGAACAGCTGATAATCAAGTCATATTCACAGCCTTGTTTTTTCCCCAATAAAAATTATTTGTATATTTTATTGAAAAAAATTGTATAATCTTTTGAAGCACAGCATTAACATCGCTTTCGCTCCCGTTAGACTAGTTATGGCAAATATTTAATAACAAATTTTTTTTATTATATTTTTAATTAATTGTTTCTTTTATTTTCATTATTTAAACGAATTAACACACAAATGTTAATTGGGTTTATGTATCTTCATGCCGCAGTTTACTTGCCACCTATGCAAGTGAATATTATTTCATTTTTGTTGCTAATTTTTGTTTACATATTTGGTGATAGTTTTTTCTCCAGCTGTGCTACACAAGCACAAGCTTCAAAACCTGTTCCCCCCAAACCGAAACCCACATTAGTGCTAAAACATTGCCACTGTCACCAACGTGTTTCATATCGTATTGACTTTGTGTTTTGCCACTCACCAGCCCTGTTATCGCAAGTTTAACAGTCATGACAATATTGAATTGAATAATTTCATTTTATATTATTTTTTATTTGTCTGAAAATTGTTGAAAATTGGTGAAAATTGTACGCTTCCAATGTATGAAGAAGGCAGAAGACGAGAAAAAAAAATAACCATTTGCAGCATATGCATTTCAAACAGTCACATGATACTTTTAGCGAACATCATTTAGATGATTTATGAAAATTCAAATTTATTATGAAGTCATATCTTTTTAGTCAAAAGTTGTTGGTTTCCTTTTATTTCCGTTTTAATTTTCTCATTTCTAAAATTATTGAAAATGCAATTTAATGGGGAATCTGATAATGAGAGTCATACATAATATATTATAATATATTACTGTGGTATATAATGTTTTCAAACAAAATTAAAAATCTTTTAAATATAGATGCGAAATGAAGAAGCTTTTATTTACTCGACTATTTATGGAGTTTAAATTCAGTTTAATATGTAAGGAAGACATATTCTTTTCATTTCCAATTAATATTTGAAATGGAAAGGCTACTTAAATGGTACAAAGCATTTCAGCTTTTCAATGCTGCAACGTACGTCAAAAATATTTACGCATTTATGTAGTCAAAATATGGGAATAAACCCAAGTAGTAGTTGGTCGTACGCTACATGCAAAACGGCTAGAGGTAATTACAATAAACTGGCTTGAGGTTGTTAATTTTTAAACTAGTTAAGCTGAAAGTGCATACCATGCGTTCTATGCGTTAAGGCACTTGTCAACAGAGTATGATCAGAGTAATTACTTATGATAGAGCAAAATGCCTGGAAGGCATAGAATGCATGCAGTTTGTTTGCTTCCTACTTTTCTATCCGTCACATTTCTATCATATTGCGGTGTGCGCAATTAGTGCAACGGGCGAAATTTTTTGCGCGTGACGAACTCTAATCAATGCCGGCAATTTAGCACAAGCTGGTTTCCAAATGCATGAATAAATTAGTAAAAATTTGTGTAGTTTTATTGTGTATTAAAAAAAAAGCGGATAACAATGGAGCACGTTGAAAAAAAGATCACCAAGTGTTTTTCACAGTTGGTTACTTTCAGCGCAAACAGTTTGCATTTAATTATGGGTAAAGCTTTAAGTAAACGCCAAGTAATTAAAAATAATAGTTAATACATTCAAAAGAATGTTATGAGATTCATATCGTCTGGTTATTTAATTAAAAACTAAAACATTTTTGAAGTGGTTATTAAAGAAACTAAAAGAGTCGAAAGTATCCATTGCAAATTGGTGATAAAAGCTTTTACGAGAGATATCGGTTCGACAAAGAAGGAGTCCTTTTAACTTTAGGAATTTAATAATAAAGAGTTTTCCTTAAGAGAATTTCAGTTCTAAAATTGAGACCGCCAGCAGATCAACACATCAGATCACATAGTCACTGATATGTCTAAGATTTCATAAAATTGATTCATATATATATATATATATATATATATATATATATATATATATATATAAAATTTTTGATAAAATTTTTGAAACGTGTAAATAATACATCAAAATGAATTTTCAAAATTTTGAAGAGACTTCAAAATGCCTTCAATCGTGTAAATGTAGCTTTAATGTATTTTTGTGCCAGTAACTTTTATTGTCTATTATATTGCAGTGATTATATATACATATATAATCCACACACACACATTACAATCTTGATTACAACCTGCCCAAGTTGTGCCAACGGTTATATCGTGTATGGGTTGCATAAGAACGGCACTTAGAGATGCCTCCTAATCACGCAATGCGGAGCTTAATCAGTGTTTGATAAAGTAATTTTTCAAATCAAATTTTTAATACAGAGATTGTAAGAGAAGAGAGTAACTGTTGAAGTCCTTAGAACTTAATACAAAAATGCTAAAATAATATAACTCCAGTGTGAATAAATTTTTCAGCTCACTGGGAAATTTTTCAAATGCAGTTCAATACCCTATTTTGTAGCCTTCATATCTTTAGAGCTTTCATCTGCTGAGGAATAATTGTGATATCCATATCAGAAAGCCCTCCATATGAGCATTTTGCTGTAAGCCATACTTTCAAAGGCTTCTAAACAATTTCTAGAGCATCTTTCAGCCTACTAAACCGGAGGTTTCGAGTTCGATTCCTGCCTAGGCCCTTGGTTTTTTCCTGCGGACAAGCTAAAAGCTCTGCAGGTTAAATTAATTAACAAAAAAAAAAAAAAAAAAATAGTCTACTGTATTATTTCATGGCGACATTTTAATATTCGCTCAATTACATGTAAAACATTAAAAAAGTTATATAGTCTTCAGAAGAGTGCTTGAAATATTAATATGTTTTATTACTCCCATCTGCAATTAATAAATGTTTCTCATTTATTTGTTAATTTACTAAAGTGAACTTTAAGCGAATTTCTCTGTCTATTATTAGTGCACAGAAATTTAATACATTTAATATAATTTAACATACATATTTACTCGTGCTATTTTCTTATTTTATGAAAACACTTGAGTTAATTTAACAATAGCAATATATTTAATTGTTAGCCCAACAGGTAGTGGTAACGAAATTGTGTCACTGACATGCCACCAATCATCTGTATAATGGAAAATTTTAATTTTTCAAAGTACAGATATGTAGAGATAAATTTAATGTCATTATTATTTTTATTATTTGTCAAAAGCAAACATTTAAACAATACGAGATTCATGTCACTAAACAACTTCCGTTAAAATATTTAAGATAAAAAAGCATTTCTTTAATTTGAAGAGATAACAAATTCAAATTCATAATTTAATAAAATATAAAAAATTTTTAAATATATTTTAATTTATTTGTTATCAAGTCTTTGCTAATGCAATGGATTATACATGAGGAAGATAAGAATAAGATAAACTTGTTTAAGGTGGCGATATTATTTTCTTATCTTTTAATATAAAAAAAAAATTTTAAAAACATATATTTGAGCAGAGAGCAAAAAAGAAGAGCAATTTCAACATAATAATGAGCTGTTCCAACATAAATCTTAGAGGCCTTTTTATGGATTGTAGGTTGTCGGCAGTCGCTGTTTAGTGATATTTAGACATCTATTTCAACATCGTCGGCTTTTAGCGAATTATCGTATACCAATCACGATAGCGTTAAGTCACTAATTTCGACAACCAAAAGGAGCTTTTCCCATTACTGCGTTTGTAAGCGACTAAATATGTGTACGTGTCTTATTGTGCAATAAAACGAACTCAAGCCTTTTTTTGAAGGCCAAAACCTAAATATATGTTTATTACATACTTAAGCCATGACTCTTTTATTAGGACGCCCAATTTTCAAGGTTATAAGCTTTCAACAAATACTTTACATATCTATTATCGCAATAAAAAAACTTTCAAAATGTTTAATTTATTGACTTCAACTAGTAATTTGTCATGTAATTCTCTAAGCTTAAATAATTAAATAATATTAATTACACAGTGACACTATTACTACAGGCAAACTGTTTAAGATTGTCAAATAATTTTAAATTAACATCGCTATAAATCAAATGTGACTTAAATTTGATTTTAAGCACAGATTTATGTAACTGTTTCTGTCATTAAATTAAATTTAAATAATTTTAATTTAAAATCCATAAAAAATCTGCATAAATAAATACAAAAGAAACTCACGTGATAAGACCTCATTGCCACACACACACCCATGCATACATAAACATTCACTCAGTTGCGAATATTGGTATGCACCGGAAGGAAACCAATTTGATGCAACTAAAGTTAATTAAAGCCGAAAATAGCGAGAGAAACCACAACATTACAGCAAAAAAAAAAAAAAAAAAAAAAAAAAATTCAAATTCAATTCTATTATTTTATACTAAAACAAACAAAATTATATGCAAACAACTGCCTGTAACTAAATTTAATATTTAAATTTAATACACACGGTCAATATGAATAGATGCATACAGTGGAATCTCCAAAAAACTAAAAAATGTTTAACAAAACACTATAAATAAAGTTAATAAAATTCCACTGCTTCATTTTATAGCGAATCCAAATTGAAAAATTTATTTAGAACTCAATTCTAAATGTGTGTGAATATAAATTTCGAAATTTATCACCCCGGACACAAACCACATGCTTTAACAGACTTCTGTTAAGGTAATAACATAGCTCTGTTATGCTTGTAATTCAGGGAGTGCACATTCTAAATGGAATTCTGACAATATTTATTAATGGAATGAAAAAATTAATGCCGAGAAAAGTGGGCGACTCCATGTAGTTTGTAATAACACCAGAATCCATTAAAAAAACGCACCAGCCCATACATTTTTTACACATAGAAGTTATACAAATTCTTAGCGAAAAAGTCCAAATTACAGGAGAACGGGAGGGTGTGGGCAGCTGGACATTTTTTTAAATAATAACTTTTAGGTCCTCTGACGATACCTAATCACCAGAATATCTAACATTTGGCATTTTGATTAATTTTTTTCGATTTTATTGAATTTTCAAATTTGGAATTCCACTAAAGGATGAATTCCAGGAGAACGGGAGGGTGTGGGCACCTGGAAATTTTTTTAAATAATAACTTTTAGGTCCTCTGACGATACCTAATCACCAGAATATCTAACATTTGGCATTTTGATTAATTTTTTTCGATTTTATTGAATTTTCAAATTTGGAATTCCACTAAAGGATGAATTCCAGGAGAACGGGAGGGTGTGGGCACCTGGAAATTTTTTTAAATAATAACTTTTAGGTCCTCTGACGATACCTAATCACCAGAATATCTAACATTTGGCATTTTGATTAATTTTTTTCGATTTTATTGAATTTTCAAATTTGGAATTCCACTAAAGGATGAATTCCAGGAGAACGGGAGGGTGTGGGCACCTGGAAATTTTTTTAAATAATAACTTTTAGGTCCTCTGACGATACCTAATCACCAGAATATCTAACATTTGGCATTTTGATTAATTTTTTTCGATTTTATTGAATTTTCAAATTTGGAATCCACTAAAAGATGAATTCCAGGAAAACGGGAGGGTCTTGATATTTATTGACAGTCTACTACCAATATAATATTATTTCAATATGGTGCAGTAGTTGTGAAAATTCTTATTCGTATTCATTCTCTTGAATAAGTTTACTAACAGAAGTATGAAAAGGCAATGAAGTTTTTTGTAATAAACTGTTTTAAGTGAGAATTACAATACGCCTTAAAAGTAAAACTTTTTTCGGGAATAACAGACTTAATTTGTATTAAACCGTTGGCTACCAGCTTTGCAGAAAAGAATCTTGCAACTAATTAGTATACAAACGTGCATTTAAAATGACGAAATATAGCCTTTAGCTTTGAATAATGAAGAGTTCATCAATTGCAGTTACGAGTTTACAATGCCGCGAGCTACAATTGTGGGCATGTGGCCAGCAATTCAACTATTTGAATTTGATAATAATATTGATTTGATTCGGTATTGAATATTTCAAAACCATTCTTTGTATTAAGGAGAATAAAATTATTTATGTTAAAGAATTTATAATATTTTATATTATTTGTGAGAATTTATAATCGCAAAATCGTATTATATAATATCGTAATATTAGTATTCTGATGTTATTTCTTGTTAAAAACACGTAATTCATTTTGTTCGCAGTTTCAGGGTTAATAAATTTCAAACAATGTTGCCATCTCAAATAACCTCAAATTCGTTCACCACGTATGAAAAAGTTTGCGTTTTATTATTATTAATTTTTTTTTTTTTTTTGTAATTCTTTTTAATAAATTGCAAAAGTAAACAAAATAAACACACACACACTCACACATTTAAAAAAAAGAGCATTACATACTCGTACCTTAACTAATATTTATATTTGCTCCACATTTAATCACATAAAATAACAAATTTTCTATGTTTATGAAAAACAAATTTAAACTGCGATTTAAAAACTCATTTTTCAAAAATTAATTTAATTATTTTAAATCAAAAGCAATAAAACGTCAATATTAAGTAAATGCATGAAAACTACTGGCACAATAAATTGCAAGTAAAAGCTGATTGTCTTCTAATCAAAAACAGAAATTTCAAAAAAAAAAACAAGAAAGAAAAAAACAAGAGAAAAACAAAATAAATTAACAGTTTGCTCAATAGAAAGAAAACAAATAACAACAACAAGAGAGTTCAATATCACTTGAATTGGCAAAAAAAAATAACAAAAAAAAAAATAAAAAACTTGCGGGTGACGTGTTCAACTTTTGAAGTTTGTTTTAATCTTTTTTTAAATTGTATGTATGTGGTAGTGCTGCTTTCTCTGATAAAAGAGAGAAAAATAATTTTAACTTTTACATATCAACAATGGAGTTTAGTGGCTGCGTGTCAAGGCTGCGTCACCAACCAATACCCACACCAACATCTTCAAACTAGTTTCTGCAACGTATACAATTCCTCTTCAACATCAATCAAACGTAAAGGCGATAAATATAGTAGGAAACGAGGGTCGCTGCTAAAACATTTAATTACATCGCTGTTCTCATATATGAAATGTGTAATCGGTGGGCTTGAATTTAAACATTAAGGTCTAGTACTTCCACAAAAATTTAGACAGTAGTCCCTTAGAATACAAGATTAGTCTCAAATGGTTATAATTCTTTTTCTTACTAAGCCTTTTGGCTTACGGCTTTGCCAAATATGGCATCTCTGTGCGAAAAATTGAATTGTGTGGCTTAAAAATGTCCGATTTTTATGACAAGTTTTCATGCGATTAGAATTGCTTTTACTTCAATCAGCAAAGGAAAAATAGTTTTCATCATTTTTATATGATAGCATAGCACTAGAAATCTCACTTTGATGCGACTTTTTAAAATTGCAGAGTATCATTAACAGATTTTTTCGTACGGCTGTTCAGGATAGTGAAATGTGGTCGTTAAGGAAGAAATATTGAATAAACAGAATTTCAGTGCTGATTCGCGCATTCACTGTATTATATACAAATGTTCTTCTCGCATGGCAATAAGCGTCAATAAGCTCGGCTGTGCTCCGCTCGGCATCGGCGCTCACTCTGTTTTGCACTCTAAGTCTCAATTCATGTTTCGAATGGTTTCTTTTCTTTTTACAAACTACTGAAAGTAGCCAACTTGCCCCAGTATGTTTTTTTTTCATTTGATAAGCAAATGGGGCCCTAATTTCATTTCGAGTACGCACCTCCCGATTTTACAAATCCAACCGAGGTATATATTCACGACAACAGAGTTCTGTTAAAGCAAATGGTTTCTGTTTGGCGTTATCCATTTCGAAATTTAGCTTTAGAAAAATTTAGTTTTGCAATCTGTTGCATAAAGGCCATGATTTACTACACATAATCGTACGATTTGTGAAATATGGCGTGTGTGCTGGAGAAGTAGTATAAAATACTAAAAATGCAACCTTGTGACAAGTCATACGATTCGCAAAAGTTTATGGAAATTTTCATAAAATGTTCCTTTCTATGCCATCAGAGTTGCATTTACTTCAAGCTGCTATTAAAACAATTTTTTTCCATTATTTCATTAGGCAATTGTCTCACTAAGCCAAATTAAAAACAACCCTCGTGCCACTTCTATTTACAC
This sequence comes from Ormia ochracea, assembly GCA_963402855.1. Classification (NCBI taxonomy): domain Eukaryota; kingdom Metazoa; phylum Arthropoda; class Insecta; order Diptera; family Tachinidae; genus Ormia; species Ormia ochracea. Next base: position 48,984,005 of record OY727108.1, read on the forward strand.
AGTTTTATCAGAGAATAAAAAACCCCAAGGTTCCGCATGACAAACCCATACTGGTGCATTTAAATTGTTTTTGAACTTTTCTATACTACGCACGTGGACAAGCGCATGAAAGTGAATTTATACTCGTATAAATGCTTTTGTCACATATAAATATTGTAAATTTTTTTAACACAAATAAATTGAATAAGAATATAAAAATTTAATGTAAATGTAGTTGGATGTTACAAAATTTATTTAATTTTTTGCAAGAATCGTATGGAAATTAAGAGAATCATGCAGGAGAGCATGCGTAACCCTATTCCGCAGCCTAAGTTGTCATCTACACTTTAGTTACAATCACAGATCCTAAAGATTTTTGGAATGTGTATAACATTTGGTTTTGACTGTACATGTATTCTCATTAGCTGGTATCCAATCAGTACTTCTCTCTTGAAGAAAAATACTAAAGCTGTATAACTCTCGACGTGCGCCACGTGCTTTGACTGATAACAGTTTTGCTACATTTTCACTTTCTTGAGCTAATTTCCGTCAAAATAGTTGGTGTACGACTGATTCTATATGATCAGGGCAATCGTAACGATTTCAATATTAAACATGTAAAAGGTTTCTTCAAGCTTAAGATATAAAAAGTTAATGTTGGACTAAATAGAGCTTTTATGCAATAAAGTTTTTATGACAGACTTTTACGGAATATTAACACTTTTTTATGCTTCGATACTTCAAGATTGTGTGAAGAATGGCTGAAGGAGCTTTTTTTTTTGGTACCATTGGAAGTGGGCTCAATCCATTTTTAGAGCAATTTTCTTTTCTTACGTGAATTACAGTGTAGTCGGGCCACAAGCTCAATTGTATACGTAATAATATGGAAAAGAAAAATAAATAAATCAATTTACTTTATAAATTGATATATTTAATTGTTTATTTTTTTTTTTTTTGCGTATGTAACTATAATTTCTCTAACATTTATAAAATATTTAAAACATTTAAATGCAATAAACGCTTCGCTATTCGCAGATACTTTAACAAGTGTTTTTAATTTTAAAGCTACAAAACGTTTTTCAGCAATCGGCACCATTAGAGTGCTGTTGTTTTCTCTACGTGCAACTTAATTTTTTCCTTGTTTTATCTTTAATGTTTCCTTTTTTTTTTTGTTTTTTATCTTGTTCTGCCTGTTTAACCTTTCCCACTAATTCAAAACCATTCGCATATACAACACACAACTTAGGCAGATGTGCAATTTAGCATTATTTTATTCAATTGCAACTGCATTTCTACATGATTTTCATTCAGTTCTCTTAAATTACCGAAAAACAAAAATAGCGCAATAACGTAAAATATTTTTCGGAACAAAAATAAAAAAGGAAATGTTGAGAAATACTGCGAAAATTAAGTAAAATCCTTTATTTGTCATACCCTCATCCTGTCATGTTTGCTGTATTTATTTTCACACTTTCCTCTGTTGTTTACTTGCCTGCATGTCGACACATTTGCTTTCATTGCCAATCCTTCCGTTTTATTTTATTGTATTTTTTAATACAGTTGGGTCTCTTAATAAATTACAAAGTATTTAAACGGAAAATGCAATTAATGCTGGTATGGTTTAGGAAGACTGTAATTTGGCCACGATGGGAAAGTTCAGTACCGATTAGCAATTATAAAATTAATTTATTTTTATAATTCACTTTACTGGTAGAATTGTGATTTCTTTATTTCAAAATGCACTAAAACTGCCAAAAATTAAATTAAAATTGATTTGAAAACACATTGAAATTGTTTGCTGTTTGTTTTCCTAGGAGCTGGGGCTCCTATGAGCATTTCACCGCTTGCTAAGTACAGAACATCAGGTAACCTTACTGGAGATTGAAACAATTTCTGACTCCAATAAATCGGGAATTTTAGTAAATCAAAGTTGTAAAAAGAAATAATCAATTTCATTGTAATCTTTTCCATTTGTTTATTGACTGTTGCAAACCCAACATTTTTATTATAAGTTTTTAATATATTATTTTTAATATAAGTTCGAAGTCTTGAATCAGTTTAATATAATCGGTAGCCGAATACGCCATCGACCAAAATGTATTTGAAAAATTTGTTTTTTTTTCGGTTTCAAATATGGAATCTGCCCACTGTAGTCGTGTGGTATAATTTATTTAATTTTTTCTTCTTTTTTTTTAATTATTAAAGGAATTAAATTCAAAAATATTAATACTAAGCAAAATATTAGTTTTGTATTTAAAAATATATAAAAATTGTTTCGATGCATTTAAAAAATTGACAAAAACTAAATCAATATTGATAATCAATATTATTTTAATATAACAATCAATAATTAAATAATCAATATTATTACAAAAACCATGTCAATGTCGAAACAGGTCATCAGCCCATCATCTGTACGTCGAAGTAGATCCAAAAGAGTCTTGGTTTTAAGTCGCTACCAACCTTGCATTATAGTCAGTCCACTGACCAAAAATCAAAAGTGCAGCAAGCCATTCTGCAATTCGCAATTCGCTATTTTTTTGAACAACCAAATAACGAAAACTAATAGCTCGATTATGAAGATATACGAGAACACAGTATTTTAGTTTCCAACCTTATTTTTTATACTCAGACGCCACTGTAATTATAAGCAAATGTGTCGCGTCTTGCATACCAAAAAACTGTAAAAAAACTCAATGAATAGCACAAATATTTATATATATGTATGTATATATGCAAGTGACTATATACATACATATGCACAAAAATAGTTTCCAGTTTTCTTTTTGCTTGGCACATTTTATTTTATTTATTTATTTTTTTTTCCGATTTTTTAGCAACTATTCCAAAAGTAAATACATAAACAATTGCCTTAACAAAAGCTTCATTGCATTAAATGCTATTTTTATTGGCTGCTTTACTTTCGCAACATTTTTTTGATTTTTTTTTTCTTCGTGTTTTTTTAGTATCATTTTTCATTAAATAGTAAAACTGTCAGGCTTAAAATTGAAAATTTTTATCAATGAGAGAAGAATCCCATATGAAAACATGCAAAGTAAATTATTTACAAAATGTAACATCTGGCCTTTTTACACTATTACCCAAATATGAGGGGAATGCCTGGAAGAGGATGAGATTTTTAAAAACCTCTCTTCCTTTGCAACTGGTTTCAGCTATCACATTTATTTATGTATGAGTGTACGTGTTTGAACAAAAAAAAAAAAAAATTAGTGAAATAATACGAAAATTGTTAAGTGCTCTCAAAGAGCAAAAGCAAATTATTATTACAGTAAGGAGAATTTGGTAGTGTTGTTGTAATAGAGTAAAATGATGATGGAACAGTTTGTTATGCTCTTTATGCATTGGCACATGTATCAATACCGATATGGCTGCATACGAATACAAATATGCCTTTCACTGTTTCTCTTATAAAATTGGATTAGAATTTACTTCAGTAGGCCTGAGTGTGAGTAAGTATAAGGAGTACGAGAGCAGTGATATCACTTTCTTTTTTTTATATTCTTATCTCCAAAATCCCCTCAGTGCTCTACATATAAATGATTACTATTTTTATGGGAAAATTTTAATATTATCTGTATTGCTGGAAATGAATTAAGGGCTTCTTTTTTCTAGCACCATCACTCAGGTAATATCCCCACTCATGCCATACATTCAGCAGGAGTTTTAAATGGTTAGATTTGTAAAGAAGCTGACATGCAAGTGCCTAAAAAGCTTTTGATCTGACTTTCATATAACTAATCTTCCCCGCCAGTTCTTCGATTTGAATACTAGACTTTCGTTTCGGTTTTGGACCCATTTTGTATGGCCAGTTGTAATGCAAAATAGCGCAAATCATCACTGTAGAGCATGAAAAAGCTCTCCAATTCCTTAAGCGGCCCTTCAAAAATATTTATATTTGACTTTGTATTGTATGCAAAAGTTATTGCATTTTCAGATAAGGCGATGGCTTTTGGGACACGAAATTCAATTTACAATATTGAAAAAAAAAGAAAAAAATTTGAAAAGTCAATAAGTTTTCCTTTCAAACAACTGCTAATCTAAATAAACGTGTACAATAAAAACTATTTCAATTAAAAATTCAACAAAGTTTATCACGAGAAATACCGCAGAGAACAAAACCAACATTTAAAAAACTTCAGTCAAGTTGAAAAAAAAGAAGAAAATTTCCACTGAAATTATTTTATTGTTGAGTTGCTTTTAAGTACATTCGCAGTGAATTTTAAACTGGGCCTTAACAGGAGAGTGACTATACATTTCATTTGAGCTTGAAACTATTGAGGCTGTTAACGTGTGTCAAACGGTTTATGAGTCAGACACTAAAAGTTTATGATACAAAAACTATTAAAGCAAATTACAGTTTTACATATACAACTTTTATACTGCAAGGAAAACTCGTTTACAAATCCGTAATTAAACTTTCTAAAAAATGAACTCGCTTAAAAAAATATCGCTTGTTTCAAAAGCATTTTTAACACAGTAATTGATCAAAAAAAATGATATGTTTTTCTCTTCATGTTTTAACTTTTTATGAACAAACTGCCCGGCTATCAAAATGTAGATGAACTTTATTTTACATACATAAATAAATGATAGTGAACTTGTCGCAAAATATAAATTGCTTTCATTTTCTTTATTATTATTACTATTTTTTTTTTTTTTTAAAAAAATAAAAAAAAATTTGTTAATTAAGTTCAACAGCAGTAACATATTTTACGCAAAGAAAAAAAGAGTTGTCAAAAGAAAAACTGGAATATTGTGCAATATTAATTAAAAGATCGAGCCACTTGTATGGTAAAAAATAAAGATGTAAAATTGGAAATATTCTTTACCTTAAAAAATAAACAATATAAAATAAAATTATAAAAATAGCATTTATCAATATTAACAACTTTTTTAAAATGTTAAAATCTAGAGTGATATCAAATTGTTATCGAATTGTTGACATCAATTTCTACATGAAGACAAGCGCAGAGAAGTTGTACTGAACGGAGAAAAATGTGAACGCTTAAATTGTCAAACGGATTAACTCCGTAAAAAGAAAAGTTCAGGAACATTTTAAAAAATCGTATGTTACTTTTTCAAATTCCTTTCAAATTTATTATTAATTATATATAACATATATAATATATATATATATATATATAATAATTAATTAAAAATGCGATGGGCACTAAACGCATCTTTGATTTGACGAAGTACAGAAAGTATGAAATGTAATGCACAAATAATGTATATACATATATATATATACATATATACATATATATATAATATAAAATATATATGTATATATAAACAGGAATTTTTATTATTGCTTAAAATTTTCCCATAATAATGGGTGGAGCTAATCGATTTGACAAGTATTTGCCAATTGAAAGTAAATTATTAATTCAAATGCTGTCCTTGAATTATTCTTTTTGGTTATATAAATAAAGTGTGGCCCACATATGGTTCTAATTAAGAAGTTTTTTTTTTTCTTACAGAGGCTATTTGCCGAGGGACTTCACCGTAAAGGTATACCTTTTAACAGCACACATAACCAGACTGGTTATGGCGGAGCTTTAACGTAATATTGTAAACAAATTAATATCATTAAACTGTACAATCCGCTGATACAACCGATCAGCATTTTTTTCTGGGGTTGTGCCAAATTTAACATTTTTTTTTTTTGTAGAGGTTCTACATGTTTGATGCAATAAAAGCTGAATTACATTGTAAGGAATTTTTATGGTAGGAAATTCTGTGTCTTTGTTAAAGTCATACTTAAATTTTATCAGACGAGGCTCCGCCTCTTCTAATTTTATCCGTGCAACTGATAACTATTTATTAGTGTGGCAGTTCGAATAGAACTAATTTATGTATATATTATACTGCTCGTAAATAGTTTGTGTGAGCGACATCAGCTGTCTTCTAAGGGAAGTAACTAAAAACTTACAGCTGCCTGCCTATTAAAGGGAAAATAATTCAGCAAATTAACTAGATTTTTTTAAAAGATAAACGCCTTTTACTATGAAGTTAATCAAGCTGCCTTCTCACATAAATTATTTATTGTTAAATGGCTAAAGGCGTGTGTTCATTTAGTAGTTAGTCAAGAGCCAATCAAATGAGAGCCAATTTAGCATTAAAATTGGTTCAGGTTCGCCAAATAGAGTTAATCAATTCGGCCAGTAAATTGCAAACTTCCATGTCAGCTGATTTTCACTTTTAATTAATAAAAAATCAAACTATTAAAGAATTATTGAAAAGCTGAACTTGTTGACAAGATTTTTATGGAAAGCTTTAACATGTTACAGATAATTTTTCAGATGAAAAAGATTTTTTCTTTATAAGAAAATTTACTTTTTATAGCAAACCTTTTTATACACCAAATCGTATTAAAAATACCAAAACCTTATTTTCTTGAAAGAAAGCTTTATAAAAACATTATGAATCGTATATTTCTCCTTCCAAAAAAAGAAGAAGAATAAAAATAACGTTTAATAAAATTTATTTAATTCTTTACACTGTTCAAGCTTAATGTCAGTAGTTAAGCTTTTTAAATTGTCATGCTAATTCTCACGAAATTGCGGTGTAAATTAAAACTTTATGAGATGCCACGCAGAAACAACAGAAAAGAAGTGACTGGAATGCATAATAAATTGTCACTTCAATATTAAATTAATGGAAAATTCCACAGTTAATTTTATTGCTCAATTAAAGTGCAAGAAATTTGATTTTAGATGCAATTTAAAGAGCAACAACAACTGCAATAAATTTAACATTTAAAAAAACTACAAAGATTTACTTCATGCATTTTATTTTAATAATGAAACAAAATTTCCATAAGAAATCCATTTGCGATTGAAATATTAAAATTTTGAATTCAATTTTCAGGTCAATGACTGGGCATTATAAAAAAAAAAAAAACGAGATGAACAAAATTATAAAAATAATAAAATCACAAACAAGACAAGCAAAAACTATACTGGCTTTTGTGAATTATTTCATTTTAATTTTTATTGAAGATCTCAAAAGTTGAAGAGAATAATTTACGAGTATGCTGGTATTAATTTTGTGTGTTTGTGTGTGTTTCAAACATTATTATTTTATTTTACTGTAAAAGAATATAATTAAATTAAATTAATTTGTACATTTTTATGTTTGAGCATTTCTTAGCGTCTTGAGATGTAAAAAATTTCACTTTTGAATAAAAAAAAAAAAAAAAATAAAACTAAATAAGAATTATTTAAAGTGAAGAGGAAAAGAATTTGGCTTGAAAGTCAAATAACTTTGTTTTAAAAAAATACAAGGTGTGCCGGTCCGCGCTGGTGATGCCAAAAATTTTCTTTTATTTTGAACTGCCGTTGAGAGAAAATCAAAATCAGAGTTTTTAATTAATGGCACTATACGCTGATTAAGGACCCAACGACTTCAGCGTGTATTTACTTTTTGAACTTTTTTTTCACGAAAATAGGTTCGGTATGAGCCGGTACTAGACTAATTAAGGCCGCTACATACCGATTAAGCACCCAACGCCTTCAGCGAAGCACAGTATAGGCTTATCGTGCAAATAGAGATGAAAAATTAAAGATATTTATTTCTTTTTTTAACTTATTTTTTTTACGAAAATAGCTTCGGTATGATCCGGTATTGGACTAATTAAGGCCGCTACAGACCGATTAAGCACCCAACGCCTTCAGCGAAATACAGTATAGGCTTATCGCGCAAATAGAGATGAAAAATTAAAGATATTTATTTATTTTTTTAACTTATTTTTTTTTTACGAAAATAGGTTAGCTATGATCCGGTATTGGACTAATTAAGGCCGCTACAGACCGATTAAGCACCCAACGCCTTCAGCGAAATACAGTATAGGCTTATCGCGCAAATAGAGATGAAAAATTAAAGATATTTATTTCTTTTTTTAACTTATTTTTTTTACGAAAATAGGTTCGGTATGATCCGGTATTGGAGTAATTAAGGCCGCTACATACCGATTAAGAACCCAACGCTTTCAGCGAAATACAGTATAGGCTTATCGTGCAAATAGAGATGAAAAATTAAAGATATTTATTTATTTTTTTAACTTAATTTTTTATATAATTTTTTCTACGAAAATAGGTTAAGTATGATCCGGTATTGGACTAATTAAGGCCGCTACATACCGATTAAGCACCCAACGCCTTCAGCGAAACACAGTATAGGCTTATCGCGCAAATAGAGATAAAAAATTAAAGATATTTTTTTTATTTTTTTAACTTAATTTTTTTAACTTATTTTTTTTTTACTAAATAGGTTAGCTATGATCCGGTATTGGACTAATTAAGGCCGCTACATACCGATTAAGCACCCAACGCCTTCAGCGAAACACAGTATAGGCTTATCGCGCAAATAGAGATTAAAAATTAAAGATATTTATTTATTTTTTTAACTTAATTTTTTTAACTTATTTTTTTTTTACGAAAATAGGTTAGCTATGATCCGGTATTGGACTAATTAAGGCCGCTATATACCAATTAAGCATCCCATAATTTCAGCGGAACTGAGCATAGGGTTATAGCGCTAAAAAACGCAGAAACTGAATATTACGCCATCTCTCGAACAAACTTCAAACTACACAGGAACACACCTAACGGCCCATAGAGCATGTATATAAAATTTGGTCTAAATCGGTTAATTAGTTTTTGAGTTTATCGATCGCGAACATACATGTCATTTTTGTATATGTATATATATATATATAAATCTATATATAGATTTGCAACAAAATGTTGCAAGTTGTTTGAAAATGTTTTCCAGTTTTCTAGGCCTCTTTTTGCCTTTTTAACTGAATAAAAAATTTCATTCATATTTAACGTGCCACTCTATTTTATTTAAATTTGAAAATCGTTGGCGCTGAATGAAATAAGCACACTATGGCGAAATAAATAAATCAGTGAAGCTTTAAATGTCAGTCTTCTTATTTTAGACAAAGTTTAAACTTTGAGCTTATAAATCATTTCTTTGCAATACAAAGAAGTTGATACAGTAACACTGTGTAATGGCGAAGTGATCTGATGATTACATTGCAAGTTGCGCAAGCCTACCACTTAACAAAAATGTTTATTTAAAAAAAAGCTTGGGGAGACTTTAAGTCAAACGTGGCACATCTCTTCAAAATTCATCGTCATTCCAATTAAAAAAAAATAAGCTTTCGTTTTTTTTTTTTTGGCGGACCTTTCAATATAAAATGTTTAAACTTTAAATTATTAGCAGAAAGCCCAAAAATTTCTATAATCATATGGTTTTTAATCGTAGTTTCAATGGTCTGTTTTTTTGGCGTTTAAAAATGGCTTAAACGTTTAGCCGATTATATTTGGCTTTAACAAATATGCCAAAGACAGACAAAAGTAAATGCATTTGGCAGATGGACAGACGTACTACGTAAATAGTGGCTTCAGAATATGCATACATGGTATTGAAGATCATGAGTGTAGACATTACAAGCCCACTGCACAAGAGTGTAGCAAAATAATCACAGTTGAATCTCGAAAAAATTAATTTGCAGAAACGTTGATTGATCCGCCAATTCAACCGGGCTTACGAATTTTCTGAGTATACGATTTTAATGCTGTCTTGGGAACTTTAAATAAGATTAAAGTGGTGGAAAACCCGATCATTTCAAAATGTCTGATTCACTAACCCATAAATCGCACGATTTGCCAAATATGCCCAGACGTTTTGCTACGATTGTAAAAAAAAAAACGGAGCAGAAGCTGTTGGCGACACCAAGAAGCGCGTTTCAGCAGTGTTTCGAGAATTGGAAAAAACGCTGTAATAAGTTTATTATATCTCGTAAAATTAATTTGAAGGCTGCAAGATCTTGGGTGTTATTTTGTAAAATAGAGCAACATTTATTCATTTACATATAATAAAATTTTCCCAAAAACTTAACTCTATAATGGTAGAAAGTTGGGATTTTATGGTACTTAACACATTAAAAAACTTTTCCCAAAAATGGAAATTTTTTTCTGGAATTCTTTTGAAAGATCACACTTTATTAAAGAATCCGATTTAAAAACATGTGACATTATTAATAATAAATAAATTTATTATTCATTAGGTATATTTTGTTGCTCTAAATGTAGATATATAGAATTAGACTTTAATGTTTGCTGGGTGTTATTGATGTTGAAATAAAAACTTTTAGGAACAATTTAAAATAACGGTTATTTTTGATCACACCTCGTACATATACACATTGCCAATTTATTATTGGTTTGACCTATAGTGGTATATAAAATGCATTTCGCAGCATAACAGTAGTAACATGAAAAATATATATTTTTCTATTGAATATGCCGTCTTAAAATCCACTCAAATTATTCCCCATGAATGTTGTTATAAACTTGGCATTGAAGAATGCAGTAGCCTTAACTTGTACAAGTTTTGGCGCAAATGTCTACTTAAACATAAAATACCATAAACGACAATGCCACCATTTAGATGAAGACACACGTGCATACAAGTGCATCGCAAACAGTATTTAGATACATACACATTTGTGTATGCACTTGTTAGTTGTTTGTGACTACTTTAGATTTATATTTTCATTTGTGCATACCCAGCATACAAAACAAAAGAAGATTTTTGAAATAATATTATAAAACTTGTTCACAATTCTAATTTTAATATAAAAATTTAATGAAGGTTACTTTCCAAGTCCAAAAGAGGTGTTGGCTGTACTAATTGGTAACTTTGTCAACTGAAAATGGCTAACGGTTTGGGGTTGACTAGCCCTACATACTGCAGTCAATGTACAAAAAAAAAACCCTTTGAATTGTTCTCATGTCCTACAATGTCTCATGAGATGATTGTTGTTGGAATTGTTAAGTGACAAAGGCATATTCCCTATTCACTTCAACATATCCCAGCAAACAATATATTAATTACATCAGAGCTAAAAAAATGATTAATGAGACTAATAAAATGATTAACAACGTCCAGTTAATTATTTGCGATATCACTGAAAAAAAGACTTCTGTTGATGCCATACGTCATAAAAAATAAAAATTCCATCGGTCATAAAAACTTTTAAAATATTTCACGCTGAAATTGGCAATAAAGTCTGATAATTTCCCTATTTCTTAATGTGTTTTGCATTTATTTTATTTTTTTTTTTTTTTTTTGATATATGTAAAGCTGAAGAATAATAATAACTGAATAATAAACATTAAATGTTTTTTTATAGTGAGTGTTTTATAATGTGCGGAAAAAAATAAATAAATAAACAAAATTGAGTTTCTGTTTGTAACGAAACGACATTGAATGTTTATTATACAGTTATAAATTCCTTACTAAACTTAAATTCCTTAAAACTTTAGTTTCACAAAAATTCCTAATTATAATTTAGTGTTATTTTAAACGTTATTACAGGTGCTTAAATAAGTGAATTCTTTTTCCTTACATATATACATTATATGTACATAAATCTATGCATATAAGTATCTTCATACATATATAAGATACCTGTATGGCTACACATTTAATTACATCTAATTCTTTTTATTGCCTAAAGTATGAATAAAATTCATATTTACGTTTATCCAATGACTACATATAAAAATTGTTAAAAATCTGGAATATAAGGAAAAGATGGCAAGAAAATAAAGGAAAGACAAAAGCCAAAACCAGTCGAATAGTTACAATTTACAGTTATATAAAAAATTTCTAAAATGCAGTGGATGATGATCGAAAAATTGCAAGAGTGCAGACATTCAATGGAACATCTCACTATACAGTCGCGTACATGCTTGAATGGCAGTCAAATGAAAAAAACTTATGCCACAAGAAATACTAAAACAAAATATCATCATCGTCATCGTCATCATCATCATCATCATCATCATCATCATCATCACCATCATCGCTATTAACTAGGTTTTTTCCATTAACAAATGAATTAACATGTACTTGTTGAGATAATCTGAGCAAATATTTTAAAACCAGTCGTGGCGAAAAGATTTAATATAGAAAATTTGATATTATCTATCACAACTGAGAGAAAAACATTTTCAAAAAGCAAATCCTTTCTTCCCTCAGCCGAATTTCTTACTTTTATTAACCCCCTTCTACATCCAACTTCAAATGCTACACGCAAATGCAGATAATGGTAGCCGCAGCTATTCTTCCAGTGGAAGTCACAGCCTGTGGGAAGTGGTCAATGGATGCGTCATTGTATAAAGTTTTTAGAACAAGCTTTAAATGGTGTAAAGCGAACATAGTCATGTTTAATATACGAATCATCATCCAATGTTTCAAATGCACTTATAAATGCGTGACGAAAAATGCTGCTTCATCTCCAGCAATGTTAGGCGTAACTACACAATAAGAAAAGTGAGCACTGGCCTATATTTCTAAAATATTAATGATATACATACATAAAAACCAAAATTCTAAATAAAAAGAAAAAATATTTGAAACAAATTAAGTGAGTGGGTTTCGTGTACGCTGGACTGTTCATATTCAACCACTGTAAACTGCCACATAGTCAAGTGCCCAATTCCATTTTTTTTTTTTTTAGTATTTACATAGAAATTCCAATACGAACCTGAAGCTCATCTGAAGTTGGCTGCATTTCGGTATTTTATTATACTACCCTGGTATATATAGATAGCACAGCTTCGCGCAACTTCCTGCACAGCACAGCAGGCCATTGTGTAATGAACTTCCTGAGTAGAGGATATGAGCCCTGACAAAAGGGATTATTTAAACTTTTTTTTGTCCTGTTTCAACTGTGGAGAAAAAAACTTTTTCCTTAGCGATAATTTAAGTGTTTACCAAAGAGCTTACACTTTCTCTCTCTCCCTCTCTCTTTCTCTGGCTAAAGCTCTAAAAAATTAATTATATAACACTTTAGAGATGGATTTTCCCACACAATCTGTTTGTGGCAGGTTTAACTCAAATCCCCGCACTTAAACAAAAAGTTAATACTATTTGCAAATAATTTTCTTTAAGTGTAATAATCTCTAATCTAAGAACCAAAACACAAATCGAGGCGTTAACATTCTCAATTAATTTAATGTAACAAGACGCGCTCATTAGGCGTTGGCTGTAATGGCAGCTAGCTGTACATATATGTATACTCCTAAGTTGGACTAAATATGAATAAAACTTTAAACAAACAAATTATTTGGGCTACACACAAAAATGCAAGAAATAAAAAGTTCAACAATGAAACACAGTATACCCACTAAGCCGCTTACTTCTTCAGTAATCAGGAAATAACATTTTAATAGCTGTAGAAAAGAAACAGGAACCAGCGAACCACAAAAACGCCTAAAATTCAAAAAGTAGTCGCAACAATAAATGATGACAGACGGCGATAAAAAAAAAAAAAAAATAGAACAACACCATCACAGAAAAACCGTCATTTTTAAACAACAATAAGAAACTGATGAATAAATATTAAAAAAGTTTAAAGGTGGGGGGGCCAAAGAAAGTCTGTACATGCATTCATGTATTTCTTTTGTAAGAACAACACTCGGGGGATTTGTACCACTCTTGCAATGCCTGACACTGGAATTTGGAGAAAGTGATAGCGATAAGGACAGAGCAGCTCTATTTACAAGGACTTGCGTTTTCTGGGATAGAAGGGAGCAGTAGTTATTCAACTAAAATCGGTAAAAAATGTTTCCTATTTTTACTATTGAAAACTCCTTCAGAGCAATAAATTACATAAGTTGTGGCATATATAATATTATGCTTTTGCAAAATGCAGAGACGAGAGGGGGCACCAGTTACTATCACTCCTTGGTTTATTAACGCATTTTTAACAATATATTTATTGACACTTTCAGTGCTGCTAATACTATAAACATGGAAATTTGTATGTTTACATTTAAGAGTACTTTTCAAGTACGAAAATAGTACTCTTTCTCTTTTGGATACATTTGGTACACGGGCAATCTAGAGTCTATATAAGCAGAAATTGCACTTCCTGTGGACAAAAATCAGGAAGTACACTTTGAGTATACTTTTCTCCCCTCGTTAATATCGCATACAAATAGCTTAAGACTCAAAAAGCCACTGGCAGCTGTTACATTTATCCTTATTGGAAATGAAGCCATGCTTATAAGTACAGTACGAACTCAATATGCAGAACCGAATGGATAACGAAGTTGTTGCTTTTAAATGGAAGAGAACTTAATATCTGAACGCATTTTTATTTTAACACAGCCCCTCTATGGTATAATGGTTAGTATACCCGCCTGTTACGCAGGTGTCAGGGGTTCAATTCCCCGGGGAGCCCGAAGCCAAAGGCCTCAGTAGCCAGTGCTTCCATACATATTGCAATTATATTCATATAATTGTAATATATGGTAAATAAATAAATATTTCGTTCACCAATTTATACTAAATAATAGAGATCAGAGCTAATATATGTATATTTCCTAGTTTGAAAATAAAAGATGGAAAAATAGCTGTCCGATTTTCTTTAGTATAATTTATTTAATTAAAAACTATTATAAATTTGAATAAAAAGCCATAATTTTTTTTGTATTACGTTTTCCTATGATCCTTTTCCCTTAAACAATATTGAGCTTTTGAGAATTTTTTATATTCCTTTTTAAATAAAAAAAAGAAAAAGTAATATATAAACCCAAGTTCAGCATTAAAAACCATATAAAAGGCTTTATCAAGAAAAAGTGCTAATATGGAAAAAGCGCTAATTTGACTAAGATAGCTACCTTATGAAAATCTTAATTTTTTATTTTCCTGAGTTGCCAGCGAATATAAATGAGATATGCTCGAATTCTAAGACATAAAATCAATTAGAAAAAGTAATATAAACCCAAGTTCAGCATTAAAAACCATATAAAAGGCTTTATCAAGAAAAAGTGCTAATATGGAAAAAGCGCTAATTTGACTAATAGATTTAAATAAATGAGAATAATCAGCAGTTACGTGTGAAAAACAAGTATGGTGGAAGTCTTAAGGGATTAAATACTGAATAAACTACGTTTCTGGAAAAAATCCAGAGATATAAAGGCTTTAAATTTATTAATTTATTATTGGCATTAAGTTATTAAAAAAGTGGTACTGCTAATTAGTTTGTTGCAATAACCCGCAATTGCACAAATCGAGCTCGCACTGTATATAGTTTAAACTAAGTTTTATTACTTCTTATTAAAGCTGTTTAAGTTTATTGTAACAATTTGGTACGATTAAGATGGCACAGTGCAAGAAGATCCACGGATGCCTTAAAATGAATTCGACTGAAGTTGCAGTGAGTGAGATTATAATTCCACTATAATGAAATGCCCCTGGAACCGCAGTTCGATTGTTGCATTGCAAAAGCTTTTTTATAGCCAAAGTAAAAATTATCCAGCAGCATTATTCAATGAGCTCTGGGAGAAGAAAATATGCGAGGAAATAAAATACAAAACAATATAAAAAATATCTGAAAGTTGCGGTTTGTTTGTTGTTCAGTTTGTGTGTCTGTTTTTATTTTATAGCGTGAAACTTACTTACTAACTGCAACAAGAAAATTATTTATTTAAAACTGCTACTGACACGAAAATGACTCTTAGGTTTTTATCAAATTAAATTATTAAAAAAAAAAAACTTGTTTTCTTCTTCTTGTAACGAAAAAACATTGTTAATAAAGTTGCAGGAAAACAATTTCTCCGGAGTTTAACCAGCCATCAAATGCAGTTTCAAGTTGGCGTGAAGCTGCTCTTCTTAAATGGCACACATTTCTCACGACTTAAAGTTAAACTTACAAGAAGCACATGAAACACGGAAAAAAGAGGAAGACAAACTTTTTTAAAGTTTAACTAAAAGATCAAAGTTTATTGTGGGCTAAAATGGCAGCTTGAAAGGAATTTTAAAATTCAACAATTTTGAATAAGCAATAGAGATTTTATAAATAGTTTCGCATTTAGGAATGCATTAAGTTGAAAGATGTACGATATTAAATGTTGTAAATTGCACATGCTTCACCAACAAGGATGAGCAAGTTGTTCCATGGGATGTGCTTTCAATTCGTAGTGACGGCAGTCATGAAATGCCTCAAGTGCGGAAAAGTCTCAATAGCCGATTTTGACCAATTCAAACGTTAATGGGCATTTGTGCTTTGCAAAAGCTTCGATTGAAAACAAATTTTTTTAAATATTTTTTTTTTAAATATTTTTCCTTTTTTCCAACCTTCCTTTTTTCTATGTAGTACTTCAAAGTGAGTCAACGGATAGACAACGGATAAATGCAAGCAATTAAAATGGCATTTAAGAAATGTATTAAATACAATTTTCTTTCAGTTTCAGGTTAACAAAATTGTTCGTGGAAAGCGAACACTACAACTTTGCGATTTTAACACAAGAAAATCTTATAGATCTTTAAATGTGCTTAATTGAAATCCAGTGAAGAGGACCACTAAGTCTTTCACGAATATTCTCACAAAATTAAATTTCCATATTCTGAAGTAGCTTTGAAATAAGTACCGTAGCTTGCAAAAGCTTTGCCAAATGACGCAAGAATTTTTAGTCAAGTCATCACAAGTCGATACTTTCAGAGAAATTATAGGCATACTTTTTCACTGCAAGCTAAATCAGATCTTCAGGGAATTGCTAAATATAAATTTTTTTGGAATTCAGTGCAATTTAAGTTATAATGAATTCTAAAATTTTGTTAGTAAAGAACAAGTCATTCTTTTCTTTTCTTCAGCCTCCTCTCTGAGCTTTTCGTTATATTCGACAAAAGTGGAGAGTTAAATCATGCAGAGTGAGTAAATAATTTTAGTGTTACAGCAAACCAAAAGTATTGGAGGAACCGAAACGCTCATCAATTGTTTTCTCTAAGTGTAAATATGGGATATATTAATATGGGATATCTCAAAGGACACTCTGAGCACAGAAAGCCTATTAAACAATTTAAATCCGACTGCTAGCGCAGAATTACCATTAGCCCTTACATTTTCTTCGCCGCTCACAAAAGGTTAATATTAATTTACTACTGTTGGCAATACTGATATTCCTTCTGTGACATGATGCTCTTACCGTGAATTGGAATATACCAGTAGTTTTACCTGTAGACATTTTATTGGATATAATGGCGGTTTAAAGGTAGCAGAGTGTGTGAAGTCAAGTTGTTCGGAAAGCATGCAACCACCAACCACGTTAAACGAGGGAGCACAAGTACCATATTAAATGATCAGCATATCCATACAAAAAGCCAGTACACGAGTCCCCATTACTGCAGCCACATACACACCCAGATGATTAAGTACGTATGCACGACGTCTATACATGCATGTGCGTGTGCATATTTAATGTGTAAGAGTTAAAAGAAAATCTGGTCAAGCTGACAAGTTTTGACTACGTAGAACCAACTACAGGCATGCCAGCCATACTTTAAATTAAGTGAGTATGAGAGGGTTAAAACAAATGTGTGGAGCCAAAAGCTTTTATGAAACATTATGAATTTGTCACATTTCTACCTCCAACGTTTCATAAATGCAAAATATTTATGTTTGTATGCGATGGCAGTTGAAGTTTTTTCATAAAGATGAAAGGAATTTTGACGAATGGCACTTTTTGGGGGGAGTGTATGGTGAACGAATGACTGACCAGAATAAATTAAGAGTAAAATATCCCAAAACACTATTGTTGTAGTTAAATATTTTAAGCAATATTGTAAAATATGCCGCAGACAAATGGGTTTTCTGATGCAGAAAGAAGTCAATCTCCAAATATATATACATGCACACATCCATACATATGTTTGTGTGCTGCGCTTGTATTATATAAATTTCAAACACTTGCCCCTTGAATGCCGTTCTTACCAAAAAAAAAAAAAAAAAAAAAAAAAAAAAAAAAAAAAAAAAAAAAAAAAAAAAACATCGTGTTGGCCATTTTTTAAAACTATTTTTTTTTTTTTTTTTTGGGAAGAAAATAAGGGGAAATTATTGTAAATTTTTACAAGAAAAAAAATCCCCTCAGAAATAGTATCTTGTTGGTAATATATTGTTACTAATAATATATTAGTATCTTGTGGGTAATATATTATTACTAATAGCATCTGTTAGTAGCTTCTTATTATTATTGTCCTACAAAAAAATGTACTGTTTATGACAGTTTGGCTTCCAAAACTGCTTAAGGCCATGTTTCATTTTTTCCATGTTTTCATGTTTCTATTATAGATAGTCGAACGGTTCATTTATACGAAAATTTGACAGTGTTGCAAACAAGTTTTCTTTGCTGAAAAGCAACTTTGTAAAAGCAACTCTGATGGCTTGAGAATTGTAGTTTTATAAAAAATTTCATAAACTTTTGCTTGTCATAAAAATCAAACACTTTTAAAGCACACTATTCTATTTTTCCAACAGAGATACAACTGTGTCAACAAATCATAGGACTGTGTGGGATAGTGAAACAGGGCCTTTACAGACAAAAAAAAAAACCTAAAACTAAGCGAAGGAGTTTTGAAAACTCGTTTCTGCAAACACTTTTTATTGGTATACTGATTTTAAGGAACTCATACATTTGCAATATTATTGAACAACAATATCCTACACAAATGTTAAAGGCAACTGCTTATAAAATTTTGAAGACAGTTAAAAAATTTTATTGCATCGCTTAAAAGCTTTTCTACGGCCATGTAAGTTGCTATAAATTAAAATTTGGAACAGTCTGATATGTAGAACTTCCGTAAATTTTACTTGTGCAGGGCTCTCGGTTCCTGCCATTCCCATCAGTCTCTTGACTTGCATATATACATATATATATATATCATATCATATCAGTGGCAACAGTGATATCTTATTTCTCACCTAGACTAAATTTAGCAAATTTTTGAAATTACCTTGTCAATAAATTTATATTACATTCTTATATTTCTTTTACGAAATTTTATTGGATGATTTCTCTCCTCCAACACAGAACTCTGTGAGTATGTTAACAGAGCCCTGTTAAGTGAACTAGAATCTGTTGAATAGAGGTATGTTTAGTTTCGCACATTAACAGCGCAAATAAAGTACTTGATGTAGTAAATAATTGAACATTTTATGCTTTTAAGAACTTTAATTATATTTCCTATATATGTATGTGCGTATGTATGTAGATGAACTCGTATCTTTTATTTGCTTTATACACAAATTATTTAAAACAAATTCACTCACTTTTTATGAAACCTGCTGAAGTTTGTAACATGACACATTTTTCCATTAAAATAAATAATTAGAAAAATAAAATAAACCTTGAATAAGAAAAAACTGGCGCATGTAGTATTATAACTTACGAAAATGCAGAATTTATTATCGCAACGTACCTGTAAAGAGAAGAAAATGTTTGTTAAAGTTAATATTTTAAAAATAAATACAAAATTTGAAGAAATAAAAAAAAGAAAGAATAATTAAATTTAAATAACCAATTTGGACAAAGAAATTGCAATTTTAATGGCCAGGTTTTTTAAGAAATATTGGAGGGGAAATTGCTAAGATATAGTAGAAATTTTAAATGTAAAAATCGCTAAAATCGGATACTAAATGAAAAAAATATAGACAAACAAAATAGTATTTCCTATTATTTATTATTAAAAAGGTTAAAAAGCAAAAATGTTTGAGGGTAGTTACACTGCCCCTACTCCGCTCTTGGAGCAAATTTTTTTTATATTATATTTATACGTATGTATATATCTATATATTATATTTTCTGATCCATGTAAGTCTAACATTTAAAGAAAATTTTTGATATCGCTTCGATACAACAAAAAAAAGGTTATGAACAAAGTCAGGCATATCTTTTAGGTCCATATACAAATTGGTGTATAGGAACCATACACATAGTCCCAACTTTTATGCCATATTATAAGTTCAGATCTATCTACAGGGTGTGATTAAAAAAAAAAAAACTGATATTATCAAATTTCCTGAGTTACGTATGTTCGATTTATCACTCTTTTGATTTAGAGTCAAAGTGGAGCCGACTTGCCAAACTCCGAACCTCTCAATTAATTTATTGCCGGAATTCTTTCTTGTAGGTCAGTTTCTATAGAAGTGTTTACAAGTTTATTTAGTGTTCTCTATGTTGAATTTCTTCATTATTAAAAATGTTATTTTCCTTTTGAGAATTTCCCATCAGGCATTCGATTTTAACTCCCTGGTATTCGAGAATTGAATGAAACTTGAATACACAATTGAATAATGCGATTTGAGTAGCACTTAAAAATCGCTTATTGCGCAACAAGAATGAATAAATTGATTTAAAATGCTTCTCACTCGAACGTACTTGCAAAGTTTTTCTTTTTCTCGCTATAAAAAGGAATGGAAAAATCCACAAAAACAAGTAACGCCGGCATTGAGGTTAAATGTAATTCTATATTTTAACGTGGTCACAGTTTATCTTTTGACAGTTTTTATCTTTTGAGAATATGTAAGTGTTTTTATGTGTGTGAAGTTAATTTCGAAATTAATCACTCCCGACACAAACCACATCATGATTTAACAGACTTCTGTTAACGTAATAACATAGCTATGTTAGACTTGTAATTCAGGGCGTGAACATTCTAAATGGAATTCTGACCGTATTTATTTATGGAATAAACAAATTATTGCTGGGACAAGTAGGCAACTGCAAGTGGTTTACAAAAACGATAGAAACACGCAATGGCCCTTAAGTTTTTTTACGTTTAGAAGTTATACAAATCCTTAGAGAAGAAATCCAAATTCCATGAGAAAGGAAGGACTGGGGCGGCTGAAAATCACTAAGGTAGCTACATTACAAAAATCGCAATTTTTTGTGTTATTTAATTATTGGCAAATATATGGGAAATATACTCGTATTTTAAGACAAAAAATCAACTAGAAAAAGTACTATATACGACAGTTCAGCTTAAAAAAATTTGGAATTTCATTAAAGGATGACTGCCTAAAGAAGGGAATCATCAAATCGCGCATCATCTTTACTTCTAGTTAAGTTTTTGCCATTTTATGGTATTTTCACGTTTGGAATTCAAATTAAGGAGTTATTGCAGGAGAATGGAAGGAGTTGGACGGATAAAAATCACTAAGGTAGGTACCTTACAAAAATCGCAATTTTTTGTGTTATTTAATTATTGGCAAATATATGGGAAATATACTCGTATTTTAAGACAAAAAATCAACTAGAAAAAGTACTATATACGACAGTTCAGCTTAAAAAAATTTGGAATTTCATTAAAGGATGACTGCCTAAAGAAGGGAATCATCAAATCGCGCATCATCTTTACTTTTAGTTAAGTTTTTGCCATTTTATGGTATTTTCACGTTTGGAAATCAACTTAAGGAGATATTCCAGGAGAATGGAAGGAGTTGGAAGGATAAAAATCACTAAGGTAGGTACCTTACAAAATTCGCAATTTTTGTGTTTTTTAATTACTGTTTTTTAGGCGCCGACCAGAGGAATTCCAAATTAGAAAATTCAATAAACTGACAAAAAAGTTAACAAAAATGGAAAATGTTGGATATTTTGATGATTAGGTATTATTACAGGCCCGAAAAAATATTATTTCTAAAAATTTTCAGCCGCCCACCTCCTTCCGTTCTCCTAGAATTTGGATTTCTTTCCTAAGGATTTGTATAACTTTTAAATGTAAAAAACTTAAGTGCCGGTGCGTGTTTCTATCGGCTTCTGGTGGTTTTGTAAACCATTTGGAGTTGCCCACTTGGCCCAGTATTAACTTTTTTATTCCATAAATAAATGCGGTCAGAATTCTATTTAGAATGTGAACTCCCTGAATTACAAGCCTAACAGAGTTATGTATTACGTTAACAGAAGTCTGTTAAATCATGTGGTTTGTGCCAGGGGTGATAAATTTCGCAATTTAACTTCACACAGATTAGTGCATTTAGGGGATTCTTTATTTTTTTTTAGCCATTTAAGATAAAAAACATATTAAATTTAGTGACAAGGGAATTACGATAATACAGCGTATGGAATATGATTATGAAGTTCATTGAAAAAAGGGAAACGGTTGTCATGTCTTTTATGTGGTTGGCATACGCTGGTTTTACGCAGGGATTTTGTAATACCCATAACAAAAATAAAACCTTGTAGAAAATGGCATGAGGACAATTCAAGTCATATAACCAATTTGCATTCAGTTAAATCCCTGGAGCGCAATAATTTTGGAAACGAAATAATAACAGTAGTTATTGTACAATAGTACAATAGCAAAAAATGCTAGTTAGGGCCTTTCTACATTGACCAAATTATAAAAAAATTCTTACGATATTTGATTTTTTGCCATTTAGTTAGCTAAAATTGTAATAAATCAAAAACGAAATGCAATAAGTACTTTTGGTAAAAACAGAATATCGTTGATATCATGTAGAAAGGCCCTAACTAGAAAGTTTTTTGCAAAAAATTTTTATTAGTGATTTCAATATATTAACTTTATTTATATATAAATTCACAAAAAAATTGAACAATACCAGCTTTTTTAAATGTATTAACTTACAACGTAGTTTTGTCGTTTCTTTTTTTGTTCAAATAAAAATTTTAAAACTAATTGAGAATTATTGCAAACTTTTACTGATATAGATAGCCATTATGATATCATTGCTGTTATTAACTTATTTTACATATGCATATAATTGTTTTGCATAAACTTAGTTTTTTAAAGTTTATTTCAAACAGATCTTTATTTAATTATTTTTTTTAATTATCAGTTATCAGTATAATATTTTTTTTTCAATTAATAGCAGAGTTATTGCCAAGAAAATTTGTTCAGTTTAAAACAGTATATGTGTGGACGTGATTTTTTCCATATTTTCATTATCTCAAACGAAATTTAAAACAAACAATTTTAATTGTGTGCAAACTTTTGCAATTTTAATATGAATGATAACACAAACCCACACACACACACACACACACACACACACACACGCCCTCCCATGCAAATGGAATTAAGTTACAACAATATTAAATTATTCTTGCAAATGCATTTAAAAAATATTTATTTTTACCATACTGAATCCAGAGAATCCATTTACAGAGCCAATTAAAAGGAAAAATTAAATATTTTATCTTATTGATTAGTATATTAAATCTTTAAAGGGTAAGCCAATTTGGGTGAATAAAAAGATTTTTAGTTAAAAATTATTCCGAAACTGCAAAAAAAAAGTTTGTGCAAAAAATTTAAATCATAAAATATATTACAAAAAAAAAAAAAAATTAAAAATAAGTATTTGTCTAATTTTTTATGCGGTCATATTTGAGAAATATTTGATTAAATAACGTTACTACTATAAATATCTTTTTATGTCGGCAAATAATTATTAAATTACATATATTTGTACAACTCAATTGAAGCCATTTTATTCGCCGAATAGAAACTCGCTATTCGTGAGAACAGACAGTTAAAAGCTTCACATATTTTTGTAGGAAATAACCACGCGCTGTAGCTCACTCTGAAGAACACCACAGTTGTTAATCACTTTAAGTGCAATCACAGATTTCACCTCAAGTCCCAATGGCTGCCTTTTCTAGTTAAAATTTTATTTTATCAAGCGACGAAATGCCGATGTCAGCGCCAATTAGAACATTTCTAATTTTTTTTTCATGTTTTGGTTTTTTCGTGCTTCTTTTTTATCAGAATTGCTAAAGGCCTTGAAATTAACTGTTTTTAATTGTACTTGCAATTTGATATGGGATACCAATTACCCAGTTGACCGGGTAGTCGCAGGCAATATTTTGTTCGATGATAATTCGTTAATCAATTAAATAAATTAAAAGAAGTTTAGTAAATTTTTCTATATATTCAAACGTTTTAAGAAATTCATATGGGGTAAAAATTATTCGTGATAGGAAAAATATTAGCAGGGATAAAATAAAAAAATTAAGGAGGCTGCTCTCCCTCGTTAGTTCCAGAAACAATATCGGTAGAGTTAGGTTTATTAGCGTATTTAAATAAGCGCTCTTGTTAGTTCAGTAGCTCAGTATAAACACGTGAGCAAGATAAATGCGCTCAAGTAGCTCAATACACCATGAGCAGAGTTGTATTCCGTAAGAGTACTTGTGCTTTGTTTAATTAGCACAAAGGGCATTATGTTAGATGTTATTGACAACATGCGCCACACCAATGAACTCGACAATGTGTCATTAATACAGAAATTATGTGTAAGACACGAAAGTTTTAATGGCTGGCAATCTAGAAAAGTCTAGTGCTGTAGAAAGAGTCAATACTATTAACCAACGAACATTTTTTTTAGAAACGGTGGTACCCACGCATTCTTTTGATAAAGCTCAGAGTGAGAAAGCTCACAAACTATGAAACAACAATTATAAGCTGATATCTTTAGCAAATAAAAATTACTCTTATGATATTTTGTGAATCAGCTGATGGAATTTTTATTTATATTCAAGCATTCATTTATATTTTCAGGCTCTGCATTTTTCTATTAACGATTAAATATAAAAAAATACGAAAAACTACGCTTTGGAATTAAATGTACAATTTTGTGGTCACCATAACCGATTATACGAGCCACCATCAAGCCGAACTTCTCTGTCCGTTACAGCGCAGACAATCAAAGCTCATCATTTCAGAAGCCCACAGCACATCCAAATGCTATTTGCTCTCCATAACAGTGGCATAATTTCAATGATAATATCACCATTGTTTATAAACACTGAGAATAATTGCTAACTTCGGGAAATGGTCAAGTGGGTATTTTTGGCATTTCATACAATAATTGCTTTATGTTGTTCACTCATTATCTAGGAAGTATGTAGGCTTGAATACTCAACAATTTTTTTTATAAATATATATATTTTAAAAACAAATATTATATTTTCTTTATAAATTAACAATATTAAGAATATTAAAATAGAATATTAAGAATATTAAAAATATATTGATTTTTATTTTTATATATTATTTTTATTCATCTATTATATTTATATTCAGCCCTTTCCAATGCACATTTCAAAATGTGCTAATACACATCACAAGGACACATTGAACCTGCTGATGTGCAACAGGATATTCAACCAACTCCCAATTAAAAATAAACGAGAAGTTTACCTAAACAAATGCTACAACAAGAAGGAATGAATGTAAGCATTTCCATATTTCTCAAGTGAAATACGAAAGAGGGAGAAGAAAAAGAAATATAAAACACAATAAAAGCTTTAACTTTAACTGCATATGCAGCTGTGCTGCCAATCCATAATTTCAGATAAAGAGCTTGATAAAGTTATATTTTTTGAAATTATCAAAAGTTGTATAAAATTTTTATTATTTTAATACTCTGCCGAGTGTGTTAATTTTGGGAAATATCAAATAAATCTTTATTCTGACGTTTAAGGTCTATAAAACATTACAGTCAATATGAAATGGAATCGTTTTAACTTAATTTTAAAGCATGATAAATTTAAAGGCTCGTTACAGGTAGAGCAGTGCAATTCAGTACCTTTGGAAGATTTCTAAAAAGGAAAAATTTATCAGAGTCCTTTTCTTATGCTTTGGTCAAATTATGTAAAAAAATGCAAAGCAATAATTCCTAACATTTTCATTTATTTTATATGGTTTAAGTCAAACAAAATTTAAATTTATTAGTTTCTATTGAGTTTACGAGGCTGCCAAGCGATATCACGAAATTTACATTATTTACGCAGTGTTGCACAGCAAAAGTTTCATATAGTAAACCGGGATTTATAAGTCTGCCTACTCTCTGTAAATTTTCTAAGAATAGTTTTGAGTATTAACCATGCAATTACCTTACTAAAGACATTGTACTGGAAGCTAAATGAAAGCTCCGAAGCAAACACATGCATACACGTGATATTTCACTGAATAGGATGATGTACTTTATTCATAGCCTAGCCCATGAGCAGTGAATAAACAAAAGCTATTCAGAAACCGAATTAAAGTAGTATGCCAAATAAGTACTTGACCACTACAGACGAAAAATGGAAAACTATGCAAACATTTATAAATATATATATTCGGAAATGAACATAATTCAGGCATCCAATCCACTGTCTATGAATAACTCCCAGTCCAGAGTCTAACTAACAATTAATCTTTTAATTATTCCTTGCCAATTCCCCTAATTTAAATACTTCATTTATTATAATAAAGCTCTCGTTAGAGAAAGCATAAAAACAATCATTTCCTTTTTATATCTACCTGTTTGCCAGGATAATGAAGGAAAACATTTTAGAGCATCCTTAATAACAAATTAAACAAAGCACACAGTGCTTTGTGCTTTTAATAATGATTTATTACCTCGCATTACTTGTTGCATTTGTCATAATTTGCTTCCTCGTTTGTAGTAGTCTATAGAAACACACGTACAAGCACAGAATTAGATCCTTTACAAGGCTTTCATATGTATGTATATAAAGCTACATGGTTGGTTACGTACATACTCCCATACCAATACATAAATGGGGAACAGGCGAAAGGGTAAGAATATAATATTAAAAATTAATAATAATATTTTCCAAACATTCACTGAGAACAATGCGAGTATTCAACTCCCAGCCAAGGGGATTGAACATGAAAGTAATCGTGCTTGCGGATATGAAATTTAACATTAAAAGAAAAGGGAACTTCCTTTGCTAGACGTTTAGTATCAAAATACAGTAGTACAAATTGCCAAAAGCAACTTTCCATTGCAGGTTGCTTGTATTAAATTAAATGAGACATTTATATTAAATAAAATAATATCTTATTAAATTAGAATGCTTTTCTTACCGAAAAGAAAAAACCATTTTCAGAAGAATTCCTGGAAAATTGTTTGCCACTGTGCAGCCGAAATGCAGACGTTGCCAGTAGCTGCACTTCGGTTGTGGCAGCGAGCTGTTGTAGCCACAAACTAATACTTAAGGACAACTACACAAACACTCGCTCAACCAGCTATATCCAACAGTTACTGCTACACTCGGTTAGCTGCTGGCCCGGACAGACAGCTTCATAATGTAGGTGTGTCGTTAAGCAAATACTGTGAGTGCAGCAAAATAAACTTCAAATAATACCACATTTAATATAATGTGGGCATGCATGTGCATGTTACTGGGTTGGCAAGAAATGAAACAAAAAAAAAAGAAAAACATTCCTGATTGTGTTGTGTAAAAGGATGTTGTCATAACTCAGCATTAGAATGCGCGTACTTACTGTTAAAGTAGTTTAAAGCACAGAAAATTGTTTGCAGGAATAAGGAAGTCAAAAAGTGAATAAAATACCAAAAACTACAGAACTGGAAATATTAAACGAGGTTAAATTTAGAGACATCAGAATAAATTGTTGGGATTGTAACTTCATATGTGTGAGCCAAAAAGGAAAAAGTGTTGCCCGCCTTTAGAAGGATGTGAAAGTGCTGAAAAATATCTAATGGCGTTTTGGATAGAAGGCAACACTACCCGCATTGAGGGCAATTTTGTGTTCTTTTCAAAAAAATGTTTCAGACGAATTCCTGGAAAATTGTTTGCCACTGTGCAGCCGAAATGCAGACGTTGCCAGCAGGGAAAAAGGCATTGCACTTTTGCCCTGAGCAAATCAACAGGGCAGCAACTGCCCTGTAAAACACATGGTTTTTATTCTTGCACAGCGTTACCAGACAATGTTCAAAAAAAAGTTTTGAGTTGAAAGAGTCAGAAAATTAGATTTTAATAATTATTTTTATATTTTGTATCATATAAAACAAACAAAAGAACACTATGCGTCTGCTTATTTGTATGAGATATTAAAAAAAATGTTGTTTTCTCAAGCAGATGAATTAGCAATCTGGCAACTGAACATTTTTGTATACACATTTCATAAAATATACAGAAAATGTTTGTTTATCAGCTGTTAAAAAAAAGGCATTGCACTTTTTTCTTATTTGTGTTCTTTTCTCGTTATATAAAAAATTGCACTTTCACAGGGCGCGGGCAAAACATTTTAAAAAGGCACCTTTTCACAGGGCAACATTTTCAATGTAGAAAAGAAAACGCCATAAGACATGCTTTCACGAAAACTTAAAACAGCGTTAAGTAAATTAAAATATATTTTTTTGTATTTGTATTAATAAAACCACAATATAAAATAGATTTTTATTAAAATTAATTTTTCAGAAGTTTTGGGCGCCCAATTTTTACTCATCAGAATGTCTGTTTATAGCGGATTGGCACGCTTACATTGCCATCCTACCAAAACATGAAATGTAATCTAAAAGCAACTAAAGAAATACAACAATCGTTTAGTACTCGTGCACAACATGCAACTTTTGTTCCTGCAACTTTCTTAATTTTTTTTCTATGAGTTTTTTATATAAAATTCAAAGCCAATTCTCTAGATTTATATAAACATCTGCTTAAAATATGAATGTCGCGGATTTTACAATTATTAGAAATGTTATCCAAGCATTGAGTGGCTTTCACCATAATACTATTACAAATTGTAATCTGTGGCACGTTGTAATCTGTGGCAAGTTCTTTTCGATTCTGCTATTTGAAGAGCCCACAAAGTGGTCTAAATTTGAGCACTTAGGGTGTAACACGTCTAATGGAATTTCTAATATCTGTGAAATCGAATCGATTGCAAAAATGGCAACTAAAGAGAGAAAAATATGATTCCTAGTTAGAACTGAGTGCTGATTAAATTTAAACAAAGTAAAAGCAATTAATTCTTAGGCACACTCCTATAGGGAGTGACCACTATATGCCTGTGCATGTTACAAGAATTCTGATTCGCCATCTTGGCATGAATATTGATATCTATAAATTTGTGATATATGATGTAAAGCCGAAGAAACTAGGTAGTTACTCTCGTTGGCGATGCGTAAGTAAGATGCATCAATAAACTAATTTGGTACTCTATAACATAACCGGAAGTCTTTGCGAAAACCATATTGAAAAAGTGACAATACGGGCATTATAAAATTAAAAATGGCAAAATATATATAAGACAGTTGACATTAATGATTCCAGCAACGATCAAACAACTATACCGAGTCAAATAAAAAAAGAAATAAAAAATTATTTCTTTTTGAGATCATAAAATATATATTAACAGTTTTAATGTTTAAATAAATATTGATTTATAAAAACATAAAAAAATAATTTTTTTTTGAACGTCGGCGGCATAACAATACTTAAGCTTAATAAAAAAAAAAGGCAATTCAATACTACAGAAATATACACATATCCTTATTTTAAAAAAAAAGGATATTCATTACTACCTTATAATCCATGTTTTGTCCATGTTCTAGTTGAGTTTAGTAAATAGATGGCCCAAGATATTTGCGTTAATATTACAGTTTTGACCAGCGCAAATGAGTGATATCAGACTTGCGCAAATGAGATGCGTTAAGACACATGCGCAAGCGCAAACAAGAGTACCAAAACTTTAATGTAACAAGAGTAACGCCTCCCAAAACCTACTATAGATGTACTATATATAGACCGACTTATAATAGAGCGATTGATTATTTTAGCACCGATAGAAATTTTAATCCATCTTTAGTATTTCCTTGTTTCGTTCTTCCGAAGATGTGAAAAAAATTCGCACAATTTCTTAAATCGAAAATGTCTGTAATTCGTAAAAGTTGCCATTCGCTAGCGATTATGGGATTGTACTGTACTGGCAAATAAATAAAAATGCGCACAAGACATTTACATATCATTTCATTTTCGGTGCATTGCCTTAATGAAATGCATGCTGGTGCACATATTTTTGGTTTACTAAACTGCTACCACATTTACTTACTGATAACCGTTTTAGTTTGGTTTGTTATGAATTTTTAATGCAAGCTTATTCCAATTTATAGATTGTTGCAATGGGCCATGCAGCCTCATAAATGTATTGAGCAATAAAATAAATTTAAAATAATAACAGACAGACATGCAACACATATTTTTGGTTTTAATCTTAAAACAATAAATGCAAATGTTGATTTTACGAATAACAATAAATTTTAAAATAAACGTCAGTATTATTTATCGGTTGTGTTTTGTACGCGTTTACGTTTCTTGCAGCCTTTTATTTTATTTAAATATTCAAAATATTTGACAACGCCACAATTTGTTAGAATGTAATCGCTAAAATTTAATCGTTAAAAATTAGCAACTGCCACAATAGAAATAATAATTACGAAAAATAAAAGCGGCTTATGGAATGTGAAGACTTGATAATTCCATTCAGCTAATCAATAAGAATCGGGATTGACTCTCCGAGACGTAATATCCTACGTAATTTCATTCTATTTAAAAAAATCGCTTAAAAATAGTGTTGTAGATGCCACACTGTTACATACACGTAAGGTAAATGCAACCCTGAACGCATTGAAATGATCATTTTATGAACATTTTTGTAAACTTTTGGCCAATTGTATTCATTGGCTTTCCTACGACGAGTTGAGGGCCAATATCGGAAAATCGACCCATTTCCATAGACAGATAATTAAAATAGGTTTTTGGTAGCACAATCAAAATACTGTATTCACAATTGAATCCATCATGTTTAAAACATGGCAAAGTAAAATCCGAAAATTTTAATATATAGAAACTCTGGACTAGAATATTAAAAAACCAGTAGAGTAAGTGCGGCTAATGTGGTATACCTATTTGTTTTTCGATAGTAAAATTTTTAGTTTTTGTCCGATTTATATAAGATTTAACCATCTAAATTCTAAATATGTTAGGCGCCTACGAAGCAATTTGCGAAAACATTAAACCTACATTTTTAGAAATATTTAAGAAAATATTGAAAATCCCAATAAACGCATCTTAAAAAAATGTGCAGGTAATGTGGTACATCATCTGCTGGCATTGTGGTATAGTGTACCACATTGCCAAATCATACTTTTTTCTCCGTATTGCACTAATTAATTTAAATTTTATTGTAAAATATAAAAAAAGAAAACAAATACATATATGTAATTCAATAAAAAAGGAGCATAAAAAATTCATAGATTTCAAAACTTTGAGTCAATCACACCCCAACGTGAATTTTTTCGATTAACTGCTAGAATGACTTGCAAAAATAGAAGAGATCATTGCTCTCATAATTCTCTGAGATCTGCAAACTATTAAGCTTTTGCTTCCATTAGTCTGTTGTTGTTAGTTTAACAGAAAAGCTACTATACCACATTACCCGCACTTACTCTATATTCTTTAATTTCTATATTTTTTTTATATTTTTGTTCGTTGTTTTCTCGTCAATCTTTCTATCTGAATTATTCTAAATTTATAAGCCAACTATTTTGAATATTAATAAATTATTGGCTGATATAAAAACATAATTTTTGTTAATTTTTTTTTATTAATTTATTTAATTTTTCCCCCAATAAAAAGAATATTAAAATTAAGAAAATATATCAAATAAATAAAGTTTGAAAAATATAAATTTAAAATATTATTTTGAAATACTGCTCTTGTTGCATGCACCGGTGTACTTTGTTAGAAAATGCACTGAGTGGTAAAAAATTATTGGCCAGCCAAAAATCAACAACCAAAAATAAATGAATAAAAAATGAACACAAATGAAATGCAAAACTTAATGAATTGCCTTTACAAAAACACAAAACGGAGGAAAAGAAAAATTGAAATTGTAATAAAAAGAGAAATGTGTTCATCGACAACTGTTGAGCTATTGAAACGAAATACTTCATACGCACACATGAAAATGTATTCACACTAACACGTACATACATATTGATATGCTCGTACGGTGGTTTGTATACAAAAGAGAGCAACAAAAACAAGAATTCAAAATATAAAATAAATATTGGTTTAGTTTTTACACAAAAACAAAACCTTAAAAAAGTAAAAAAAAAATATGTGATAGGTTTTATTATTGTCTCTCCGTAGCGGTGACGAAAATTATTGGCCAGACAAAAGAATGTTTTATTTGTTTCGCTTTTACACGAAATTCACTTTTTTATATCGCGCACAGAGAGAATGTCAGCGTTATAAACAGCTCTTTTAATAGATTAAAAATTGTCTTTTTACCACAGTAAGTAATAGTGTTCTCACACCTAAAGTTAAAACCTGGTTTTAACTTAAAACCTACAAAACAGCTGATTTTGTGTTCACATATAATTTTTATAAAATCAGGTTTTATAATACAGTTTGTCAAATAAATTTGTTAAAGATAAAATAAATTTTTTGAAGAAATAGTAGGTGTGTTTGTTGTAATTATTCTTCCCACATTTATTTGAGAAACTGTACGACAGCTGTTATTGTATATATGTGTTAAGAATGTGTTCTGAAATTGAAATGAGTTTACATTTTGTGAATGAATATTTGTGAATGTGAATGAATTATCAGCTGTTGTCACTCTTTCTAACTTGGTAGCACTGAATATGTACTGTATAAAACAAGGTTGTATTTCATAAAATCTACTTTAAACCAATTCAAAAAAGGTTTTAAAATGGTTTTATGAGAATTATTTCGTATGGTAAAACCAATCCTTAGGTTTTAAAGTTAAAACCAAATTTTGTTTTAAAACCAGGTTTTATCCTCAGTGTGAAAACACTATAACACACACACACACGCAAAAATTATTTAGCAAACATTTCTTTTAGTATGAGAATCGCGTAGTAGGCAGTATTTTGAGTTCATGATTTTATAATTGCTTTAAAAGTGATATAACTACAACAAAGTACAACAAAATATATATCTTTGGAAAGGTCTCAAAGAGTAGTTACCGAAAATTTATAAATTAAATTATTTTCTTTCAATTTCAATAAAAATTACTTCCAAAGTGGGGAAAAATTTAAAGGAATTTGTATTTTTAATTACATTAGTTTGGTTTACTTTAAAAGCAGATAAATAGCGGATTAAGCTGATTTTGAATAGAAGCTAAATTGTAGTGAAATCCCTGAAAGCTCTTCTTTGTGGTCGAGCACCACCAAAAATTTAAATTTTGACTGCATTTCTAAAAAGAAGCACATGTACATACAAAAATTAGATGGTTTACATATTGTGAATGGACTTCCACTTTACCTCATGTCGCACCACCATGCTCTGTTTATGACTCTCCTATCGGCAATACAACTCCAGCACTTACTTACAAATTAAAGTATGTAACTTATCAAATATAGTGAAAATATTTTTCAGTGAAAGTCCATCGAAAATCCATATAAGGACATTATTAAAATTTATTTTTTTGGAAAAATTCACAAATACAACTTAGAAAGGGTACTTAGATCCTTAATTTTAAATTTTTTTCAATTTGTATTTGTGTTCAGATAAGGCACAAAAAAAAGAGCTATAGAAATAAAACCAAAACCTTGAAAGGATCGTCCAAAATTCATATAAAGTCCAAAGTGCGTAAAAACGTCAACTGAGTTTTTTTTCCTCTTTGGGAAAAAGAATTTCGTATATTTCTTAAACTTTACGAAAGCAATTACGAATTGTATACGTAGATAATTATCATCGATTTCTTCCAGTGTAACTTTATATTTATTAA
Organism: Ormia ochracea; assembly: GCA_963402855.1. Taxonomy (NCBI): domain Eukaryota; kingdom Metazoa; phylum Arthropoda; class Insecta; order Diptera; family Tachinidae; genus Ormia; species Ormia ochracea. The sequence goes on from OY727108.1 coordinate 49,017,401, forward strand.
AGCTTTACTTAACTTTAGTAATAAAAATTTATTTATTTGCAAGTTTTTTACTTTTTCAAACACAAATGTCTCTTTTCCTGAAGTATTTAAACAATGGAAAAATAAGATAAGCAAAATAAAAAGAAAATAAGGCGTGTTGAAGAATGAATACACACTTCATATTTTTCAAGTTTTTCACATAAATGAACTCTGAAGAGGGGAGGGCGACACATCATTGTTGTGCTAAAACAAATTTAAGTTTTCTTTTCTATAAGAATGAGCATTTAAAAAAATTGTAGACCATCATCAGCATGCAGTATACTTTTCAAAACTACTTTATAGAGATTCTCAAATAATATTTTAAGCGATGCGGCGATTTTATATGTAATTCGGAGAACACAACGCGGACCAATGACGAACTTTGGCCGAGAATATATTGATATTTTTAAAGCGATATTTTGACAAATTACTTGAAATTATTGAATACTAACCAGACTATTCACAATTTTCAGCTCCACATATTAGCCATGTAAAAGCAATTTTTTTTCTATCCAAGTTGGCCGAATTCGAAGGAATTTTTAGCCGATTTAAGTTCACCTCGAATACACAATTTTTAAATCTATTTAATTTAATCGGTTCAGAAGGTATAATTTGCGATTCTAATATTGAACCAGTGAACCAGTGATCTTAATTTCTGAAAGCTTTTGCGTTATATTCATTCGTGCAGAAGCCTAATTAAGGCGAAGGCGAAGCTCGAAATAATACAAATGCTTTACGAAGGAGAGTGTGGTTTTCAATGCAAGCCAATCCAAAAATATGAAATTACATTTTAAAATTTAAATTACAAATTACAGGATTTCGCAAAGACCTAGTTGAAGCAAATTGGTGGGTGTAAAAGTGATCAAAATAGAGGGTAAATATTTACATCCAATCCTGCTTTTACACGGTCTTTTATATAAGCTTGATATGGCAAACTTTAAAATAACAATCTTTTACTGTTTGTGTGTATGTGTGTTTTTTTGAGAAAAAAGTGAAATATTGTTTTACGTCAAAAAGGCCATAAAATGAAATAAAAATAAAAATATTTTTATATATTTCACGAAATAGTAGAAATAGAATTATTATGGGAATTATTATTAGTCTTCTGTTTTCAATTTAATTTTATACGGCGTGTTTTGGGCAAAATGTAGACAGTAAACAGAGGCTTGGATGTAATCTAGAACATGAAATATACGAAATAGTTTTGAAACTCTGAAGAGTATCAAAAAGCATTTACACACATGCACATGTGAATACAAACATATCGCTGCCTTCATAGAGAAAGGTCACAACTAATTTTCTATCGAAAACTTATAAATTAATAATATTTAATATAAAATCTTTAAATAATTCTTTTAGTTAAAAATTTGCAATTTTGAGAAAGTAGTTCGTTTTTGCTCTACTGTGAAGTAGGAAAACTGTCAATTAAGGCCTTTTTATATTACTGTAGGGATATACATATGTATATACAACATGCTGGAAGTGTTTAAAGCACTACTTTAAAGCAATACAAGAATAAAAGTAAATGAAGAGAATAGAAACCTTTTCCGGCCACTTTCCATGAAAGTAAATATGTGTGGCCAGAAAATGCCTTTAAATAAAACAAATTTTTCTTCTGGCAAAGAAAAAAAAAAAAAAGAAAAGAAAAGTGTATAGTAAGTGTATTAGGCAAAGATATAAATTTTAAAAATTAAACAAAGTAGGCAAATGAGCTGTGTAAGCATGTACGAGTATATATAAAATATGCAGCTGAAATTTTTTTTTTCTAATCATTGAAGTGAAAAATGCTCCAAACTCATTATTAGAAATATTTATTTATTCATTTTGTTAATTACTTATTCATGTTTTAATTTTTTTTTAACTTTTATTTTGCTTACGAAAATGAAAACTGAATTGTATTGCTTATCTAATTAAACAAGAGCGAAAAAATATCGGTTATAGTTAATAATATTGTAATAACCATGATTTCGTTGCTTACCTGGTATAAATACCGGATAGGCAATATATGTGGCATGTGTTAACTTAACGCTAATGGAGATGTTAGTTAAAGGCATATTTAAGGAAAATACTGCTAAACGAGTGGTAAAGATGTTTTTTGACTTTCACGAAAAGAAAAATGTAGCGTTTTCAAGGCATACATGCGCTGGAATATTTCATAGCTACATATGAAATCTTCAGCAATGGAAATGACATCATTGGCTAATGTTCGAAACGTCCATTGATTCATAATCGGACAAATCATGTTGTCTTCCAGTAAGGCAGTACAAAAAGAAATTTACAATACATATTTCAACTTAGTTTGTTCTATTTTTTACTGAATCTGCGAGTCACATATAATGTATTTCGGTTATTAAAAAAAAAACAAAAAGACAAGTAAAGAGAATGCCGCAAAAGAGCAATAAAAGAATCGTTTTCATAATAGTTGGCTAAGCTTGAACTGGACCATATTAAAAAGCTGCTCAAAGCAAATTTATTGGAAACAGTCTAGTGAACTCTAGTGGACACAACAGTAGATCTCAATTGAATTTTTAGCTGATGGTTATAAAGCAAAAGGAAGTTACGAGTGAAATAACCAAACCCACTGAAAACAGCTGTTATAATTCGCTGTCAATAACTGTGCACAACCATAGGAAATCAAGGGAATTGTGCCTGAAGGCAATAACCACAAAGCGCTGCTTGTGCTGATGATTATCATTATTTCTCATTTAAGCTCTTAACTTTGCTTAAGCTCTTTGATGAGTGAAGTTGTACTTCGAAATTGATAATGCCAAAAACAAATCCTGTGCTTTAACAGGGCTCTGTTATTGCAATAACATACCTCTGTTAAAATTGTAAAATCAGTAAGTGGCCATTCCAAATAGAATTGTGACCAGATTTTTTTATTAAATAAAAATTATGCGAAGACTTAGCCATGTAGCGAGACTTAACGTTTAACACACTTAGGAAATTTCAATGAAGTATGAATTCCAGGAGAACGAAGTTTACTTACTGGCCATTTTACCTCTGCCAACCAACAATTGACATCGTTGTTAACATACAACTCTAATAAGATCTATTTCATATGATGTGAATAGTGAACATATAAGTTTGGTGTGACCACTATAGATTTCAGATTTCAGAAACTTTAGCAGCAAATGACATGAATCACTCTGCTACACTAATACCATTCACTACAGCGAAAATGTGATGTGACTGCTTCATGTTTAAAAAAATTACACCAAACTGATGTTGTAGATGTCACACTATCATACAAATATAATGTAAGCAAATTTTCTCCATCAGCTGATGCATGGAAATGCAACTATGGTCATATGGCAATGATTATTTTATGAATATTTTCATAATGTTTTGCATGTCGTACGATTTGTCACACAGATGCATCTTTAGGACACACTATCCTACTATATATATGCTTTCCCAACAGACATGTCACACTACTAATGCTTATATAAACGTCGTTCGCCACAGTTGTGTTCGTAGATCGTAAATCAGGTAAATTTTTCTATTTTTAGTGCATTACTTATTTTTTTTTTTTTTTTGATGATAATAATTTTGCAGAGAAATTAAAAGAAAAGATTTTTTAATGCTTTCTTGAGTTGGTACAAGTGCTCTACCTCTCCACCTGCTGCTGTTACTAATGCTGATGGTGGCATATATAGCAGTGAAAAATATAGAAGCAAAAATTAATTCTCTATGACGTTGACTGACTGACTAGCGCACGAATTAAGGGATAAGAAGACTAAAATCATGAAGAAAATGTATTTTTGGAATACTTTAAATTTACGTTCACAACGTTAAGAGAGTTGTATAGTTGCAACTAAAATATTTTTGATGCTGTTAGAATGACGGTAGAAGCAATTAACGTTTATGTGTGAATATTTCTACTACTTTTTTGTTTGTCGTTTTTGTAAGTAGAATTTCTAAAAAAAAAAAAAATCAGACTTTACGTCTGTATGTAAAAGTGCTTGTTTAAGTTGGCATGCAATCAGGTATAAAAACACATTCTGCTGTTACTTTTCTTTTTAGTTCATGCTTTCAGCCAACTGCCGGTCTGCACGGTTGGGTCTGTTTGCTGTTCTTATATTCCATACTTGCATTTGAACACTTTTAAATTGATAGCTTGAACTTTTTCTCCTTTTTTTTGTCTGCGCAATATTGCGATTTTTATCTGAAAAATGGTCGTATTTAAACAGAGTGTGGTGTATGTGCTTAGTTTGCTTGTGTATAAGTTTGTTGCATTTTGCATTTTATGGAATAATTAAAAAACTTGCTGCGAAGTGTTGCTGATAGTTCTAGTTTTATTTGACTTATTTTTTTATACGTAATTAACCGTGAATCAACGCCATACGCCAATCGTCGCTCATCATGGCCGTTACTTAAGAGCTTAAGAAGAAATGCATACAACAAACATATTTACTTTAAAAAGATTGTAGTTTGATATCATATTGAAAGACAGATAGATGCAATTATGTATCGTTGGCCCACAGTGGAAATGCTCAACCTGCAATTCGTTTTTGCAATAGATTTTTTTTATAGATTTCAATGTACATTCAGTTTACATTGAAATCACTTGAAAAAAAATCTATTGGAAAAACAAAAGCCCAGTTATGGCCTTTTTACTTCAGGCCAACGATATAATAGATGTATAAATAAAACCCCTTTTGGGTTTGTGTGTTTTGTAATACTCCAACTTTTATAAATACATTTTCATCTAACCATTTTTAATCATTTTGTCTAGAATGACAAAGTTGTAATAATCAAATATTAACTTGGCCAAACAGTAGTTGCACAGTGGCGCGAGATAGCACAAAAAAATATAAGGACAACTTCATCGTAGGAATATTTACAAAAATTGAGAATAGTTTTTTATTGTTATTCTATTTTATTGAATTAAGTTTTTATTTTCTTTTATAAAAGAGTTTTTCTTTATTTATTATTTTTATTTTCTTCAATTTTACATTATAAGCTTTTTTAAATGCCTCGCCTCAGCAGTATACATTATATTTAAGGAAATCTGAAATTAATATTTAAAAAGATAAAATGTTAATAAACATATTTGATTATTCATTCATTGCATCAGAAGCGTTTCTTCTAAACTATGATATTCGCTAAATAGATCTTACGTTGTACGTAATCAATATGTTGGCGGTTTTTTTTTTCTTTGCATGGTCACGTTGGGAATCATAGATTCCCTGCGTTCTGTTTGGTCTTGCAAAAAAGGAATTGAATGGATTGGTTTTATTGGCATAAAAATGTCAATTGTTATTTCAATGCACTCAGGGTTGCATTTTTTTACACTGGTAGCATTGCATTTTATATTTATTTTGCATGAATATTATGCAAGTATTTTATATTGAGCAGTTGCCTCCTTCCGAGTGTTTTTTGAGTACTGAAAGTAGAATTTGCCTTGATTAGAGAAACTAAATTATCACTATTTTTATATGGCAATGCAACAGATCCTGAACCTTACATCGTATTCATTTTCCCTTCTGCGAAATCACAAACCAAATTGGCTGTATTAGTTGTACTGTCGTAAAACCAAATGCTAGTGAATTCGCCCTTAATCTGTCAAATTTTCTTATGATGGAATTGTGCTCTTGCGAATGGTCATAAATAAGAGCTTTTAGTACGTGAAAACTGTTTATTGCGCTTTTAATTTTTTTTTGATTATAAAGCGAGACTGGCAAATAAACACTTCTAAGCCATAATTATTAATAAAGAAAATAATTAATTTAAACTAAAATTTATTTACTTTAAAACCCTGTGAAAGAAATCAGCATTTAATTTACAAATTGGCCAAACCCAAAATAAATCTTTGCACAAACCGTTTTAAAAATCAATCAATAAAAAATCCTGCCGTTTTACATGAAGTTGGCTGCAAACCAATGAAGTTTAAATTGAATTTACTTAAACAATATTCATTTGGTTGCATTCTAAATCGCCTAAATTCCTTTAAAGTTTTAGTTTTAGTTTAACTTTTTTTTTAAAAAACAATTCCTGTAATTTCCGGACTTTATTTACATGCCCCGGCTAAAAACATGTTACGTTCGCTTCTGAGCGTACAATTACATGCAAGCAACTCCATAAATATCATGTGATGGTTGAATTCTTAGTCTGAGCAAAGTAGTGTATGTAAGTGCGCGTTCACAACTGGATATGTGCAGCTTCTAGAGCAGTAAAAAAAAAAGCGAGAATGCATGGTCGGTTGCAGTATATAAAAAATAAAAAAAGCTTTTGCTTGTTGTTTTATGAGGCTGCAAAGTATTTCTTTGATGTAAAAATTTGTTCACTACTTACACACCATGAACGTGTACGAGCAAATAAACTGGCTGAGATGATTATTTTAGTTGTGGTTAAAACTTGCATTTTACAACATTTTATATTAGTATTAAACAGGAGAGGGACTTAAGTGCACACCGAAACAGTCATGAGATACGGTGCACACAATTATGCAGTGTGAGAAAGAATATTAAAATTAGTCGGAATTAGTGCTACAAAGCCAACATATTTTAAGCTACGATATTGAATATTCAGTAATGATAAACTATGCAAATTAAAATTTCTATGGAAGTGTAGCTTCGCAAAGTCATGGCAGTTTGGACAACAAAATACAATTTTGGTATAAAACATGTTTGATGCTGGTTTATGATCCTTTGAACTCTAAGCAGGACAGCAATCGCAATTTCACTAAATACCCAAATACACTATCCTACGGAATCCTACAAAAATCTTATAAAAACCAGTTCAAACCGGCCACACTAGAATACAAATATGGTACAAAAAAGGATTTTCGCTCAGCCACGGAATCCTACAAAAATCTTATATAAACCAGTTTAAACCGGCCACACTAGAATACAAATATGGTACAAAAAAGGATTTTCGCTCAGCCACGGAATCCTACAAAAATCTTATAAAAACCAGTTCAAACCGGCCACACTAGAATACAAATATGGTGCAAAAAAGGATTTTGGCTCAGCCGCGGAATCCTACAAAAATCTTATAAAAACCAGTTCAAACCGGCCACACTAGAATACAAATATGGTACAAAAAAGGATTTTCGCTCAGCCACAGAATCCTACAAAAATCTTATAAAAACCAGTTCAAACCGGCCAAACTAGAATACAAATAAGGTTCAAAAAAAGATTTTCGCTCAGCCACTTGAAATTAATACTGTAATTTAGGGACGATATATCATATAACTTATGTCATGTGTACTGGAAAAATATTATAGTGTGTTAGGTTTTTTGACAAGTCGTATGACTTGCATAACTCAATGAAAATGTTTATAAAATAATCATTTCCATGAGATTATTGCTGCATTTACATCAAACCGCTAACAAAAGATTTCTTTGCAACATAGAACCTACAACGCCATTTTGAACTCTAACGGAATCCTATAAAAATCTTATAAAAACCATCTCAAACTGGCCACACCATAATTTTTGTAATAGATGAATGATTATTTTTATGCGATGCAAGATCGATAAGTATACTGAAGCCAGTAACGATAAAAAAAATGTCAAAATAATATTTGCAGATGGAAAAAGTACACAACATCTAACATATATAACGGATATTGTATAACCGTAATCGTAAAATGAGCATAAGGAAAGCTAATCGAATTTGCTATTTCTTTAAGTTATGAACGTTACAGATGCCAATCAGCTGTTATTATTTTCTTCTTCTTTTTTCTATAACCAACTGACAATAATTTCTACGATGTTATTTTTAACAACAGAAAGTTTACATATATTTCTCATGGCAAAGTTACACAAAGTATAGCGCAAAATCGAAAAATTAAAAAAATATTATTCAGTTTTTTAAACAGATGTGAAGCTTAATTAAATAATAAATTATTCAAAACGAAAAGGTCGAATAAAAATAAAAACGAAAGAAAGTTTTCATATTGTATTGTGCACGTTTACGAATTACAGTACACAAATATGAAGGCAAAACACTTGTAATTATAAGAACTTGTAATTACGCATTTTTTCCTTAATGAAATGCATTTATTTATAAATGAATTATTTATGTATGTATATTTAATTAAAAATTAATATTTATATATATATATACATACATATGTATATTGTAATAAATTCATTCTTTTATATTTGAAATATTTCCACAACTTCTCTTTGCAGCAACATTAGCCCATACTATATAATAAAGAATTTCCATTTTTTAAATTTAAAAAAAAGGGATTTAAATTAAACTGTAGCTTATTTTATTTTCTATAAAATTTCTCATTTCCTTTTGTTTATTTCCTATATTTTGACAGTGATGCCATGCGATGACAATTATAACGATACTGTTATCGATAAGAATTTACCGGATCAGATAATCGTTACTGTAAACGAATAGAATGGGCTGTAGAGTATGGTCTTTGCAAATCGTTATAAGTTACTGAATCGCTCTACTGATATTTAAGGTTTCCTCCAGCCCTATACATGACATATGTGGTTGATAGTAGATAGTAAGGTCGTTGGAACAAGATACAGTAGTGAATCATGTGATTATGACTTCAAACAATAAGACAAGGAAAATTAATTGGTATCAGAAAAATTCGTGATAATTCTTTATTTTTCTATGACTGCCGTGTAAGATAGACTCTACTCCGGTAAAGACAAATTTGTGTATTTTTTTTTACAGTAATACGTGTAATATTAACTTGTCATTAACTGAATACGAATGAGCGTTAACAGAATGCCGATAAAATTTATATTAGTTATTTAAGAACAACATTATTCAACTAATATACATAAATAATTTTAAAAATAATATTGCTTAACTTTAAAAGCATTCGAGAAACACGTTTGCTTTATTTCTTTGACAAAAAAAAAATTTTCTCGCTTGTCATTTGCATACCTTCAATTAAATGGGGGAAAATGTGTTTATAATTATATGATTGATATGCCAGCGTGTAGCCTAATGATTGGTAACCTGCTCCGCCAGCCATGAGGTCGGCGGTTTTGATTGCCGCTCAAAATACGGCTGCTTATGTACAGGCATCTTAATAGAACCATAATTCGAGATACTAAATGATTCCCTATATGTTAGTTAATTACAAAACGCTATACCAGTGGTCAAGTTAAGCTCTTGTCAAATCGTTAGGAGTTATTGAATCGTATTACTGTACTGAAGAACATCGAACAAGTAATTTCTTGTTCATTTTTGTTCAATTGGCGAATTTTTTCTTGGCTCTAAATATCTAAAAATTTTTTTTTGTATTTATGCTGCTAAAAGATATTAGTAATCGTTTGTTTCTGGATCAAAAAGCTGTCTACTGTCTCCTTACAACATGCATTTAGAGGATTTTTTCTTGTGATTTTGTTAACCAAAACCACGTTCCAGTTTATCATGGGGTGAATAAGTATATATTTGTAAAAGAATCTAAAGCTGTTTTGTCTGTAAAAGTCTGTTGATATTTTTTTGCTTCTCTTACTTTACTTGTTTCTATTTGCCAGAAAAACCGGAAAATGGTAGATACACTTTTATTGTAGTTTTTGTAAACTAACATTGAGGTTATTTTTGCACGTACTGTAGGCGGAAGAAATACATACAAACATTCATAAATGGTGAGATACAATATAAAAAGTTTAAGCTTAAAGAAAGAACAATAATAACAGCATAACTTAATCAAAAAAAAAAAAACGAATTATTAGATATTTAAAATTCAATTATGACATGTTTGTGGCAACACGTGTGTGTGTGAGCATGTTTCACTACAGAATAAAAAGATTGATATGGCAAAAATGAAATACGGAAAGTAAAAAAATTGAATAAGTAAAAAAGTTTCATTAAATTTGATTTACGGAACTTATTACACGAAAGCTTTTAACATGTATGCACACATACGACTACATACGAGTACATTGTAACGGATATGTAAATCAAAAAGTTTTTCCAATTATCTATTCTTAACCTGTTGCAATTACAGAAACAACTCTTAGAAGTTAATATTTACATGTGCATGGATACCTAAAACAAACACAGTTGTGTTATTAGGGCGTTACCTTTTGTTTATTCTGCAACATATTTATTAGCCGCATTTTTATTATACATACAGTGTGTTCATACGTTACAGGCAACAAATCTCAGCGCTCTGCGGTATTCAGATGTGGGGATTTGCTGTCAAATGAATTTTTTTGTTTTAAATTAAGAGACTGATTTATTTATTACTCCATTCTTTAGTAGTTTGAAATAAGAAATACAAAGAACGACACAAAAAGAGACTTTTCCATATTTCAATCATATAAAAAGATTTTTTTTATGTGATTCTTTATTTACAATCTATCCAATCAAAGATTATAAGTAATTTGATATTGTAATCAAAATTTAGATTTGCTGTGTAACAGAGTTACCTCTGTCAAAGTACAAATTGGGAGTATCGTAGACTGACCTAGTAAGTTGCTTCGATACGCACTTTCCCTATTTAAGAAATAAAAACCTGTATTTTTCGCGATGTAAAATTCGCTTTTACATCGTTTGGGCTGACTAAATTTTTTTTAATATAGGATATAATTTAATCCAGCCACACTTCTAAAAGAGAAGCAGTTAATTTAAACCTAAAATAAATATATTGATAAAATATTAACTGCAATTTTTAACACAAAATTTAATCTTTGTTTCGTTGTTAGTGCAAAAGGTGGCAAATATTATTGTTGAAAAATCTTTAAAAATTCTTATTCTATTTGATAGATTACTATTTTGATTGACAGATTAGTATTAAAGCAAACCTCTGAATTGTATATACATATGTTTTGTATTTCCCATTAAGATAAATACACCATAGTTTAAGGCGGCGTCGGGTACATCGTACATTAAACATTTATAAATTCACTGCAATGCGATTTTAAAAATCGCCGCAGTTGTAAGTTATTAGTCTAAATTATAATGTTACTCACTCCCTTATGTGGATAATTTGGTGAATACTTTTTAGCAAAATGTGTAACAGACTTCTTAACAAGTGTATGTGATTTGCGAATTGCTGCTAAAAAAAACTTCATTTAAAAGCTGTTACTGTACGATCGCACAACCGGCATTTTATTAATTAAACAATAAACTAGAAATAATTTAAAAGGCGACTGAAAATATCTACCAATTATAACTGAAATAAATAGACAATAGTACAGTAATAGTAGTGGCGAACCCAAATATTTGCATACAAGCAGATGTCGAAATAGTAAAATTATAAAAATTATCTTCTAACTCTGTAATTTTTTTTTTTTTTTTCTTCAAAAAGAATGTTTTTAACTGTTTTATTTATTTTAAGCCGATTTATTATTTAAACCACATATTTTTAAAAAACATTCAACCTGCATTACATCTGTAATTCCGAATACAGGTCCTAATATTTTAGTGGTATTTTTAAACAAATTTTTTCTTACACTTTCGAAAAAATAATTATGAAAGAATATCGTACAGGATGCCAAGCAAAACATGAGTAAATTTGCAGCTTTAAAATTAGAAAAGAAGGAAAAGAGAAAGACAAATCTCAGCAGATTTCTGCAGTTATCGATATCTCATAAAGCATTGATCAAACAATTTCTGTGTTATGCTCGTTGTCAAAGTGACATTATACACAAATAAATTCTTTTGTGTTTTGTGGCTTTGTTCCATTCAGTTGAGAGTTACAGGGTGTTACCGACTTTTCTTCTTCTTGAAGATTTACTGATTTTGCTTTGATAAAGTTGAATATGGAACAAAATCTTCTGAAATATTGAATGATTTTTAGGGTACGGAATAGATTGTGTTTATGGAACGTATATTGTCGAAAATGTCCTTAAATTCACCGTAAATTGGCCGGTGGCCAAAGATAGAGAGTAAAAGATGTCAAAAAATTTGCTCAGAACAGAATTTCAGTAACTTAAATATGTAACTTTGGAATTTTATGCAAAAAATTACATTTTTAATTTGCCAATTCGCTATGTCTTCTAAGTTTACTTCTGAGCTTAGAAATTAGAAATAAAATATAATTTAAGCCAAAAAGGCACATTATGAAGAGTTTGTTGAGTTTCCACATAAATTGGAGACGAAAGGCTTAAATAAATAATTTTTTTAATTATTAATTATTAACCGGAATGAGTGTATCACTTTGACAATTTCCCTTTAAGTTTAACTTCATAAAAGACAATGATAAATTTCAATGCCTAAAAAAAATTAATAGAGACCTTGGCAACACTAGAATGCGAAGCAGGCATAACACACAACACACAATACTAATCCGACCACACACTACTTAAAGAAAGATAAATGACGATACAAACTTGTATGAATAAGAATACTTGTTGTGACAAGAACCCCAACAACACAATAACAAATTGCATTTTTGGTGAATAAAGTAAAAAAAAAATATGACAAGCAAAAAAATATTAAGATATTCCTTCACAAAAATTATTACAAGATTTGTCTTATAACAAGGAAATTTTTTTATATAACATTAAAGAGCAAAATAATTTAAGAAACCGGTTCGAAAGGGGCTGTTGAAAAAAATGTTGAAAAAGTCATGAAGGCCAATTGAAAATAAAAAAAAACTTACCTCTTGTGTACTAAGCAGGATGAGTTGTTTTAACCTTGTTGAGTGCAATAAAGACAAGAGAAAAGAGCAAAGAAGATGCATAAATATACAGGTTTTTAGACGGCTCTGAAATAAATGATTGTGTGAGGGGGATGTTGCGGATACCACAATTTATGCAAGGTATAGCTAACTAATTATTATAAAATGTAATTTTTAGAATTTTAAATAAATATTTAAGGGCATGCTTTTCCTCTTATTAATTAACTTAGACTAAAAATTATAAAATTTTTATCGCATGTCATTAAAAATTAGCAAAAATTTTAAATATTTCCATTTTCTTTATAAAGACATAAAAAGTTGCCGGTACCCCTCCACAGCCCCCGTCATTTGTCCATCCGAGCCACTGCAGTACCTATAACTCATTGATGCACAACACACGTACTTTTCACCTAAAAACTAACAACGGATATTTATTGCTTTCATTAGGCAATTTTTTCTCCAACAACGACATAAACATTTAAGCAATTTTCATTTTTATTCTAATTACTTATAATTTTTTATTTTTTTTTTATTTTTTACACTTACACTTTTGCTTTGCTATTTGTTCTTTTTTGCTTTTCTATAGAGAAACTTTAATTTCTATTCTACTCGATAACACACACACAAACACACCACTCAACCATAGAATTTGGTTGTTTAAATATTTTATCAGAATTTTAACAAGGCCTGTTGTCGTATCTAATAATTGGCAACAAGCAACAGCAGCCTCGAACTTCGAACAAAAAAAATTAAGCAAAATACAGCAATCTGTATATACATAATTATAGATATGGATGTGTGTGCATATTTGTATTTATCGTACGCATTAAATATTTATTGCACACATTCGAAAATTAGTTATGCAGCTTACTTTCTTTTTTAATGTTTTATTCACTTTTTTTTAAAGACGTTCAATCACAATACACATGAAAATTATCTATTTTATTTCAGAGCAACCGCATTTGCAACGAAAAACTAGCAACAACGAACCGTAAATGAAGTATCACACATATTTTGAAAGCAAAAAACATTCTCTATTTGACAGTTAGTTAATAACACTGTTGCAAGAAAGTGTAGTAAATAGTGTGTTCTGAGTGTACAACTCTGTTTGACAACAGGTGAAAATTTGATCCCATTTAAAAAAATAAAACAAAACTTGCACATGAATATGAAATTAAATTTTCATCACAATGATTTCTTATACTTAAAATATAAACTTTTTCAAAAGGTAAATCTGTGTGTTAATAGACAAGTGATACATACGAAAATAAAAGCATAATTTAGTTAGCCAAGACAACCACCAATGGGATTTTTAGCAACAACAATAACGGGGAGAAACTATAAATTACTGCCAATTAGTCTAGACAAGCATCGCTCCTACTTTCAGGCGTTGCTTGTGTACACAACACAACAGTATTTTTGTAACGCTCCCACGTGAGAATTTAAAGACTACAAGTTTACTGTCCAGGCAAAGAATGTATTTTAAGAGATTGATACCGGTAACGCTGCATTTATATATGAATGTGTAAGTTTAACTTTTAAATCATTTTGTTACAGTAATTCTAACAATATCGAATCCACATAGCACGTGGTAAAGCATTAACTCATATGAATTATTTATATATTGTTGATAAAATCAAGCAATAGCGTTGGCCTCTAAATACCAACTTGGCGCTTTTGTAGCATCTTCCTACGGAAGGAGAAATTGAAAAAAATCAAAAACAAAGTTATAAAAATTAGAAAATGAATAATACCGAGATGTTTGGAATTACAAACACAAGAGATAACTTTTTTTTTCACGACCCAAATTCCCAGAAATTCAAAGTTGTACCTTCAATTCACGCCTAGAAACTGAGTTCTTCTGTAGGCGAGTCAAAAGGTTTTAAACGCTAAGACTCCAAGTGAGCTTGTAAAGACACATCAAATTATACGATCTTAGGAATATGTGGCGGTTATATTCCCTCTATTCCAATTTTTGCTAATGGGATAAAATTTCGGAATTAAAAGGTTTTTTTTTTTTTAATGCTAAAGTAAGTTCACTACTACTGTCATTGTATTGGAACATTTATTTATTGAATTTTATATAATTTATTAAGTTTAACTTTTATTATATTGTTTTATTATATTTTTTATTACTTTAAAATTACCTTTTAAAGTTTAAAAAATTTTTAAATAGAAACAGTTGAATTTTTTACCAAAGCTGCTGTAACAAACTGCGAGTATACCACTGATTTAATAAAAATATTATTAAACATTTTAAATAAATTCAATTAATACATTCATATTTGTAAATAAAAACTATATGAAGAATATCTCAAATTTTTTAAAATCTCTTATATACGAGTAAATATACTTAAGTGGTAAATTAAAAGGCCAATTTATAGTATATTTTTATTAGATTTAGATAAAATTTCACTTAAATTCCATGTGAAACTCCGATTTAAATAAAATTTTTATACAATAAAATATCAATATAGAGTGGACGTATGAATTATTAAAGCTAATAAAATATTTTTATCTTCTAATATTCAAACTAATAGCAGCTAAATAAACTAAAGAAATTTAAAAAAATAACATTGAGGCAGGTCACAGTATAGCAATAGAGCACAAAAGCAAATTTTCAGAAAAATTCAGTTAAATTATATATGTATGTACATATATGTATAGGAGAAATTGAAAAATATACTTTATTTTCTTAAAATGTGTATGCATTCGTAATTATTTTTAGAAATTTTTAAATGTTCTATAATGCCGGTAAGCTGTTACTGTATGAAGCAGTTGCCATCAAATTGTGCCTCATTACTAGGCTAATGAAAGCAACATATTTATACACAAGAGGTCGGTCTGAGATACTATTTCACGGAATAAATAGTGTTCAATTCTTAACAGTTAATAATGAGAACACAAAATGCATCTTGGTAGCTTCTTAACTAAGGACAGAAATTGCATCGGAAATAATATCAAATTTCGTTTCAAATTGCGCTTTATGTGATACCCCTGCTTGCACAAAAGCCCTTTTAAAAGCTTAAGCCTTGAGAAGCCTCCACACGGAGACTTTTAGGATCGATTGATAAGCCTTTTCTAATTAATACCTCTTCATCAAGTATGCATAATGTCAATAAAATAAATATTTTCAATTAAAAAACAAATAATTATTTTAAATTGCAATGGTTATGGCGGCAACGCTCACTTTTTTCTTTAAAAACACAACACAAATTGAGACAATCTTAAACACAAAAGGATTAAACTTAAATACAACCAATATGTCATAGTAAATAATAGTATTTAACATTAAAAATGTTCATAATTATTAAAATAAGTATGTATGTACTGCAAAACAATTATTTAATAAATTTAATTGTTTTAATATTTTTCTTTTTTCTATGTTAACTAATTCATTTAAAGTAAACTTTATTTTGCAGACCTGGCCTTGCTAATGGTCTGCTTTTCGGCTTCACTAAATTCCAAAATACTTTCGATTGCCTGCAAATGACCCTGCGAGTTTTCCTTATCGGTGAGGAAGTAATAGACAGCACTCTTTAAGAATTGCAGCGTCACTTCCGGATCGACATGAGTGCGATTCTTTTGCGCTTCCATCAAACGACGATAAATGGTCTACAGTTATAGTTCGTTTTCAATTTTATTTTTGTATTTTTGTATTTTTTTTTTTTACAAATTTGAAAACGCAATTATTTGAAATGACACAAATTAAATAAGAAAGAAATGGGGGGAAAATAAAGGTGGAAATATTATATTTTGTTGAAATATTCAATGGTAAAATAAATTTTATTATTTAAATTAAAATAAACGAAAAGTATTTCATGTTCACGCTCAAGTTTAATTAATATCATATGTAATAAACTAAATAAACAAAAGAAATAATTAAAACACCAAAAATATATAAATTTATATACAATATGTTGTGATTGCTTTACACAAAGTAAATAAAAATCCAAATGGAATGTTAAAATGTGCTCGTTTTTAATAATAATAATTATTTATTATGATATATTAAATGATTTATTATAATGTATGAGTATAACGGAGCCTACACAGAAAAATGTTTAAAACTTGTACCCAAAACATTCGTCCTTAAAGGCATGTGAGTTAATGATATTTGCGACTGTTAAATAAAATAAATTGTTAAATATGGAGGAGTTAACAAATTCTGCAAAACAGT
Source organism: Ormia ochracea (assembly GCA_963402855.1). NCBI lineage: Eukaryota > Metazoa > Arthropoda > Insecta > Diptera > Tachinidae > Ormia > Ormia ochracea. The sequence continues at coordinate 49,034,158 of OY727108.1, forward strand.
TTTTAGCATTTTAAATTCATATACTACATACATATAGCGTTCTACAAGAATATGTTCCATAGCTAATTGTGTAGCCTTTAATAACGCTGTATTGAAATAAACTTTAATTTGCAATCTTTAGCTATAAATGTATAATTTATTTTTTGTTATATTTTTACTTGATTTTGGTGACTTTCATACTTTTAAATAATTTAAATAATTTTTAGAAAATTCTGAGCAGATGGCTTTTTAAATTTTAGATTTTAAGCAAACTTTATACCGCCAGCAACGAGGACAGAGAGACAGACGGACAAAGTTCAGTAAACATCTTTTCTTATATGGATCCTGAATGTATATACATTATAGAGTTGCAAAATAATATTCTAGAAATTACCATAAACACATTAAACATATATGCGTCTATCCGTCCATCCTTTATGATAGAGGAGTATATAAAAATTTAATTGTACGGTTTTGATTTCCCCAATTAAAAAATCGTAAGTCCTGAACTCTTTATTTGTTTGTGAGGACTCTAAAATAATTTTCTTTTTACTTTTCAATAGCAGATGTGAGAAGTGATTTAATGTTTTTATTTTATTAATTTTGCTCTTGACTGTAAAAAAATATTTTCACAATAATATATTTTATTATCATTACTAAACCTTTTAATCCACACTCGCTCACATTGTTTAGATATGATAAGAGATAATACAATATTTTAAAATTATGTGAAATAAATAAATAAAATTATTTCAATTTTATTTGTATTTCCATACTATAACACAAAGGATATACCAATACTAAGACATTCGTGCATCCATTATTGTAAATAATTTTTAATATGGTGGCCGCAGTAAATTTATTAATTGAAATTGAATAATGATTATTGTTTGAATAATGAAATAAATATATATATGTTTATATAGCGGTTTCATGTTTTCGTCTGAAGAAATTACGGGGAATAGAGCAAGCTATTCCCCGTAAATTAAAATTTGAATTATTAAAATTATAAAATATTGCTTCGAAGGAGTTGATGACATTATTTTAAGCTTTTTCCTTCGTATTAATTAAAATATTAAAATTGTGTAGATAAAATGCAGCAAATTAAAATTTCAATATATAAGATTTGGCCAATCGAAGTTGGAAATTTTTCCATTATGATTTCATTGCTGATTGCAGTATCTGTATGAGAAAATATATCATGTGAATAGGAAATGCTTTGCTTAAAGGGATTTAATTGCCTTTAACTGCTATAAAAGGAATTATATAAAAACGCTTCCATGGAGAGTAAACATAAAGATTTACTTGACACGGAAAGTATTACAGAAATGGGCAATTCTTTCTAGAACATGACGTATAAGGAACAAATATTATATTAATAGGTACAAAGATATTTTAAACATTTTTCAACAATATATTATACAAAAAATTGAAAATAAGTTGTTATAATATTCAACATTTATTACTAATTAACTGATCTTTAAAATTGTTTATAAATATTGAATAGAGAATAAAATTAAAGGTCATAAAATACGTATTAAGTTGTAGGCAACATGTATGTTTTATCTGAAACATGCTTATTAGTATATTTTATTTTAATTAAAATTAACCTCTAAAAAATATTGTTTACAATTTTAATTATTAAAGAAATCTAAACCGAGTTTATATGTTTTGAATATTATACACAGAGTACTGGAAAGCTTTTTAGGTTTCCGGATAACCTTAATTACTTAAATAAATATTTTCTTTACTTTCAAATACAACGTTACGTACCTCTTTCGACAACAGGCCTGGCAGTTTTGTTTTATATCATTTATTTATTTATTTGCGAGTCAAAAAAATGTTTGTTGAAAAAGGAAAATTATCTGTATGTATACGAATGTATGTTTTTCAGAAAGGAAAACAAAAGAAAATCAATAAATGAAATAAATTAATAAAAAGGCTCGTAAGCTGCGACTTACGAAATTTCAATAAAATTGATATTTTTGTTCTTGAATACTAGTAGTTAGAGAAATATTATAATTTGTCATAAATTTATGAAACACTTTACAGATAACAAGAAAATATAATTATTTTCAACAAATAAAGTCTCGTATTGAATAATTCCCAACCGAGGCAATTAATTGGTCTGGCTTAAGTTCTCTAAATTATTATTTAATTTTCCAATAAAACTAACTTTTAGACACAAATTACCAATAGCAGGAACAGAAAAATTTTTTTTGGCTGCAACGAAGTTGGAATCGACTATAAAGCCAAGATGTTCTAAAAGCCATGGTCACTGGCGAAAATACAAATATTTACACACAAGATTAAATTAACTACTGAATTGTCAGTGAAATATTGACAAACCCAACAAATACAATTCATTCAATTTGGAACAAAATTCAAATGTTGTTTTAATTTTCGCACCCACTGCATTTTTTATTAGGAAAAACTTACTTCCGTCTTACACTTACACTCCATTTAAATGAATCCAAATCAACAACAGCTGTTAACCGGTGAAAAGGAAGAACTTTAAACTAAAAAAATTATTATTAATATTTGAAACACAAAAAGCCACTAAAAGGCAAAATAAAAATTTCTTTTAACAATTTTTTTCTTTCTTATGAAATATACGATTTAAAACATTTGCAGTAAAAACAATAAGTATATTTTGAAAATGTGGATAAAATCGCTAAAATATTAAACTTGCCCTGCAACTTGTTAGCAGGCGTAGAATCGACCATAAAACCATATTAAACTATTTGCGCCAAGCTGGATTCAAACATCGAAATAATAGATTTAAAAATTATAGATTTCTTTTTCCCACAACATATAAATTTCGCATTTTGTTACAAAAAAAAAAAAAAAAAAAAAAAAAAATATTAATATTTTTTCATTGTCACAAATCTCAGAAAAAATTTAGTTGAAATTAATTCTTAACAGGCCAATATTTTCAATTACAACCAAATTAAATTACTATTTAATTCCAAGTTAAACTTGAAAAAGAAAATAATATTATTTTTACAGACACCAACGAATGCTTTTGTTTAAAGCTTTCTGACGTTTTTTGGTTTTACTTTATGTAGGCAATTGTGGAAAAAGGATATGGGAGTTTTTTACTCCAAAAGCCATAAATGAAAGTTCTCTGTGTTTTTGGGTAGAGCTTAAATTTTGTAATAATTCATAATTATGAATTAAGAGAAGGTTTAGCTCAATTATTAAAAATGTGTATAAAAATATAATTTTATATAAAAAATTTCTTTAAAAAAATGAAAGCTGTGAATGGAAATAATTTCAAAAAATATGTTTTATTATTCCCAGTATATTTACATACACATATTTATGTATGTACATATGTACGCATGTATTTGTAGATAAATATTTATTTTAAGCTTTTTGCAGGCGGTTTTAAACTCGGTTTTAAAATTGCAAAAAAAAAAAAGAAATTACTTCAAACTAATGATGATATCATGAGACCAATTCCACCACACTGTAATGAATAAGAAAAAGCCCAAAAATGTGAATGCGCTCAAATAGAAATGGAGGTTAATAAACACCTTCAAAAATATCCAAAAAATTTAACCTGAATACCGGTGATATCGTTTAATGACAAGATATGATGAATAAAATTTAATTAAAATGAAAAACTAAAGCTTATTATTTTCAAATTAAATTGAACTGAAATACAGCACAACACCGATTTTAAAAAAATTATTTAATAGTTGTTAAATTACGACAACAAACCAATTAAAATAGAACTAATAAATTAAATTTAAAAAAAAAAAAAAAAAAAAAAAAAAACTAAATAGTGTGTGAGTGGAACTTTTACAAACCTTACGCGCGCCGAGTACCCACAAAGAAATTGCCTCTTTTGCTGTAAGGAGAGCATGATTATTGCCGCATTCTTTTCTACATTCTGCTGCCTATAAAATATTGGATATTTTGGAATATTTGTTTGTTTTTCCATAAAAAAAAATTAAAAAAATTCAAATAAAATTTTAAAATGAAAATTTGAATTAATAAAATTATAAGATATTGCTTCGAAGGAGTTGATGACATTATTTTAAGCTTTTTCCTTCGTATTAATTAAAATATTAAAATTGTGTAGATAAAATGCAGCAAATTAAAATTTCAATATACTGATATTAATAAATATTTAAATCAAAGCAAAATCATCAACCACAGCTACTTCACTGTATAAAATCGCATGCAAGAAATTGTTAAGTTTTAACTTCGATCGCTTTAAACTACAAACTCTAATTGTTAGTTAAATTAGTTACTTTTTTTAAACCATGCCCTCCTAATTCGTTTGAGGTTAGTCTTTTTGTACTTATAGGTATATTAGAAATGAAGCGCTATAAAAACTCAAATTACGTTTAATGTATCTAATGTTAGATTAAAAAATATATATAATTATATATGTCATTTGTTATGGCTTAAGCTGGTCTATAATTCAATGGTTCTCATAGCAACTCATTAGCAGACTTAAACCGAGTATCTGACAAGTAGCCAGAATATCTAGTTTTAATAACTTTAAAAAATAACTTGAAAAATAAATGAAGTAAAAATATGAAATGATAAAATTGACGATGCTGTCTAGAATGCTAGAAATGCTTCAAAGAAAAAGCGATTAAAAAAATCTTGCGAAGTGTAATGCATACATTACATTCAATGTACATAATTCTATGTTCGAAAATTCGAACTTAATAGAAAAGCAAAGTTTGCTTTAAAAGAAATCAGCCAGATCTACGAGAATGGTCAAAAAAATTTGTACTGCAATATATAGTCCAAAAAGAGCCAAATTTTAAAAATGTTATACATTTAAATAAATTTAAATGTCTGGTTGAACGTATGGGCCAAAACATTATAACATTAGCATCTAATATAATGATTTTTATTTATAGGCGACAGTGTCCAAACTCTTTTGCGGAACTTAAATAAGATTTTACAATTTTGGCTTCTCGTTTTTTTGGCTTAATATATAAACATGTACAAATTTAGAAAAAAAATTTTGTTTTAAAATATTTGTTAATATATTTAATATATATATATATTTCAAATTTAGGAGTTGTAACAGCAGGTCTACTTTTTTTAATAAAAGAATTGGCAAATTATGCAAACATCATAAATAAAATGTTTTTTTTTTTGCAATTTTGTTCTAGTATTTTATCAAGTCTTAAAAATTGCCTCAAGTGTGAACTTGCAGTGTTAAAGTTTAATAAATATTTGCGTAATTCATATTTTATTGCAGTCATTTAATACTTTTATATAAAAAGTATTAACAAAAATATACAGCATACAGTTTGCACAACATCCTGTGCTTTGAATAATGATGTTGTGAGAAATTTTTAATAAGAAATTTTATGAAATATATTCCAATTTTGCAAAAATATAGATAAAAAATTAACTACTTTAAATATTTAAAAAGTTTTATTAAAGATGAAATAATTTGGCATTTAATATTTGGAAAAATACAAATTGATTTTTCTTAACATAAACTTAATGAGAATTATTAAGCTAATAATTCAAAAACATTTAAATCAATTATGATATATATGATTAACTAAACAAAAAAACTCATTATTAAACTTTGCTTTTCAAAACATTTTCAAATAAAGTAATTATAACAAAAAGCAAATTAAAAATGTTATTTCTATTCGTATTGATTATAAAAAAAAAAGAGGTGCTGAACTTGTTAATTGCAATTGTGATGATTTCAAATTTATTTTAAAGAAAAAATTTGCCAAAAAACCTAATACTTATACTTTTGCGTTGGCGATATTTTTTAAAAAAATATATGTATATATAATGGGAAACATACAGCACATCCAACAAATGCATTCATGAGATGAATTTTGAAATTGAGACAGCATGATAAGAGACAAACGAATTCTTAATGACAATTGAAAGAGACGAACAGAAAATTTAATATAAACCATTAACAAAATGTGTGTTTTCCGCTATTTACTCAAGGCATAACGCAAACAAAATGCATAATGCAAAATGTTATGGTAAAAATGATAATAAAGATTTTGAAAAATCTTACACGTATATTTTCCAATTCATCCTGGGTAGATTGCAATTGATGCAGCAACTCATTGATCGATACTTTATTTTGTGGTGCTCGGTGTGCCAATTCTAAAGCCTGGAAATAAATAACGTTCGCAAAGTCATGAACGGCAGTATTAAATATCAGTATCAAATATTATGGAACCTATTATACCACATAATATAACTGATGAAAGTATTTGGAATTAAAAAGAGGGGAATCTTACAATATGAAATTTAATTTTTATTAATAATCTATAATTTTCTACAGCAAAAAAAATGAAACATTTCGAAAACCCAAAAAAATATATATAATGAGTCCTAATTATTGGTTTGACGCATATGCGAAAATATCAACTTGAAGTTGAAATGAAGTTTTGCCACACACATAATTTTTTTATTTTTAAAACTGATTACAACGCCTGTTTTGTAAAAAAAATGTAAATTTTCGTAAACTTTTATGAAAATGGTTAAGTTATTCTTTTAATTAAAATTAAAAAGATAATAATGTGGTTCTATGCCGTATATGACACTCAAGCAGCTTGTTGTACCGCATATTTATTAAAGCAATCGCAAAAAAATGGCTGAAAAGATGTTGAAATTGATTCATTGCTAGTTTGTGCTTGTATGGAACATACATTTTCAGAAGTCTATAAAGAATAGCGTGCAGAGTCATTCAACTGCCAGATTAATTTAAGTGCATTTTAATACAAAATTATCAGCCGGTCATAAAAATTGTGAGATTAAAAAGTTGCAAATTAATGCAGATTTTAATAATTAAAAAATTCTAGCCTTTTCTAGGAATTCTAGCCCTTTCGTCCGCAAACTAAATTCAGCAACACCATAATTTAGATACATATTTAATTTGGGGCACATCTACTTGTTATATTAAAAAGCCCCAAATATACGAATAATAAAGAAAAAATGCAGTTCACCGAAGTTCCAATAGTAAAATCTTTTTGTCTATAGTAGCCTTAAAAAGGGGCCTTTTAAATGTTAATGGCATGCACTATTAAATGTAAGTTTTTCATACCTGATCAGCTCGAGCAATACGTTCAGCTTCTTGACCCTTCTGATACATGTGTAAATACATTTGCTTTTGTTTTTCTTCATGTTCGGCCAGACGTCGTTGCAACTCTTCTAATTGTTTTTCCAACTCACGAATGCGCTCTTTGGCATGTTCGTAGTCGGGCACAATGTCAGCATAGCGTGTATTACACTCAGCTAACTTCTGCAGCAAGGCTTCAATACGATCACAATTCGTACGTTTCATTTCGCTTGTGGCGGCATCTTGATTACGTATTAAATCCTCAATACGTTGCTCATATAAACGTATCAATTCTTGTCTTTGTAATTCATATTGTTCGACAGTTATAGCTGAACCGGACGATGCATTTGGTGAACACGATGCCATTTCACGCCCGCAAGCCTGATCGTTTGTGTGTAGTGATTGTGAATACGATGACGAGTCTTTAGAATGTATAGAAGAAGATGTAAGATCTTCAAAATGTCCTGAATCGGCAAACGAACTTTGCATATCCGATGACAAATGCATCATGTTATGTTGTTGATGATGTAAAGAGCCTGAAGGAGTATGAGCACGATGACAAGGGCTAGTAGATGTCTTTTGTGCATCATCAACCATATCGACTATGGGGGAAACGTCCTGAGATGTCTTAAGATCAGCTTCGCGTACTGTAACAGCATCGCTGGAAGCTGACCGCTCTTCCGGCGAACTAAGCGAAGCTTTGAATAATCTCAATTCGACCACTTCGCGCGTTAAACGCAAAATTTCCGAGTCCTTATGTTCAAGATCTTGACGAGCGGCGCATAATAATTCCTTTAAGCGTCTCAATTGCCTTTGTGCTCTTTGGGTTGGCGTGAGATAATCCGCTCCTACTTGCCCGGCATAATTCGAACAGTGAACAACATATTTCATTTTTCGTCCACTAAATGTTGTACCATTTCTTAAAAAGAAAAAAAAATTATTAGCATTATTAAAATAAATTTGTTTCCCCTCCGCTTACCTGGCCACATACGGGTGTTCACAAGACATTGTTGATCGTCCCGAGGTGGTGGTACCATATGAAAATAAAGAATCTAAATCATCATCCAAATATGTTGTCGGCGAATCGGGTGTCACTGGTGGTGTTTTTGGTGTTAGTTTGCAGTGAGGCAAAATTTTGCACTCTGAGGAAGGATGATGATTATACTGATGCTGATGCTGATGCTGACTATGGTTATGATGATGACAATGTGGATGAGTTGTTGAGTGTGGTGTAGATGTAGCAGCAACTGTATGAAGTCCGGTTTGAATATTGGGAGTTCTTGGTGATTTAAGTCCTTTAGATGTTACTGTAGCTGAGCCTGCTGCAGCGGCTGTTGTCAACGTCAATGGTCGTATTTGTTGTGTGCCTGATGTACTTGTTGCTGCCGCTTTTGCGTCACTATGCGTTGTTGCGCCGCTATAACTCAAAGACTGTATTGTGAGAAAGGTTAAATAGTGTTAATAAAATGAAAGCAATTTTTTTTTTTCTTCTAATTTTCATTACTTCATTTTTCATTTGAAAGCATTGTGAACGCTTTTACGTTCTCATACAATTGTTAATTCATTAACTCATCTTTCATTCATGCATGTACAGAAAAACAACTTAGTAATTGCTTTTTCTTTTAAGTTATTTGTAATTAACTAGAAATGAGTGTTAAGCCACAGCTACTAAACAAATAGAAACTACAGAGGTACGAGGAAGCATACATATGATATACAAATTACTACCAATATGTGCAAGCACATATCTTTGATCTCAAATAGAAAGGCCCTAACTCGGATTTATTTTTGCAATAGATTTTTTAGTGATTTCAGTGAATATTCAGATCATATATGAATGAATATGCTCAGGTGAAACATAAAATTGTTGCACAGTGATTTGCAGCAGTAAAAATCAACGATAACCATTTAGATAAATTTTCACTAAAATAATTTTTAATAATTTATTATTTAATTGGGATTTAGATCTCTTAATAAAGATTAATTATATTTTATATTTTCGATATTTCGTTACAATTTCTGTAACATTATTAAATTCAAAATTATGAAAAATGAAAAAAATTTAAAAACTAAAAAAATGTTAAAATGGAAAACCTTTGTAATATATAACCTAATCTAATATATATAACCTAATATATGCTATATAACCTAATAAATGCTCTCAGCCATATTATCTATATCTGATGATGGAACATTTATAATATGTAAGATTTCTAACATATATCGTTGTCAATAATATATTTACATAATTTTTTTTTTTATATTTATTTTTTGTTTATTTTTTATTTATTTTTTTTTAATTTTTTTTTAATTATTTTTTTTTTATTTTCAAATTTATGGCGAAAAATTACTTAAATAGCCTCATTTATAATTTATTAAATAAAGTTGTTGTTTTAGCCTTAAAGAACAATTTAATTGGCACTACTAGAAATTATATTATTGTTTTCGCTTGTCTTGTAACAAAGTTTCATTCCCGTCAAACGTTTCTATTAAAAATCAATTTTTTCTTTTGCAAATTTTTGAAAATTATTCAACCTTTTTGTTTATTGCACATCTTTCAAAAATAATTTTTTTTTATAAATAAATAAGAAAAGAACTTTTTGTTCGAATTAAAAATAAGATAATAATAATATTTAATAATATATGAAATATTTTAAATGCTTTAATATTATTATTAAATCTCTTGACGTATAGAGGCTTTTGTTAAGTACAGAAAAATAGAATTTCAGAAGAAAGAGCTTTCCATTCAGGGGGCTAATTTTCTGGCCGTATTCCTATTCATTATAGGTCAGTGTGATGCCACTACATAACATATTTATCGCATCACCTTTACAAGAAGTTTATAAAAATTTGTAAATCAGATCACACAATTTAAATGGCAGCCGTTCCTACTGCATTATCGTAGAGTCTTATGTATGTATTTACATATATATTAGAAGTTTTTTTATAAAATGTGCATTATTTTTTTTTTTGAAGTTTTCTTTCAAAAACTCTTGTATTGCATTATTCAAATTAATCCATACACACATATGCATATGTAAGTATGTATTATATGTAAATGTGTGTGCATGTATATCTGAATGAACAGCATATCACTGATTGTTGCGGTTAGCAACAATTTAAGTATATTTTTCTTTTACATTAACTGCTAAAACTGACCGACCAATCTTTTATTTAATGCTTGAGTTGAGCACAGAAAAAACCATACAAATGTTTGGATAATGTTTCGATTGTGCAAGGAGGGGGAAAAAGTATTAAAAGAATAATTATAAATTAAAAAAAAACAATCGTTATGGAGGGAAAAATCATTGAAGCATATTTAACCACAAAAATGTTAAGGGGAAAGAAAAAAAAATAATTAAAACTTACTTATTACTTTCTTATGCATATTTAACTTGTAACAATATCAGCAAATGAATATTGATTGTGTGGCAGAGAAGAGTTTCTTAAGGTTTCATATAAATTCATTCTCTTCTTGGGGGCATAATTATTATTTAAATTTTATCAGCACACTTTCGTTTAATATTGAATTGGTAGAACTTATTCACACTTATTAAATTTTTTATTTTTTTAAACTTTATGAATTTTTCAAATCTTTTTCATTTAAATTAAATGTGGCGATGTGACTTACTTGTTGTAAGCCGCGCACTTTCCAATTATAATAATTTCAGCTCATAAACAAAATGCACATTTATTCTCTATGGTAAAAACAAAATATATTTGCATCAAGGCTAACAATTCAACTGAAATTGAGATTTGCATGTTAAGTGTGTACGTATGAATATGATGTATATCTACTTTACATATTTATGTATATATTACACTATACAGAGATACTCACGGCCATGTCAATATATTTCAGAAAAATGGAAAAGCTAAAATCTTTGAATATTTAAATAAAAAAAAATTTGGTTCTTGCGTTGAGATGACAGTAGCGAAAATCTTAGGCAACCAATGTACAATTTAAAAGCAGACCCTAATTTGAGACAACTGAAAACGTGACTGCTGCATTTTTTATTTTTTATTGCCAAAAAAAATAAAAATAAAAATTCGTTAAAAGCTTGAACGAACTATGCAACAAAACTCACTATTTATTTTGGATATGAGCCAGAACATATTCTAAGAAAAAATTGCACTCATAGAACAACTTCCAGCCCTTATCTAAACCGGATTGATGGCTCGCTTTTATAATTTAGAAATACTTATTTTGCTTCCAGGCCTCTAACGTTGCCAGGTTTTGTTGTAGCATAATGAGTATTGATAACACGAATACCAGTAGTGATACTTATTTACTTATTTCCCTGCAGCAAAAGCAAAATAGTGCATTTATGCAGATTTTTTAAGGAAATGCATTTATCAATTCTGTGAGAGGCATTGCAAATCACATAACTTATATAACTTTTAGATGAACGAGGATTATTTCCAGAAGCAGCAGAAAGAGAAAAAATTAAAAACCAATCAATTTAATTTCTTGGTAGGCATTTTGCCATAAAAAAAACAAAATACTATTAAAAAACTTGAATAATGCAAGCACAAATTAAAAAAAAAAAGGTAAAAATACATTTTTGGCACTCGTTCCAACACTTTTGCAACATTATAAATTAACCATGAATTACATAAATAAATTCGTTAATATATAAAAATAATAAGAAAACACATTAAATTCGCTAAAATATATATAACATTCGTGATATGCATTTTAAAACGTGCAAAAGTACTTTTTTCAAAGTATTTATATCTCAAAAGTACTTTTTAGGAAATAACTTTTCAAAAATTAGTTTTAAAGTTATATATAAAAGGAAGGTGTGGTTTTTTCTTCAACTATCGTGGCTCTCTTAATTTAATATTTACTGGCACCACCCTCAGCACACGTGAGGATTCAGATTCGATTCCAGCCAAAAACCCTGTGTCCTTTTCTACTCACAAGGTAAAAGCTTGCCAGGTTGTATTTCTTAAAAAAAAAAAAAAATCTTGAATGGAAATTTTGAAACATTAAGAAATTAAAAACGGAAACCCACAATATTTTGGTAGCCCACGATCACCATTCTCAGGAAATGGACGAAATAAAAAACCAAACATAAAACAACAAAAGGAATATTTTTCTATTTCAAGTAAACATGAGCCCCATTAGAAAACAATAATTTTTTTTTTATTAAAAATGTACATTTCAGCGAAATTTGAAAAATTTTTAAAAGGCCAATCGATTTCTGTAAACACGAATTGATTTCAAGTAAACACGAGCCCCATTAGAAAACAATAATTTTTTTTATTAAAAATGTACATTTCAGCGAAATTTGAAAATGCTTATAATCACATTTGCTTTGATACCCAATGCGGCATTATCTATATATTAAATGAACACGCTCCAAAACACTGTTCGTAAGGAATCTTGTGTTTGGTCGACCTCGTACTTACGATACAAATTAAGCTTGGCTTTCAACTTAAGTTTTGATAAAACAATTCTATAATTCTCAGTTATTTCTTTCTTGTGGGTTGGCAAAACATACTGCAGAAGTGGCAGTCAGACCAAATTCCTCTGGTCTCTTTTGGAAGGTCAGCTATCAATTTCTAATACTTAAATAACTTTACAAACTTCCGTCAGAATGTTTGAAAGTTTGATTTCAAATAAAGTAAATAGAGAACAATAAGGACACTACACAAGACCATTTTCTCGTTAGTATTATAGAAGGATATGCGGAGTATTTCGTTAACTTATGCGGAAAGTAAAATCAATATAACTTGGCTTTTTCTAGTCTTCCACTGCATAAAAATCTATACTTGACACATTTGAAAGTTAAATTACCGACAACAAAATAATTCTCACATTCTCGTACTTGTCTATGCTTCTACACACATTATTTTTATGTCAACAAAAGCACTCACACTTGCAATAAAATACGTTCATTCGTACTTAAACCAAAAACCAAAGAAAAAAAAAACAGAAATAATGGCAAAAAAGTTATTTTCTAGTTATATTTAGAATAACAATAAAAACTTGGTCAGTTGCAAATCTATGTACATATTATTATTACAATTTTTCTTAAAGGTAAATAACCTTATTTAACGGAAAAATAATATAATGACATTTGAACACAAATACATGCACAGATATGCATGAATTAATTACATGCATGTACATGCTTACGTACACCACATGTTCTATTCAGAAAAGAATATAAAAGTATTGTGTACCAACATACATATATGTACATACCCATCAGTTCCTTTAAATTATTAGAAAAATTCGTGTAAGATAACGAATTTAATTAATTTAATTTAATTTATTTTATTTTCAATTTTATCACAAAAAAAAAGATATTAAAAAAATTTTTATTAACAATATTTGAAAAGTTTTAAAAAATAAAAATGAAACAAACAAATAAATAAAAATTATTTAAGCACTTCTTCGAAGATTGAGAAACTTGTGAAAACCCGAAATGAAAACTTTTTTGGAGCCACCAATTGTTTTTTTTTGAAAGCTATGAGGCGTGGAAACAAACTTAACTTTTTTTTATTATACATGCAATAATAAATTGTCCCACTGTTCAACAAGACATTTTCATTTATTTTTACTTTTAAACAATAAACTATTCAATTTGATATATTCCTTTAACTTGTGCTTTTAACTCTTTAACTAATCGCAACCAACTGACTTGCGTGCACGTTAAGCAATTTTCACAAAAATATTTCAAGTCTCTGCAGTTCGTTGTTGCCTGTTCGGTGTTTTGTTTTTTTTTTCTTCTGTTTTTATTTTTTTTTTTTTTCTGGGATTAAATTTGTTAGAGGTTTTGGTACGAAAAAGTACTTCTATTCGTGTGTGCATGTGTATGAGTGAGATAATTGGTAACCAGCAGAAAAGTCGTGAACAATTTGCAGAAAATTCAACGTTATGAGAAACGAAACAGGAGTAAATAAATTTTCTTGCTCTCTCTTTTTCGTGAACTTATTCTCACTTTATTCCTTGTGCACTAGTTTTCTTAATCTTTATTGTTATTTAAATCGTTTTTAAGGGTTGGTGAGTTTCTGTGTACACGAAGGTGTATAAACTTAACTCTCGTGGATATCTGCTTTTGGGGTTGGCAACAGCGCTGCCATATTATTCTTGAGAAGTAATCCAATCACTGTTGCCGCAGCCATAAAGCACCGAATTTAGGTAATTTTTTTTTTTTTTTTTGCCAATCCCACACAACTGTAAATTATTCGCATGGACAAATAAAAATTTCATATCGCCAGGGAGGCTGTGTCTTGCAATTCTTATAATAAACAAAAAAAAAATAATATTTAAATCAATTTTATCACAAAAAAAAAAAAAAAAAATATAAAAAAATTTTTATTGACAATATTTGAAACGTTTTAAAAAATAAAAATGAAACAAACAAAATTTAAAAAGTTTGAAATAATATGATTTGTTAAAATATTCCCCGTTCAAATTGATGCAAATTAATTATCAATGCAGTCGTGAGCATATGGCAACTCTTATCGTATATTTTACAGTGAAATCTTTTTTTTTTAAGTATTTAAATTTATTGATAAAGAGAATTTCTTGAGCAATGATTGGGAGCAAAAAGTTTTTTCTTTTTTTTTGAGGAATTACATAATGAATTTCAAATATGTTTGCTAAAAAAATTTAGGCACTTCTAGAAACATCGACAAAAAAGATAATAATAATAAGTTACAGCCGCAATTTACTATATATAAAAATTGAATTAGCGAGTCAGGAGGAATTTTTGTTCAATTGAAAAAAGATAAATATACGAAAATTATAAATTAGGACTAGAATTATAATTTTGAGATATACGCGTATATAACAAATTCAACGAGATTTAAACGTATCCATAATAGACCTCAAAGTAATCGAGAGTAATCCAAACCAAAATCTTTAAGTTTATTTCTATTAATTTAAGTAGTTTCAAAGAAGGAGCGATACTATAAACTTTTTTTATTTTTATATATGTATGTATATAGCAAAGTTTTATTATAAATATTTATTATTATTATTAATATTTATTTATTTTTTCTTATTATTATTTATTATTTATTTATTAATATTTATTTATTTTTTCTTATTATTATTTATTATTTATTTATTATTTTTTATTTATTTATTATTATTTTTTTATTTATTATTATTTATTTATTTATTATTATTATTTATTTATTATTTATTAATTTATTATCATTTATTTATTTATTATTATTTATTCATTTATTATTATTATTTATTTATTATTATTTATTAATTTGTTATTATTTATTTATTTATTATTATTATTTATTTATTATTTATTAATTTACTATTATTTATTTATTTATTATTATTATTTATTTATTATTATTTACTAATTTATTATTATTTATTTATTTATTTATTATTATTATTTATTTATTATTTATTAATTTACTATTATTTATTTATTTATTATTATTTATTTATTTATTATTATTATTTATTTATTATTTTTATATTTATTATTATTTATTTATTTATTATTATTTATTCATTTATTATTATTATTTATTTATTATTATTTATTTATTTATCATTATTTATTTATTTATTATTATTATTTATTTATTATTATATATTAATTTGTTATTATTTATTAATTTGTTATTATTTATTTATTTATTATTATTATTTATTTATTATTATTTACTAATTTATTACTATTTATTTATCTATTTATTATTATTATTTCTTTAATTATTATTATTTTAAATAATTATTTAATTAATTGGCATTTATTGTCTATTCTAATAATAATATTTATTATTCTAATAATAATTTAATTTATTTTACAAATTCTTTTAAGGAATGATTGATACTAAGAATTTAAAGATTTTTGCAACATTTTAATAAAAACAAAATAAAAAGAAAATATACATTCTTTTACCATGTCTTATCATGTATTTTTATGTTTTTGTTCTACTTTTACTCGCAAAAACGGTCGTTTTTTTCTTAGCTTATATACATGGATGTATACATAAACACCCACACATGCACGAACACCTCTGTTTGAAAGTTTTTGTTTTCTTACCATCCAAAAGAAACCAAAAAAATTCAAAAACTATTTTGTTTGTTTTGGGGCAGTAAAACAAGAAGACCAACAGAAAAATTATTGTGATACTAGAATATTAAATCGAGTACACGCATGCATATACATACATACGTGTTCACGTGTGGAATATTTACCTGCCCCAAAACGCCTTTCTCTGTTTATCAAAAATATTTATTTTTGTATGAAATTTAACACTAGTTAGCGTTGCCAGCAATCTAGAAATATAATCTTTAGTATGACTTTTGGATAAAGACTGCAAGGCTACAAATATATATAATGTTTGACGTTTTGAATAATTAAACGTTTCTCAGTTGAGCTGAAAAAAATTCTATTGTAAAAAAGATGCGGGTTGGGACCTTTCTATTTGAGGTCAAGGATATGTGAGAAGGTCATTTTGAGAATTTTCATTTTTTATATTAATTTAAATTAATATTACAAATGACCTAACAATCCAGAAACTTATTTTTATATTTTTTAATTATATACCAAATAAATGGTATACGACAATTGTAGCTTCCTGAGGTAAAGGAGTTCAGTTCTCAGTTGCGACAGACACTATAGAACTCTTCTTGATAAATATGTAACTCTTACGGTTTGAAAATCTTATTTACATTATTTTTAGACTTTTTGTAGGTTCATGTAGACTTTTTTTATATATACAAAAAGCATTTCTAGAATACAACTCATTTCTTTCGCTTTTATTTCTCTTGGCCCAAACTAACAGGCTTATCAATAACACGCGAACACAGCTTAAGGCTAATTAAATCCTATTTTTCTGTATGAGATTATGAGACACAATTGATATCCTATCAGGAATATCGGGAAAATCACAGCAAATACTTTTTTCACATGCACTTAATTCCACTTATTCTCATTTATTTCCTTAAAGACAATAAAATATTCTAATAAAACTCATCTCCTTGGCAACACAGAAAATTCAACAATACGACACCTGAGAGGAAACAAAGCCAACAATGTAACGTGGGAGGGAGTAAGAGATAGAAGAAGGAGTGTTCACCAAACTTTAAAAAATCAATACTTTCAAAGAATTTTTAAAACAATTAGCTATTTTGCTAACATTATTAAAAAAATGAAATAGACACAAATGAATATTAAAACTCACCATATTTCTCAAATCTTTAATAATTTCCCTGGCCGTGGATGTTTGTTTATCAACTCTTGCTGTTTTAAAGGCATCAGCTTGTTCCTTAGTTTTGGTTACATCATGTAGTGATAAGGATTTTAAATTCGTTGCTCCACATATTGTATTCTTGGAAGAATCCGTTTTGTTGCTATTGTTGCTGGCGATATTGGAAACTTTAAAATTTCTACGCAACGATACTGACCGTTTTATTAATGTGGGTTCCGCCACATTAGTTTCCGCCTGCGAGTTTAATGCCAACTTTTGTCTATTACTGAAATGTAGAGCACCGGCAGTAGCAGTTTCAGTTGTTGTTTCATTTTGCTCTTCATTTTCAACGGTTGCAGACGTTGCTGATGTTTCATTTATAGTTGGTTCCATAATAAGTGGTAAATTGGATTTCTTACCACGCATGCGCAGTGAAGAGGAACGTTTCAAATTGTTTATATTTCGATTCGACCAAAATGTTGGCAAAGGATATGGTATTTTTGTTTTGGGCGCTAAACTCGCTAATGAGGACCTCTGATGCGAGTAACTTCTGACTGACGTGCCCGTATGGGGCTGTTGTATAGAATGTGTTGTATAGAAGTTTGTGTGAGTTGATTTGCAGGGACTCGTATTTATTTGATTAGTACTTGGATGAAGTACTTCTAGAATTGTATTGTCCTTTAAGCAGCTGTTGTTGTGGTTGTTGTTTCCTTCAATTTCTGAGTTCTTTAGCAGAGTTCGATGATCTATTCGAGGGTATGTTGGAGTTGCCAATGATGACATCATCTTAAAAAGCTGCTACAACAAGTTTGCAACTGTAATTAAAATTAATTTCAAAATAAAATTCAATAGAAAAATAAATATACAATTTTAATAAATTTTATAAATGCAAAATTTTTTTTGGGGAAAAGTTTTTAAACAGCAATTTTAAACGGGAATAGATAGAATAATAGCGGCACAAGGAATTATTAAACAAGCGGATCAATATAAAATTTTCATTTCTTTATTTATATCAGTGCAATTCTCAGATTAATATCCAGTAGAATATTATTTTTTGCTACGTGTCAGCTGGCTCCTATGCGGATTTCGCTATGTGATAAAGCACATCATTAGCGATCCTTTAAGCGAGTTCCAATTAAAAATAATAAAACGGAAAGTTGCAATTAAATGAAATTTGCAAGGCAAAACACAAACAATCAATTCAAATGCACTTCGTGTCTCGTCCACCTACACATTGGCTGATTGATTTGTTCGTCGAGTCAAAATTGTATAGGCGAAAAGGTATAAAGGAAAAGAAATAAAGGTGTAAAACAACAAAAGCTACTAATTTGTGAAAGTGTTGCCAATCAAGTATTTTAAACCGGATTCGTGTTTAGCTAATAAATTATTTTGTTTATAAGATTTATAGACGACAAAATTGGATTATTTGATATTTAGAACGCACTAAATTGGTTTTTTGGCATTATATAAGCATAAAATTTAGAAAGTGAATATATATGTATGCCCTAACCAGGCTTGGAAAAAAAGGAGAGCCTACCACGTATGTGCCTTGCTGTAATGCACGAATATTCTGAAGAAGCAAACTTGTTTGGAACTTGTTCAGTAGTAGTAGCAGTTTTTGAAAGCAAACATCAAGGGTTGTATTTTTGCCTGCATGGCTGTTTCCACTTATAAGAGTTTTTATAGAATTTCATATACGTTATAATTGATATAATCTGACAGAAACAAAATAAAACGCCTTACTGAACCTGAGTCCTTGTGAAACTTTCCCAAGTTATTGCCCGATTTAAACGCAAAAGATATAATTTTAATATACTAGTTTAGAACTTACTTATTAATCCTACCTCGTTATTTTCTTATTAAGAAATCATTTTACATTTTATACTTCTTTGGTGAAAAAGAAGCTACACTTTTTTCCGTACAAAAACAAAAAAAAAAAAATTAATTATGAAATTTTCTGAATTTCTCATTCACTGTGAAAAAAAATACTAAATATAGTTAGTGATTTGAAAAATGTGAACTTGCTATTAATCTTACTTTCTTTACAAAGTATCTAATGAAAGTCTACATATTTGCAGTATCAGTGTTTAATAAAAATAAATCACAACATTAAGTTATTAAAAGTTATTAACAAGAAATTTGTGTTGCAATTCACTGCACATCATCTAATTTAAAGTAAAAGCAAACATTGCAAAAAAAAAAAAAAAACAACATAAAAGAAACTATAACAACGAATAGTTTAAAAAATAAAACGAGAAATAATTAATAATTGCATTTAATATATTTGAAATACGAGTAGCCATAGATCTTCATTAAAATATTGATGATCGAGCAAATGAATGCGAATAATGCTTTCGTGTTAAATACATAATTTACTTTCATTATAAGTTTAAACGCAAAGCGTGAACAAATAAATAATGTTTGCATTTTACTGTAATTTTTATTTAAAAGTGAAATTAAATTATTTTAAATGAAGCTTTCAAAAATAATTATTAAAGTTTTAAAATTAATGGAAGGTGGAAAAGCATAATTAATTTATTTACGGAAAATAATTAATGCCTAAAATGATGTAAAAGAATGAGGAGGAACTGTAATCTCTCAGAAGCACAAAGCCAACTGTGGATTTACAATTATTATTTCGCCAGGATCTCTTAAATTTGTATAAACCTTTTCATGTTTAATTAAAATTTGGCGGAAAAATATATAGTGCACTGAAAAAATCTTTTGCAAACCTTTTATTGGATGAAAGTTCAAATGAAAATATTATACAAAACTCCAATAACCTACCTACTTGTTTAAGAAATAATGTGTGTGTATTTTTTTTTTATTGCACTGTATGCAGCTGATTTCGGCACAAAACAATTTCTCATCATCAAAGCATTGACATGAATATGATGAACAACACAATTTTTAATGACGTAGTACTATCGCATGCCACTAATCGTATTAAATAGTAATTCTCTGTGGGTGTAATCCGGTTCCACAAAATGCTTCTGCATTATTCTCACTCCAAATGTGAAAATTATGCTTAATTATTTGCCCATTTCACGAAAAATTTTATTAATTCAATATCTATTTGCGAAGGCGTTCTTCTACTGTATGTCTATGCACAGTGGAATGAATGTTAAACCAAACTAAAGCAAAGGCAACTACCAGATCTACAAAAGGCTAAACTATTGGGTTCAATCCCTACATCCGGCAGCCATAAAATAAAAACAATTCTGCAAGTTTTTTAAAAAGTTTTTTATATCCCGTGTTTATTATTGGCGGGATGTCTCCATGATAAAGCCATATTCCTTGATCCCTTTAACATATACCAGCAAATAATTCATAACTGTGATAATATACATCTTTGCACATGCATACATCATTTTTTCCTTCATTGCTGAAGCAAAAAAACAATTAAAATAGGGCCTTCTTTAACATCAAGGTTGCTTTAAAAAATTGCTTTGTATCCCCTATTATTGTACCTTCTCATAAATCCATTTATCCTTTAACTACTGATATTGAGAAGAAAAACTGTAAATAAATAGGTTCTGCATAATATAACACAACATAAAACTGCCAATTTATTTCTTACTTAAATAAATAAAAACAAAAAAATTAATAAATTTTAATTTTCTTTAAAAGCTTGAAATTTGTACTACTTCTGAACTACTCTATGGATGTAAGAACTCACCACATCACGTTCAGGGAACATTATTTTTATGAATCATTAAATACAAAAAAAAAATATTATCTGGAAAGGGGCACCCTATTCCCCCTATTCTCATAATTGAGAAATACAATACAAAAAACCATTGAAAGCCGCTTCGAGGGAGTGTGACCACAGACATTGTGATACGATACTTTTACACGACTATAGCCGATATTAAAGTAAGTATGAGAATTTCAATAAATGTATTTATTTCAATTCTATATACATACATATATGTACATATCATTTGTCTGAATTAAGAAGGCCCTAAGTAGCATATTTCCCCCATGTAATTTTTAGTGATTAGTGATTTCAATGTATGAACTGAATATAAAAAAATAATAATAAAAAAACCAGTTAGGGCCTTTGTACATAAAACCACCAATATACAGGGTGGGCCAAAAGTCACAATGGGGTTTAAAAATTTAATAACTTTTTTGTTTATGTTTTTTTTTATTTTTTTTTTAAGATTATATAAATAACATCTGGAGAATAAATAATGGAGGGATTTACAATAAATTTAAATTTACTTAAATCAGCGATCAATTATTTTAACGCAAAGAGCATATCGTCGCCATTAATAATTTCAAGAAATTCAGAAATTAATTGGCCAGCGCGTTCGCTAGATTTGTCAGCATGCGACTATTTTCTTTGGGGTTATTTGAAGGAGCGAGTATATGTCAACAAGCCCGAGACAATCCTTGAACTCAAGGCCAACATTGTTGCAGAAATTCGAGGGCTACAGCCACAAATGTTGAAAGATGTTATGGAAAATGCTCTCAAAAGAGCCCATCATTGCGAAGCTAATAAAAGGCGGTCATTTAAGTGACATTATTTTCCATACTTAGCGTAAAAAAATTTCCATTTTGTATATTTCATAATCTTAAAAAAAAAATAAAAAAAAAAAATAAACAAAAAAGTTATTAAATTTTTAAACCCCATTGTGACTTTTGGCCCACCCTGTATATTTAAATGCTTGTTAAAAACTGAGGGATCATTTAGTTTTTTTTCTGCTCAATTTCTATAAAATAATATGTACCTGTATGGAATTAAAATGATAATTTTTTCCAAATAAATATTTGCAAATGGAATGGAAATTAACACGTATCATTTTACTAAAATATTATTCATAAGAAATTCCATAAGTTCATATTTAAAGAGATAATTTTTTAACAAAAAAAAAAATATAAAACAGCTCACCTTAACCATTTTGTCAATGTTAATTACGCCACGATACATTAATATTTTGAAAATGTGAAATTTTTATTTATTATATTTCAACAAATGAAACACGACACGTTCCAGTTTAATTCACGTTATCGACTGGCATATTTGAGGTCTGATATATTACAAATTTTTCTTCTTTTTTTTTTTTTATTAATTTTAATGGCAATTTTATTAAGATCTTGTCATGTTACAATAACAATTTTCATACACACTGACTTTGCATTATCAAAAAACAATTGCAAAACAATTTCGCTCTCAAATTTGATAAGAATAAAATATTGTTTTTGTTTCTTCTTTTCTAATTTTTATTACCAAAACAAAAAGTGTTTTTTTTAACAACAATTTAACGACACTCGTATAGTGTTTGTTTATGAGCGATAGGCAAAAGACAAGAGATATTTAACAATATTAAACCTTTTATTACGACTATTTAGGGGACAACGCCTGTAAAAAAAGAAATAAATGGATTGGCTGAAAAGTACTTGAAAGCCCACAACTGAAAACTACACAAGTAATACAAAGTAAAAGTGTTAGATTCTACTGCGCCGAATCTTATACACCCTTCTCCAAGAGAATATTCCACAGATGTGTAATTCGTCGAGTTAAATCCGTTTTTAAAAACACCGCATGCGATATATTTTTTTTCTTTCTATATAGATGATAGAATTTCTCACTTTTTCTGGAAATGGTTTCAGCGGCTCAAACCCATATTGGCCGCAAAAGAGACACTTTAGAGTATTAAACCACAATTATGGGTTTCCTTAATTGTATTTGTGAAATTAGTTAGAAGCCTTTGAAAATATGAGATATTTGAAAATATTCATGTACTCCTACATGACTTCTGGTAGCAATATGGCCACTGCGGCCAAACAAATTGAAACTCTGGCAGGAGTTCTCTCTAGAGCAAAAAAGACTATGGCTGTTATAGCAGTTAGCATTGTCCACTGTTCGCTCCTTGAAATTGGGACATTCCACATATATGTATGTACGATATTGCAATGTATATTTCACAACCACAGCGACAAGAACTCACTTCCAACTATCATCAACAAGTTAAAAATATCAAGATGAAATCCCCCACTGGACAACCAATACTTACTCATGTGTTTCTTATTATGTTAAGAATTTTTTTTTTTTTAATTCTTCCATTTGCAGTTTTAAACCTGAATTTAGTAAACAATTTTGCTGTAAATTTTTAATGCAATTGAAAATTCTTTTATATATCTTTCAAGGACATTTTGAAGTTATACACATTATATACTTGCTGTAGGGTAAAGACCCCGCCCCCTTTGCATTGCATTAAAAACTAGCAAAGAATCTCTTCTACGGGCAATCCCACAACTTTAGAATAGTTAATTTCAAAAAAAAAAGGTTCAAATTTTTCGGTTTTCCCGTTAACTACATCCTCACGTAACTCTGAGTTCACTGTATTGAGTTTCTTTTTTGACCGCTATTCTAAAGAATATTTTTATTTATTAACTTAACAGTCAGCGAGTTCAAATAAAGTAGTCCATATATGCAAATGAATTTGTATCTAATAAAAATTTATATACGAGGTGTGATCAAAAAGCAACCGTAATCTGAAATTTCGTGAGTTACTTACGAAATTGTTTTGGAAAAAATGTAAAACAACTTTTATATTTTTATGCGCTCCCCTATAAATAAAAATATATTTATAAACTGGATAACAATATTTTGTTATTAAAATTAATTTATGGCACTCACCAATCACATATTTGAAAATTTTAAAATTTGCAACATTTCTAATTTATGCAAATATTTTTGTTTACCTGTCTGTTCAACTTTAGTTTATAGAAATTCCCTGAACAAATTTATGAGGCGTTACGTGATTACCAAATGCTGTTTTATTAATTAATCAAAACTTTGTTACTTTTTATTATTACAGCGGAAAATAAAAATTATAAGAAAAATAATTAAAGCAAATAACAATTTTATTTGTGTAATGCATTAAACAATTGCATTGTTTGAGACAGATATAAAGATAAAAAATATACTTGTATGTATGTACGAGTGTGTGTACCTTCCCATTATTAAAAGAAACCTTTCTTTTATTGCTTGTATGTTGTGCAAGTTTTGAAGAAAATAAATTATTCGCATTATCGCTTCATTTAGCTTTTCTTTCCTAATACAGACATTGTAACATCTTGTTTTAAGCAAGTCAGACTTTCAAGCAAGTTCCCGCCTACATAATGAGATTTTTCACCTCTTTCTTTATGTAGATCTTATTTATGTATTTATTTATTTTTATTTTTTTTTTTAATTTTTTAATTTTTTAATAACCTATTTGAATTGTTTCTGCATATTTTGCAAACACTAAGTAGGTCGTATGCAAAAATTTATCAGCATTGTAATAAAATTATAACAGTGGATGGCAAAAAAAAAGAAGCACTTAGTGAAAATCGAGATGACATCGTGAATAATAAAGAATGCTCGCTCGTAAGGAAAGTATTTAGGAATGCATAGCATAGATTTTATGGCTCCCATTCACGTGCGCACAATGAAAAAATTTAGCATAAATCTATAGCTTTTAAAAACTTAAAGATCAAGCTTTAAGGCCTAATGAATCAGTAAAGGTTTAAACGCCAGTTTTTTTAAACTTGCTTTTATTTTAAATACAGTTTAAACTTTGGCTATTTAAATCAGTTCTCATTTACATTATTTGTAGTTCCAAGAAGTTAAAGTGTTTATGGAAATGTTCATTCAAAGAGAAGTCACACTAACCACGCTATAAATTATACATAAAGCACATTAACGTGACACAATTTCTCCAAATTGTAACATCTATTATCACTCCAATCCTCTTTAACCGGTGAAAAAAATATATTTTGTACTTCGGGCACAAGCTTCGGCATAAAACTTTCAAACTTTGAATTTTTAGCACAAACTTTGAAATTCCCACCATCATACTATATGATTTTTAAACTGCTATTTGTTTTAGTTTTGAAGAACCGTTTATGCGGGGAGTGGTTTATGTAATCAAAGTTTAAACTGTGTTTAAGTTTACAAAACTGTCACTCAAACCCCCAATGGTTTATTATACATATTTATGCGATTTAGTTTAGGGCGAAAATGTAGATAATCTTTTACTAATTCATTAAGCAATAGGAATGGCGCTACTAGGTCCCTAGCAGGTCAGTTCACATTGAAATAAAATACCAATATGCATGTGTTACTGCAATTCAAAATGATTTTCAAAACATTTCTCCTGGATTTTTTTAGTTGAATCCTTAGAGTCTTATTATTCCCCATTTCTGAAGTTACAAAACGTTTGCAAATCTTTCACGGAAAAACCATATGAGAATTACATCGCACTTCTTTTTTAGAATTTTAGATTAATTGTTAAAAAATGTTGAATTTTTCACATGGTTTCGCAAATGGACTACGAATGAGAAATTGCATTTTTGGTACTTCCCAATCACACCAAAAGGTACATCATTTCACGCCGCATTCACATTATGAGTATTGCCCGTCTTAACCTCACATGGAAAATATGCAAAAATAATTTTCACAGCATCATTAATGTTTGTTGCAATAATAATTAAGTATACAATAATTATGCCAATAATTAAAATATACTTTTATTGTTTTTTCTCAATTTTTAAAGCTCATGCACGCTACAATAATAAGATAACTTTCCATTTCCATTATTCTTTTTAGAAAGAAGTAGGAAAAAAAAGAAAACTTCGCTAAAGAAATGAGCACCACATCGCTACACCAGCAATTTGAATTAAAAGAAAAACACACCCATTAAATTTTTCGCTTTCTCAGTAGAGAAAAATTTTTTTTTGGAAAAATACGTAAAAAAACTTTACGGATTACAGAGTTTTACAGTAGTGAAACATTCCCTCCTCTGGTGTCAGATGATTTGGAGTTGTTCTAAATACGGTATGGAATAAAAAATTTAAAGTATAAAGTTTTTCCCTACCAAAGAGATATAGACTTTAGACTCATTTTCTCGCCAAATTATTGACGATTTACAGTGCGGATTATAATTTTTGATACACAAACAAAAAAGGAAAATACTTAAAACTCTATACTAGTAATTATTATCCCATCCATCCATACTATATAAAAAAAAAATATAAATAGAAAAAGTTTATCATGGAGACGCTACAGAAAAGGGTAGCGAAACATGAATAAAAAATTATTGTGTTTATGATTTATTAGAAAAAATTTAATTTAACAATTTTTAGAGAATAAAAATCAAACTGAAATATATATTAATAATATCTTTCATTGCAATTAAATTGAAATTACGACAGAATATCAAAGACATCGGTTAGTCTTCTTCTACACAAATTTAAAAACCCCATCAGTTAAGATTTTTTTTATAATTATTTAGTATGAAAAGCATCAAAATCGTTTAAGAAATCAAAGATATATAAGCAAAATTTTTTTTATGAATTTATAGGAGAAAATTACCAACTTAAAGTTTACTTCAATGAAGGAAACGGATAATTGTGGTGTACAAAAACATCTATGGACCATATACATGGAGAAGGGTATACACGATTCGGTACAGTCGGATATAACACTTTACTTTTAACTTGGTTAGATTACTCTCACATTTTCTTGAGGTTGAATAGTTCAATTTTTATTGAAGGGTTTAAAAACTGTTTCAAAATAGCGTTGTAGCTGCCAACTTCGCTATAAAATTGTCCCCAATACTTCTGCGCTTTTTAAAAAAAAATTTAAATATTTTGTAATTGGCAGACCCAAAGTTACATAGTTGCATTTTTATAATTTTTTTTTTCTCAGTTTCACATACGCATTATTTTAAAGAACGCGTGATTTTCTTTAATAGTTAATAGTTCGCCCCACTTAATCTGAGACTTGGCTAAGCATTTTTCCTCCTCGAATGCATTTCAATATTATTTTACACTTCCATATATAATATATAAGTAATCTTATCATTTTGATGCATACATTCTCTTTTTGAGATTTAAATAAAATAGAAATAAATAAAATAACAAAAAAATAAAAAAAAAATAAAAATTAAATCTGAGAACTTTTGTTTTTTATTTTTAATGTATAAAACAGGCCATTTACTTTACTTAAAGCCAAGACAGGTTTGATGACTAAATTCGTTTTATGTTATAAATATTATAAATGCGAATAAAAGTACAGTGTGACTTCTTAATTAAATCAATTCTTGACCCAAATCAGTTGCATATCCGTTGCTAATATATTAAGCACGTAATTCATGTGTAAAAGAATATCGTCCAACACATTCAGTTCGCCATTGACAATCTTTTTGTAAGAATATGGCATATTTTGAAAAATAAACCAAAAGATACATATATCATATATGTATGTAAGTACGAGTATGTGGGCATGTTCAATTATATTTGCATTAGCAACTGCTAAATATTTAGTAAGCACTTAACACCTCTATGAGCTCAAAGTAATGCCAGCTTTTTTGTTTCATCTCACCGAACTTTTGGCTTTAAAGCTCGTCATAAAATAGCCTTTCATTTGTCTAATTATTCTTATTCTTTTCATAAATAACTTTCATGAAAACTCTGTTCAGGTAAGAAAAAGCTAACCAGCAATTCTTCTTTTTCCAAAGCTACTGAGCATTTCCTAATTATTAGCTTTAATCTAATATGTATATGTAGCACTGCTTTGCCTTCGCTGTGCAAATTTAAAGCATTTGTGCCCAGAATTTGTAATTTCTCAAGACAAAAAGCAAACCCTTTTGTTATTATGGTTTGTGTTAATCGACACAAGTATTTTTCCATTTCACGGAAACTGTCTGCAAACTCCACCCAAAAACTTAACAAAAACTAAGCGCTACACGAAAGAAAATATTGCGCATTAGGCTTTCATAAAGCGCATTAAATATACACGCGAAACGAAAATGTTTATATATTGAAAATTATGATAATTTTAGAGAAGATGAAGTACTTTCTTGTTAAGGCAGAAAGAAAGAAGAAGAAATAAATATCTCATACCGGCCTTTTTAAGTCAAATATTTTCCTACTCGGTCAGCTGATAACCATAAAGTGAATTTTCGCCACTAAACCATGAAATAAAAGAGTGAATACGATTTTACTCAAATCAATATAAATATTACAAAATCATTTTTCAGAAGCAGCTTGTGAAAGATCGTCTTAAAATATTGTAATTTCAAGAGATATTTTTTCAAAAACAAAATTGAACAAACACTGATTTTTTTTTCAAATGCCATTTCAATAAAGATAACTGTATAAATTATATTTTAGAAATCTTTATCGATTATTTTTCTAAATACTATTTAAAAAAACAAAACTTACAAAAAGCCCAGTTTTGGAGAAACTACTCCCCACAAGGTCAGATATCATTAAAGGAAAAATCTTTTCAAAAGTATTGCAAGTATTTCTTAAACACTTTTAGTTTGTAATTTTTAAAAAAAAACTGCAAAATAGATTTGAAATGCAATTTTAAAATAAGAACCCTTTACGAAAATAACTTGCAAGAACGGTTTTGAAAAAGCACTTTTAAAAAACCAGAATTTCAATCAAAACATTTTAAAAAGTAAAAAAATTACAAAGAAGTCAATTTCTACATACTTCGTTAAAAATATTTGTTTATAAACAACAATTTTTTAAAAACAATAACTTTTCCAAAATAGTTCTAAGTAGCATTCCAAAATATCTTTGAAACAGTTACCAGTTTAAAAGAAAAATTATAAAAAGTACATTTAAGTAAATAATATTTAAAAAAATAATAACTTTACAAAACAAACATTTTAAACTTGTATTATATACTAATTTTTTATAAAAAATACAATTTTAAAAAATTTTGTTAAAAAATTGGTTTTTAGAAAACAGATTTTTAAAACTATGAAATGGAATGGTTTCGCGGTTAGATTTGTTTGCCATATAAATAGACCATGTAGTACGAATGAACCGTTTGCAAGCAATTAATTTTTTTTCTTTATTTCTATTCACAACTTTTTACATTACCCTGTACTGTAATTGGCACTTCAAAATCGAGGTGTAGATAAATATGTATGTAATTCGAATATAATATTTGTATTGTCTCACGCAACCACAATGTAAGCAAGCAAGTATGAATGTACGAGTACTTCACTAGACAGCTTTCATATATTTGATGAGTGAGGCTTAATTACAGGCGTATTCACACATAATGTGGTGGTTTTAGTACCAAACATTTCACAACAAATTGTTGAACCGATCTGCGAAAACTTCTGTTATTTTATGAAAAATGTACTCTGTACAAGTAAAAGTTACCGTACACAGAATTTAATTCTTACCTTGAAATTATTTTTGTGTAGAGTTTAATTACAGTTTAAATAAAACGAAAACGCAGTTTATTAAATTTGTTCTTCGTATTATAATTGTTAATAGGTATATACATATATATTTATATATGCAGGTATATATTTATTCTTATTTTTTATTCTTAATAAATTTGCATTAAAACTTGTTTAGTCCAAAAAAAAAACAAGGGAATCGTTTATATTACTTAAAATGTGTTTTTATACTTTTTATAAGCAGTTAAATAAACTAATAAAATATCCGATCTGTATTGAAAGAAATTTTGAAAAAATATCAAAAGCTCTTAGAATTACATATAAGGTAAAAAGTAAAAAACTTAAAAACTTAATTTTATTTTGCAACACACTTCAGCAAGAAACTAAATGCAACTGAAAGTTTGCCACAACCGTCTTTAGCATTCAAGCGATTCGTTACAATCAAACAAACAAACAAACAAACACAACACAACACATACAAAACATTTCTTAATGCGAACAAAAACAAAGTATTGCAACAACACTCCAGAAGTAGAAACTACAAATGCAACCAACAAACTTACATTTAGAAAAGTAACTCTTGCATACATTTTATAATTTGCATTCATGTCTTATTTCATAGAGCAGAAATTGAATCTAGAGTTTTGAAATTAAAATATTTTGTTTCTATAAAATAAACAATTTGTACGGCGGCAGCGGCACACGAAAATCTACAAGACTCTAAATTAACAAAGAAAAAAAAAAGAAAAAAAAAACAAAACCAAAACCCACAAATACAAAAGCAACAACAACAAAAACGACAGAAGAAAAAAGAACCAGTAACATCATCAAAACTTGACTTTTGGCAATTGTAACAAATACATACACAAACGAAGAGGAACGAAGTACATTAACTAGACTATAATCATCTACTCGTATGTAGATGCTAAATGCCGAATCTGCCAATTAACCCTTTAGCGTACGTCATAGCTTATTTCATATTAATTAATTTTTCTTTTGCTTTTTATTCCATAGTAACTATATTTCGCCGAAAAAAAAACAAAAAATTTTTTTTTAATTATTAGTTATTCTCACTATTGCCCACACCTTGACAAAAAAATCGATTATGTTTTTTAAAGGTTGCCACACTTCTGCTTTAAAGAGCAGTAATTAAATTGATTTACATACATCAATTAGTCCTGCTTTGAGTTTTTATTACAGCGTTTAAAAAATAGTACAGAAAATTTCTATAGCTATCTTTTTCCTTCTCATTAATAACACAGAACTTGAGGAAGAACGCTTGAGAGGTTTAAATGATCAATTGCCTGCTACTAACCTTTAACTTGAAAAAAGTATTTTAAAGGAAAGGTAGTGTAAATGCAAACGCTTCCAAAAAAAACCAAACACATGAAATATCTTCAAGCACGGCAATTTTCCCATCGACAAATATACAAAAGAAAAAAAAAGCAAGTTAAGAATTTTCTTCAGAAAATTGTAGAAGCTCAAAACATTCCTCTATTATACTTGATGAGCCATCCCACCAGAAGCAGCTTGTTGATTTAAATCCAAAACAATCCGAATTGACAAACGCAAAGTTTAGTTGATATTTACAAAGTTTAAGCACAAAATATCAACATTCAAATCTCTCGTTTTTAATCTCTCTAATCCAACACACCTCAAGCTAAATAAAATCTAGTATCCACATTTTTCTACATAGAATTTAAAAACTTAATATATTCCATATCGCTATTCCCATACTGAAACACAATAAATTAGTTCTGTAGTTGAAATTTTTATGTTTTTTAAACTTTTTTTAATTTTTGATTTTAAACTGCATCCCACTCATTTTTTATAATTATTGACTAAATTTTTAAAAAGAAATGATTTAGGAATTTATATATAAAGGTAACTACATATATATTTCATATTATAGAAAACTATTTAATATTTGTTTGGATTTTATGTATCTAAAACAAACTAGAACAAAAAGATATATTACGTGACAAATAATTCATTTTCATAAAATCCGATGTGATTCGATTGTATTTTAGTAAACCACAAAGTCTGATCACAGGAAAATTCTAATTTTATGGAAATTTTCATAAACTTTTGCAAGCCGCACAACTTGCCAGAAAATCAAGCACACACATGCAATTTTTTTAGTACACACAATCACACTTTTAAAGTAGTCGATGCTATATTTTCCAAGCCAAACGATTGTGTAGGATAATTAATCCCGACTATAAAAGACCAAAACTCATTCTAAAACAAATGCTGAATTCTACTGCGCCGGATCTTACTTATACTTTAAATAACTTTCTTCCAAATAAGAAAAAAAAATTATTAAAAATTAGTAGGAAAAAAATTAAATATCAATTTATAAAATTATAAAATATAAAAATATGATTTAAAAAAATAATAATTAAAATTATACAATCTGATAAGATTTTGAATCATGACTTTCTAAAATTTTTTTTTACACGAAAAAAACAAAAATTTTATTTGCCACAAATTGGTTAATTAAATAATAAATATAAGATCAATCCATCAACACACAGAAACATGCCCACAGTGCATATCATTGCCAGCACCATCTGAGTGCAGCATTGCCAGCAAAATATTCATATTATGTGAGTTTCGTATATGAAAATCGGCTAAAAATTAAACACTTGCATGACTTGTACTTTATAAAAATATAACAATAATAAGTTTTATGGGTGTATTCAATTTAAACGCTAACAATAAATCTAATATCTTACCTGCAGTTAAAGTTTACCGTTTGTAATTTTAACTTTTGAACGTTTGTGTTTAGTCCGTTTTGAAAATTACACACGTTACGCTTTACAACCCCAGTATAAACTTTTCAAAAATGTTTCATTTTAAACTAATTAAAGTAAAATGTGTACTTTGTACCTACTCCTCCCACTTCTAGTTAAAAGTTATTAACAAGAAAATTGTCTAATTCATATGTAAGTAAACGGCTAGACGTTAAATGATGCATTGTTTGCATCAGAGGGTCCCAAATAACAAGCAAATAAGTACGATGGAATTGCTTGCTTTACTTATTTATCTCAACTAACTAGTTAATTAAAATTAAACTAAATTATAATTGTTAATAATATACATATGTACGCATATTAAAAATATATATAATGAAATAATTTCTCTGTACTGAAATTGTATACTAATTTAGCTCTATTATTACAAATTCCTTCCAAAAACCAAACTTTTCACATATAGATTTGTATGTCAATCATTTTTAAAAATTTTTCTAAAATTAAACTAAGGCATTCTTTCAGTAAATTTGTAAAAAAAAAAATAAGAAAATTCCCTGTGTAGAAATACTTTGATCGAAAATTAAATAGGAATTCTATGGAGTATTACTTTCCTCGATTAACGGCCACAGCAACCATCATGCTAGACTGTTCCACAAAAAAAAACGAAATTTGGGAGCAACTGGTTTAAACATTAAATAACAAAATGAAAATAACTTGTAAATATAGTTTAAATTAAATTTTTTACTAACAAATATTTTCTATTTTCTATTATATAAAAGGGATCGGGAATAACTACATAGGTATATGCATGCGTACATGAGAGTGTGTACTACATGCGATTTGCCTACATAATTTGCAAAAAAAAAAATTATTTGTAAATGATGAACAAACTGAAAAATATCTATTAGATTTAAGCATCTTGTCCACATTCGCACGGCAGAAGTACTCAGTTCTTTAGTAAGTGTTATTAAGAAATGTTTTGAAGTAAAACTCTGCCATATTTTTTGGATTTCAGCAAAAGCCGAAATATGCTTTATTTTAAAAATTACTTGAAGAAAGTAGTGTCAATGAATTTAGAATTTTAATCACGTTATTTAATTAGACCATAATTTTAAAATATGCAATAATTTATTAAAACTTTTATTAAGACATGCATTTATAAATTCAAATTGCTAAGAAAACAAAGTATTTTAAATACAATTTTATAAATAAGAAATTAAAAAAACCGCAAAATTAGTTGGCGAATTTATTCCTTTAATACCTACACTGTCAATAACTATTTTGATCTAATGAATTTACTTATTTTATTTTTATATTCTTCAACCTTTAATTTTATAATTTGATTCCTTTTATACAACTATGCATCGAAAAGGATGACAAGGTATAATTGAATGTAAGTTGACTGAGTTTCGTTCGCCATCTGTCTATCCTCTGAATTTTTTCGTATTTTGTTGAGTTTTAAATTTAACTTAAATTTTTAAATTGAGAAAATTTATCTGCTCAGAATTTTCTCAATATTACCAAAATCGGGCAACAAATACAAGAAATATAGTCAGAAAATGTTATTTACACTTTGGTAGGAAAATGAAAAAACCCCAAGAGTAGAATACGAACACACAAAGCCAATGTGAGAAAGACATCAGCTGATGATTAAAGTTGAAAAAATTCCATCCAAGCATGAAGCATTTTGTATTAAGAATCACTCTTTTTTCTTGATACTAATAATAATTGAGTAATTAAGGATTACACCGAAATTAAAAAAAAAAACAATTCTGCGGAACATACGTAACATACGTAACATACATGTGTATATACCTAAATACATATGTATGCATTTATACTAGTATACTTGATTTTATATTTAAATAATGTCGTAATATATTTATGTATGTAATATAAATTTGGAACTACTCATACTTATTATTTACAGCACACTTTACCATACAAGCAATAAGGAAAATGTTTGTAATATTTTTTTTATCCTCGGAGCGAAGTTTCTCACTATTTCCTTCTCTTTAGAGATAAATATACATCCACATGTACATACACATGTATATTATTAACAAAATAAAAATGGCTGAAATGGTCAATAACAATAATACAGTAACTAATTCTTTTGGGAAAAATGTTTACTCATAAACTATGAGTGTTTTGCTTATTTATGTGCGCGTGGATATGTATAGAAAGTAGAACTAACCTTTTTATATATTTTCCGCAATGAGAAAAAAAAATAGTTTTCTCTTGTTAAGGGATTATGCAGTTATGCTGAAGGAGCCTTAGGAACTTGTTTAACTCACCCAGGCGCCACACAAGTTACACTTTCTGTATTTCTTTTGTTTTGCTAATGGAGAAGTTTTCGTGGAGGCATACGTACATACATATATATGTGTACATGCATATATATCTGTACATATGGATAGGTATTTATCCTCTTTGACCTTACATGTAATGTACATGTACACTGATTACACCGGTAAATCGATTATGAAAACACACGTGCGACGATGAATTACTTCATTCACTTAATAAGGTTCTGTATAGCCACGAATTTTTTTTTTACAATTTTTTTTTGCTTATTAATTTAATAGTTATTTTAAAGTAAAACACAGTTTATAACGTCTTAACCGAAACGTGGAATCTTTGCAAACTGATGCACAGGGTACACACGGAATATTTATTATCAACCATGTTATGCTATTTGCTGCCATGCCTTTCCTGTGATGCCAGATATTTTTTAATGTGGTCAAAAACTCATTTATAGCTTAGATAAAAAATAAATAAAACAAATTATACACAATAATACTAGTAATGGTTTATAATTTGTGTGTAATATGGTAATACAATTTTTAAAAACTACTCTCAAAATACTTAATAACAATCAATCTTAAAACCTTTATATCTGCTTAAAAATTAATGTGTTTCAAAAGCGCTTACATGTTAACACTGCCGATTACTTGCAGATTTGTAAACTGTCAAATAAAAAGTTAAGGCAAAGAAGAAATAAAGTCGTGCTGTATTGTTTAGAAATAAAAATAAACTACTTCGGACTATTCGGGCAAATATTTGTCAATTTTACGAAGTTACTCTATTGAAGGAAACAAAACCAAATGTAAATATTTTTGTCATTTGTTATTAATTCATTAAGCATTCCCTTTTTATTTTAAGTATGGATCGTCTCTTACGTTTGGGTGGCGCTATGCCTCAGGCACCTCAACCTACTGATGCTCCAGTAGTGGATACAGCAGAGCAAGTGTATATCTCTTCTTTAGCATTGTTGAAAATGTTAAAACATGGTCGTGCTGGAGTTCCTATGGAAGTTATGGGGCTTATGTTGGGCGAATTTGTGGATGATTACACAGTGCAAGTCATTGATGTATTTGCAATGCCACAGACTGGTACCGGCGTGTCGGTAGAGGCTGTAGATCCCGTGTTCCAAGCTAAAATGTTGGATATGTTAAAACAAACTGGCAGACCAGAAATGGTGGTAGGTTGGTACCACTCGCATCCTGGATTTGGTTGCTGGTTATCCGGCGTGGATATAAATACTCAGCAGTCCTTTGAGGCTCTGTCGGAAAGAGCCGTAGCTGTTGTAGTAGATCCTATTCAATCAGTGAAGGGCAAAGTTGTCATTGATGCTTTCCGTTTAATTAATCCCAATATGTTAGTTTTGGGGCAGGAACCACGACAAACCACCTCCAATTTGGGGCACTTACAGAAGCCTTCTGTTCAAGCTTTAATACACGGTTTAAACCGTCATTATTACTCTATAAGCATAAATTATCGCAAAAATGAACTAGAACAGAAAATGTTGCTGAATCTGCACAAAAAATCATGGAAGGATGGTCTTACTTTGGCAGACTATAACGAGCACTGTTCAATTAATGAAAATACCGTACAGGAAATGTTGGAATTAGCAAAGAATTATAATAAGGTAATAATATATTTATTTATATCACAATTTGATCTAAGGAACTAATTAATATTTTAGGCCTTAGAGGATGAAGAAAAAATGACTCCTGAGCAGTTAGCCATAAAAAATGTTGGTAAACAAGACCCAAAACGTCATTTAGAGGAAAAAGTCGACAAAGTTATGCAAAATAACATTGTTCAATGTTTGGGTGCAATGCTTGATACAATTGTTTTTAAATAATTTTTGCATTTAATTTACACTAAGTTTTAACTTTTTTTATGGCTTGTAATAACAAAAACACACAAAAACAAATGTAAAAAGCTTAAAATTAAAGCATAACAACTTAAATTAAATAAAAGTAAATTATCCAATATATGGTTACTTTCATAAGTTTGCTTTACACAGTAGTTGGCGACTGTTATTCATAAAAAATAATATACAATGGATAAATGAACTTACAAGCTACCTAAACTGTTAGGACAGTTATTTTAAAATGCTTAACAATAAGCATTAGACAATTAGTCTCAATTCAAAAATATTAATATTACTCGATATTGTGTAAACTTTTAAAGTAAGTACATGACAAAGGTCGCCTAGAAATATTGTAAAAAAATAATTTAATTTGTTA
This sequence comes from Ormia ochracea, assembly GCA_963402855.1. NCBI lineage: Eukaryota > Metazoa > Arthropoda > Insecta > Diptera > Tachinidae > Ormia > Ormia ochracea. The sequence continues at coordinate 49,070,900 of OY727108.1, forward strand.
AATTTTGTTTAAAAACGGCCTTTTCCTGAAAAAGCGATTTGTGATAAACGTTATAAATATTTATAAAAATATTTAAGACAACCAATTTTACCAATATAAAAATATAAACAAAAACGTTACTGAATTGCATGTTGTGCTGTCACACAATCTCAGTAATTAGTTCACATTGTTTGTTGTCTTGCTTCTTCGAAGACAAATTCATATTTCGGGAATGATGGTCATATATAAGTCAGCTAAACTGTCAAATTATTTTCTTATCTTGTGGTATGTGTTTACTCTGCTGAAGTAAACGTTTGACAGTTCACCTAATATTAACAAACTATATATACATTTTATACAGAGTTGCAAAGAGCGAACTCCTAATTTAATTCGCCTTAGTTCTCCCCTTCCTTAATTAATTTGATTAAATAAAAAATAAACAACTAACGAATAATAGCAACGAATCAACTTCCATATATTGTTTTAAATTATTTCCTTCACATATTAAATGTTCGTAGAAAATAGTAGTTCCCATCCCTGTTATTAATTTGAGTTCCGTTGTCAAATTTTATGTGGTATAAGAGCGCAGACGAATAGAAAAAAAGTCGAGTGATTGATTTCTTTAAATAATTTTTTGAACGTTAATTACTATTTATGATTAGCATAAAAAAGACAATGGGTTTTGTAGGAGGGCGTAACATATCTTTGGCATTCTGCTTATGTATAGCACTTGTTTTAATTGGTAGCCTTAATGTGGAAGCTGACAAAGAGATACCGACAACGAAGTTTGGCCAAAATGTTGGTGGACCCACAATGACTTTCTTATATTGGTAAGCTTATAGAAAAAAGAAAATGTTTTGTTTTTATATAAAAATGTAAATGGACTTACAGACATTTGTATATTGTGTATATTATTTAAGTTACTCCTGTGGATATCGCAAGGCTTTCGAAGACTATGTAAATATTTTAGCGGAGAAATATCCACAAATTACAGTCACAGGTGGCAATTATGATCCACCCGGCATGAATATGTATTTCTCAAAAATCATATTTTCTTTAAAAATTTTGCTGATTGTTGTAATAGTATCATCTTATGATATATTTGGAACCTTTGGTCAAGCCACTCCCAGTTGGTGGCGACATTTACTAGAAAATAAGTTATATGCTTGCATGATGATATTTTTTATTGGCAATATGTTGGAGGGTCAGGTGAGTTGTTTTTTGTTATAGAGTGTAAAATAAGATTGTCAAATTTTATCTCCTTGGATATGCATATGTTATCTGTACATATATGTATGTGTTTGTGATTTGCGTATAACATATTTTATATTTTATCTCACCTTTCACAGCTAGTGTCTTCGGGTGCCTTTGAAATTTCTTTAAATGATGTTCCCGTTTGGTCAAAGTTACAAACTGGACGTATTCCTGCGCCACAAGAACTTTTTCAAATCATCGATAATCAACTCCAGTTTAGCGATAAGATTCATGGAAACCCAGAATTTGTTAAATAATAATTAACAAATATGTACATATAATTTGCAACTTTCAAACATTTAAATTTTTTCTTATACTAAGTTATGGCCCAGTACATTTTCAAAGCTTGGGTAGACGTATCCTGTACAATTCGGCACGTGGAACTCACTACAAAACATAGTTCTTCCTCATGACTGGGAAATTGTCTGGAACAACTACTTGAAAATCAGGGGCAACTTTTTTTTTCAACTTGAAGTAAAGTTTAGTATATGTGCAGTCCTGAGTTTGTTTAATTGATTTATTTTTTAATTGAAAATATTTTCATTGTTCCTCGTAATTGTAGCTAAAACGAATTAAAACAAATTAACATTTTCTGTAAAATATGTATAGTTAAAACAATAAATTAAGTTTAAGTCATGCTTAATTTTTCCATAAATAATAAAAGAAATATGTATGTGGTAATCTTGCTGTTTTTATTATTAATGGCACACTTTAATAAGTTTTAGTTAGTGTTAGAGCAAACAATTTAGGTTTTTTTGCGTTTTTTTTTTGCCAGAGTGTTTTTTTTTGTTTTTTTTTTTTATTAATTTTTAGCTTTTGTGATCTATCGTTTTTGTAACTAAAACTTTATGGTGTCTTATTATTCTTTTTACAACGTTTCGCAGATTTTTTCTTTTTACTGTCAATGGGCAGTCTATTTTGAAAAATAATATAATAAAATAATTTGTGAATATAAAATTAGTATATAAATCTAAACTTAAAATTGTAATAATTTACATTTGCTGTGTCTTCTATTAATCTCATCGCCTTCTTTATATTAGGTTGTATTTTTAAATTCTTCATTGCATATCTTTTCCTTAATTTTTCTTCTATAAGTAATATTTTGACGCTTTTTAAATCGCATGTGTGTGCTGTTTTTAATATGCATATGTTGTGCAAGTCCTGTTGCTTTTCTCCTTTTTTTATATGTTATCGGTTTTAGGAGTATGCTCACTTATTATTGTCTCTAGACTTGTTTTTGTTTTACCGCCATATACAAGATCGGAAAAGTCGGTTTACCCGTTACATTTTATTTCACAGACTACATATTTTGTTATTTTCAATGAGTTTTTTATTAATTGTGCCGTTTTATTTGGTTTATATGTGGAACAAGTCTGTTTTTTTATTATTTCCATGGTATTTCTGTTGTCAGAAATATATGATACAAAAAAAAAACTTTTCTTTCCTGGTTATATTGTTATTGATTTCTGTTCCATTTTTTAGTTGTTTTTCCGTGTAATTTATTACCGATATGTTAAGTTTGCTTGGGAAACTTTTTTTTCTATATTTTATGGATAATTTTTTTTATTATTAAATATTATTTATATGAAACTTTTTACTGTATTTATGATTTCTGTTGTTTTATGTAGAAATTCATAATCCTATCCGACGCTGTATTTTTACTACACCAATCACATTTTATTGCAGTTTTCCTAGAAAAAAAATTAAATTAAAATTATCCCAGTGTATTTTGCTAATTGGTAACACGCTCCTTCTACCGAAGATGTTATTTGTCTTTAATAAACCAAAAATTTTAGATAGATTGTAGCTGCGGTCGAACTTAGTTGCCCTTTTGGCCATTGGTTTATATAATCAGTTTCTGACGAGCTGCTACGAAGAAGTTATTTTATTGTCCTAATTTTAATGAAGGGTCTACTCTTATGTAAGAATTCAACATAAGAAGTTAAGAATTCTACTCACGAAGACACACTAATCATATGCATGAGCAATCATGTTGGTTACCAATAATGGACTTATAACAAGTGTAAAGCCAATTAGATGTATAAAATTTGGAAAACCATCTGAAAAAGTGTAAAACACAGCTGAAATTTTATACTTTTTAAATGAAGCAGAGCCCACTGTAATGTTTATATTCTATAACTTTGTATGAAAAATCTACTGCAGTGGCGGCTACAGCAAGACAATAGTGGTGATTTTATAATTTTTATGCTTTTTATCCCACCAGCAGTAGAAAACTTTGCAAACATGTTTGGTATAATAAGATTAAAAATTATTAACGAAAGTTATACAAATTTAATAAAATTTTTTTTCAATTGCTATTTTCTCTATCATTCATAGAGAGCACTGCGAAGAATGTGGAATTTTATACATTATTTATTATTAATTTGTTTTATTTCTTATTTAGTTTTCATTTCTTTCTTAAGGTTAAGCACTAAATATAACATTTATTAATAAAAAACGTGTATTAAAAAAGAATTTTAAAAAAGTATGTTGTTTTGTTTTGAAAAATTAATTCATATATTTTGGTTTAATTAAAAAATGCCTGAAATTAAGCATTTTTTAATAATTTTTGGTATTCGTTCACTTAATATTTATGTAAATATTATGTTCATGTAAATATTATTTATTCTCTTTTATTATTAATTATTTTTATTATTATGTATATTATAAAAAAATTAATTATTACTAATTTTTCGCAATTAATTAATTTATTTTCAATTTAATTATGAATTTTTATATATTTAAGAAAACGTGTTTAATTGAACTTTTACCTGTTTTGTTTGTCGCATGATTAGAATATTATACAAAAATTAGATAAACTGCTACTTAGGAAACACTGGGAGAAAATCATAAAATCGCAAAGGAAGACATAGTTCAGTAAGTTCGAAAAATAAAACAGATTGTTGGGTGGGCTTAAGACTATAGATGTTGTTTTTTATTCTGCTAGGTACTGATGGCTCTATGATGAGTTTTTAATACAAACTTGGCATCTTGAGACCTTTTGTAGTAGATTTCCAGCCTTAAGAGTTTCCATAGCAGGCCTTTGGAATTGTTGGTATTCTTCCATTGTGACCATCCAGAAACTGGTCATTGTCTCGTAGAAGTGGCATTGGCCTTTACCACCATTGCACTCAATGAAAGGAGTAGTACGGAAATCTTGTAAGCAGGAGCCAGGTGAGGACATGTCCTGTCCACCACCTTCGTTACCCGCACCAGTGTGCTGTAAGAACAATATATTTAAGAAAATCGCAAAAAAATTTATTTATTCCATCGCTTAAAACGTACCATCATGAAACTGTAACCGATCCATAGACCTTCCCAGCCATTGGGACATGTTGGAATGTCTAAAGTTTGACTATGAATGGCAATGACGTTTGATGGGGCTTCACATACGGTACAACGTGAAATATAATTACTGACATCTTGTACTGGAACAGGCATCATTGGTAATGGTGCAGAAGTTGTCAACCAGACCGATTTATCATTTCTGGAAGCATAATTACAAATATTATTGGCTCCGCAAGAGAGCACGGGCAGTGTAGAGAAGCGGCGAACACAAGAACCAGCTGAGCCTAAATCTTGATTGTGTGAGAAATCATTTCCATCTACGTACATAAGGGAATAACCAGACCACAATTCGATGTGACCGGGTTCGCAACGTGGAATCTCTTCTGATTGGCTGTGTTTCACCAATAAAATTCCAGTAAGGTAGTCTTGAGCAGCGGAACAAGCCAGACCAGCCTCACCTTTGGGACCAAGCGCACCAGGAACACCTTCGCGCCCCATAGGACCGGGTAGACCTTGGTCACCCTTAGGACCAGGTCGTCCAGTTGGTCCTGTTAAACCAATCAGACCTTGGTCTCCCTTTTCACCACGTTCGCCTTGCAACCCAATTAAGCCGCGTGGACCAGGAGCACCTCTATCACCCTTTAGACCATCTCTTCCAGGATATCCAGGTTCACCTTTAGGACCAGGTGGTGGTATCATTCCAGGTTCGCCCTTGTCACCCTTAATACCTGGTTTACCGTCGCGACCGTTTATACCAGCTGGACCAGGGTAACCCTTCTCCCCAGGAGCGCCAACTGGTCCGGGTAAGCCATCAAGGCCACTCATACCCATATCACCTTTGAGACCTTGGCGTCCGGGAAGTCCAGGAGGTCCAGTAAACCCTAATTCACCTTTATCACCTTTCTGACCTTGAAAGCCTGGGGGACCCATTTCTCCCTTAGGACCTGGATAGCCCATATCTCCTTTAATACCTTGAACACCAGGCATACCGTCATGTCCATCTCTACCAGGCTGACCCATTTGACCCCGATCACCTTTAGGACCTTGTGGTCCAGGAGCTCCTGGAGGACCCATTGCACCAGGAGTTCCGGGTAGCCCAGGCAATCCCTTATCACCCTTAAGTCCAGAAGGACCGGGAGAACCTTGAATTAGTTAAAATTTTTATAAAAATATACATAATGACGAAAAAAAAAACTAACCTTCACGCCCATTTTTACCAGTTCGACCGGGCAAACCTTTTTCTCCTTTAATTGTTAAGCCAGGCGCACCAACATCACCGCGTGGACCCATATCGCCCTTCATACCAGGATGACCGTTTAAGCCAGGAGCTCCGGGAGGACCAGTCATACCGCGGTCTCCTTTAAGACCATTGAAACCGGGTGCACCTTGATTGCCTTTTAATCCTATAGGGCCCGGCAACCCAATTAAGCCAGCCTCGCCCATTTCACCTTTATCTCCTTTGATTGTAAATGGTTTAGCATCTATGCCTGGAGGTCCATTTAGACCACGTTCTCCCTTTGGACCCGGAGCGCCCGCAAAACCAGGTAAACCTTTCTCTCCTCTTTCACCTTTGGCACCGTTAACGCCTGGATAACCACGTTCGCCTTTATCACCTTTAGCACCCATATAACCAACTGGACCAGGAGCACCTACTTCGCCAGGTTTACCATCCATACCAGGAGCTCCAGGAACACCAGCAAGACCCATTTCCCCTTTAGCACCTTTAGGACCCATAGCCCCATGCAGACCTTGTTCGCCTTTCAAGCCTGGGGCTCCGTCGCGTCCATTTGCACCATCTCTACCACGATCACCTTTCATACCAGGAGCGCCAGGACGACCATGCAAAGCAATACCAGCAATACCTTTTTCACCTTGAGGACCAGGAGCGCCTGAAATACCGTCTTCACCGCGTAAACCAGGTGGACCAGGCTCACCCTTTTGACCTTTTTCCGATGCATCACCAGGCTCTCCACGAGGGCCCATTTCACCAGCAAACCCACGGTCACCCTTTTCGCCATCAATACCAGGAATTCCATCGGCACCGGGAGGACCAACAGGACCGATATCACCTTTTATTCCCATCAGACCAGGAGGTCCAGGAGGGCCTCGAGGTCCAGTCAAACCATCCCTACCAGTTAAACCGCGTTCACCTCTATCACCTTTTGCACCTGTTATACAAAAATAAAAATGTGTGATTTTTTAAATTAAAATATCTTCCTGGTTCTTTTCGCCCTAAATGATGACAGCGAACATGTCAATTTAAAAAGTTCACGTTGTCATCAAAGATTGTCATTTTATTTTTCTCTTGGAATAAAACTAAACTCTAGTTGAAGGGGTTGAAGTTGTTTCATGAATTCTTGAGGATTCCACACTTAATATGTTTTACCTTAAGAAATTAACTTCTTTTTTTAGTAATTCCTTAGGCAACGTTAATAAGAAAATTATATTTTGACCACAAAATTGGTTCTATTTTCAGGTGGATTCCTTTAAAATTTTATTAAATCGGAATGAACTTAGAGAATTCAGTTTCAACATTGAGATAAATATATCTTACCTGGAATACCAGCAGGACCAGGAGGACCACGCTTTCCAGGTTGACCAGTAACACCGGGGAAACCTTTGGGACCATCATTACCAGGGGCACCGCGTTCACCTTTTAAGCCAGGCATACCAACCAAACCTGGATTGCCAGGTTCTCCTTTTGCTCCGTCGCGACCTTGTACTCCATCAACGCCAGGTATACCAGGAGGGCCTTGAGGTCCCGGTGGGCCAAGTGGACCAACATCACCTTTAGCACCGTCAAGACCAGGCAGACCAGGTGCACCGGGATATCCAGAATCACCTTTGTCGCCAGGATAACCAGGAGCACCATCTTTTCCTGGGGGGCCGTATGGACCAGTGGGACCACGTTCTCCTTTCTCTCCAGGTAACCCTGGACGACCTTGAGGACCACGAGGACCTATGCCTGCAATACCAATTTCACCTTTTTGACCTGGAGCACCTGTTCTGCCGGGAGGACCGTTTAGACCGTCTTTTCCTGGATTACCGGGAGCACCAATTGGTCCTTGATTTCCCTTTTCACCACGAGGACCGGTTAAACCACGAGCCCCAGTTGGACCAATAGGACCTTGAGGACCGCGATCGCCTTTAATTCCGGTTAGACCAGCATCACCTTTAATTCCTTGAGCACCGGGTGGACCTGGATTGCCTTGAAGTCCGCGATCGCCCTTGTTTCCTTTAGCGGGTACTTGTAGCATATCAACGTCACAGGATCCAGCTTCACCCTTTTCACCTTGTAGACCAGAATAACCTTTGTCACCCTTGGCGCCATCGAAGCCAGCACGACCTGTATCACCCTTAATACTTTGTCCAGGTATGCCATCATGACCGTCTCTGCCAGGAGTACCAGGAGTTCCGTCGAAGCCTGGAGGACCCATGAATCCTTTATCACCCTTATTGCCAATTTCGCCTTTTTCACCATTTCTGCCAGCTTCACCTCTCTCTCCCCGTTCGCCTTTAAGACCCGCCGGACCAGGATAACCACGTTCTCCCTTATCTCCTTTTTCCGGAACAATTTGATTCAAATCAATGAGAGCATCTTTGCCGGGAGCTCCATATGGACCTGGTGCACCAGGAAGTCCATCTTTACCCTTATCACCTGGAGGGCCATGCGGACCAGGAATTCCATCAGCTCCTCGTTCTCCAGGATACCCTCGTTCGCCAGGTGGACCTCTGAGACCTGGTTGCCCGGGTGCGCCGTCAGCCCCGCGATCTCCTTTGTCTCCTTTCTGGCCGTATGGACAACTTGAACATTTACCTCCTGCATCACCTTTAGGACCCATATCACCTTTTTGACCCGGAGTACCAGGACGACCAGCATCACCCTTTTGACCCGGTGCACCAATGCGGCCGGGGGTACCGGGACGACCTAATTTAGAATCACCAGGCGCACCCACATTGCCAGGAAAACCGCGTTCACCTTTTTGACCCTTTGTGCCAGGAATTCTAAAAAATTAACAATATCATGACATTATCATTGCAAGTAGAAGTAGAGCTATTCAAAATAATTTAATATGGCGCATTTTTTGAAGGTTATGACTTAGTTGCACACATTTCCATACAAAAATATTTCTCTTTTACTGTACATGTAGACCCATATGCAGGTATTTACTTTTATTCTTACATCATTTTCAAATAAAATTTTTTACGAGAATAAAGTTCCTGCTTGCACGCCACATCGCATTTGGAATATCATTAAATTGTGGTTGTGACACACACCAGGTACACACATTTATGCTGATTTGTATGGATATGAATGCGGTAAATAATTCTAATTATTCTTAATTATTAAGATTAAACTTTCAAATAACATCTTACAACATCATATTGCATATTAATTATTTTTTGTTGCCTACAGCTCTCAATATGTTGTCTACACGAGCCATATATGAACACATACCTCAGTAGGTATGCTTGTATGTATTTGTTTCCATAATATACTTTTTTAAATACACTTATTTTATAGGACATTACTTGAACTTGAACTGAGGGCGAAAAATAATTGAACTTGGAACGTGAGAAAAATTTTTACGACACGTGTAGACTGCACGTTGATTTCGCTGCAAAGATTAAACACAACCTGAGGGATTTTTCAGATTGTTTTTTGTATTTACCCAGGAACTCCGTCATCACCCTTCATGCCTCTTTCGCCATAGCCGGGAAGACCGGGTTCACCTTTTTGACCTTCCGGACCCGGAGGACCTGTGTGACCAGTTGGACCGTGGGGTCCCATTGAACCTTCACGACCTGGGTTACCTTTATCACCTTTTTCACCTGGAGGACCTTCGACACCATTATGGCCAGGAACACCGGGACCTCCTTTAGCACCCGGCAAACCTTGGGGACCTGGAGGACCATCAAAACCATCTAAGCCTTTGGGACCAGGTGGACCAGTATAACCTCTGGGTCCTTTGGGACCAGGAGCACCGGGAGAACCTCGACCACCGCCAGGAGGACCGGGGGGACCAACTAGACCACGTTCACCAGCCTGACCAGGACGACCAGGCTCACCTTTCTGACCGGGCTTACCAGCTAAACCATTTAAACCAGTATCACCTCGGTCACCTTTCTGGCCGGAAGGTCCTGGAGGACCATAACTACCTTGACGACCCTAAATTTTATTATTTATCAATGTAAAACACAAAATTAAGATTTGAAAAAAAATAACATATATATGTACATTAGGCATTCCTTGTCTGACCTTTTCTTTGTATGCCCTGATTAACAATTAGAGGCGTTCGAAGTCTTTTTGCCGAATAAAATTATGATTCATTATTTTTTATTTTTTCTTCGATACTTATAAAGTTTTGAACTGCATTCCCAAATCGAAGTACAATTTATGAAAGAGAGAAATTTCTTAGAAAATATAGCCAAAATTAAACAAATATTGGTGCCAAAACTTGAGGATACATTTTCTAGAAATCCCCTTAAAAACATTTAGCCATAAGTTAAGGAGCAGATTTTTTAGAGATTTGCCTAACATACGTATGCATGGATTTGTTTAATATTCTTACTCTGTCACCAGAACCGCCAGGCAGACCTTTTTCACCCTTCATGCCATCACGACCAGGCTCTCCAGGAAAGCCAACTTCTCCTTTCTTGCCAATAGGACCAATATCGCCTCTTTCTCCACGCTCACCTTTTTCACCACTAATAGTTTCCATTCCCGTAAATTTATGTTTGCCAGCAGCTTCACCCTTTTGCCCCTTTTCACCCTTCTTCCCAGGCTGTGGACGAGCAAAGCATGGTGCGCCTTTATCACCTTTGAGGCCTCGGTCACCACGTTGACCAGGTTGGCCATAAGGACCAGTATCACCCCGATCTCCCTTAGGACCTACTGGACCCTCTGGACCTGGATTTCCCGAACGACCAGCAAAACCGGGTTCTCCTTTTTCACCCTTTGCGTAATCACCATTTTCCTTAGCTGGTTCACCTTTCTCACCTTTAGAACCAGGTTGACCGGGATAACCACGGGGTCCAGTCATACCGCTGAGTCCAGTTACACCAGCTAAGCCTTTCTCTCCATCACATCCATCTTTGCCAGGAATACCGGGTGCACCAGGATTTCCAGCAATACCTTGTATGCCAGGAACTCCTGCCATGCCAGGGATACCAGCTGTACCACGTTCACCTTTTAAACCACGAGGACCTTCTGGACCAGGATCACCTTTTTGACCTTTATCACCTGGTGGACCTTCTGGGCCTGCATACCCTGGCATACCTTTCGGACCCGGAGCACCGATGGCGCCCTGGAGACCACGATTACCTTTTTCAGCAAAACATTTCGGTATACAACCAGCTGTATTGCCTGTACAATTCGATGGCACTTGACCGGTACGTGTGGTAGTAGCACTATCAATTATAGCATAACTGTCATCAATGGGGCTTCTGGGTGATTCAATTTCAGGTCTGTAGTGTTTAGCGGAGTTATAAATAGCTCCTGTATCCGCAGTTTTCCAAAATTGCTTTAAAAATTAAAAAAAAAGTTTCAACGTTTACTATTTCAGAAAAATAGATATTTATGGCAAAAAAATATGTTTAAAATATGTTGATTCAATATTAAAATTTCTCCATAAATTTCATAAGCCTCTTAATTAGACCCCATGTACCCAGTTCTTGACATTAGCTGAAATTTGAAACTGATTTTCATACGATATTAAAGAAATAGTTACTCTAGGCAAGTATACTATCTGATTTATCCAGGCTGATAAATATATCTAAGCAAAAAAAATATATTGAATATACTTACAGCATTATTTTCCACTAATGCTCCAGCTAACACAGCGGCTAAAAATAGCCTACAAGAGAAGAACAATACCAATTACAATTAAAATTAATTAAATAATCACGGTGCACAATTCTAAAAACATATTTAGTCTGTTACTAGCTGTGCGCTTTGTAGTTTGCACACCTTTCAAGTGTCAACAAAACGAATTCACTAACTATTTTTCAGACAATCGTTAATGTTTATGTTCTTAAACGATTTAAGACTTTTATAACTATTTATAAGTTAATTTTTCAATAAACTTACTTGCAATTTGTTAATTTTTTTTTTTTTTTTTGAGTAAATATAAAGCATTTGTTCAGGAGCGGATACAACTACTATATCTGCCATCCATTTTATAATTTCGACAACTACTATTTGCAGGAGATTTCTGTCATACCCTGAGTTGTTCTAACGACTTTCTTACTCTTTTATTCCAACAACAACTTGTTTCACGAGTGCATTTTAACCGATGAATTTGTCACCAATTAAAATCCTTTGGTATTTTCACCACTGACGGAGAGCAGAAATAGCGTTGCCAATATAAAACATTGGGATGTTGGGATTGCCGAGAAATGGCAATAACCAACCGCTAATATTTTATTGTCAGAAAACGTACACATTTAACTCAAATTTTTATTATTATTTTAACAAGCAAAAATTCACTTATAAAGCACAATTATAAATCTTAAAACTTAAATGACGTAGTTTCTTATTGTCTGATGCCAACATTGCTTTACGTTGTTTCGATTTGGTTAAATGTTTGTTGGTTACGTTTTTTGGTATACTCGTATGTATGTATATTTTGCTTGTCTTGTATTTTAAATATAAGTTTTGAAAAAGTTTAAAATTTGTTTAAAATAAAATATGTGTTGGAGTTTATTGCACCGATACTTTTATGGCTAATTCTGCAGGCGACTCTTTTAGGCAGCAGGTTGCTGATACGAATCCTGCCCACATCATGCTTCTTTTTCTTCAGACAAAAATTAAGATTTAACAATATAAAAAAGTGGCAAAATTTTTCTATTTTTTTTTAAATGCGTTACCATATAAGAGCAGAAATATTTGGAAGAAAAGACGTTCATGTGTTTATGTGATCACATTCATATTCTCTGAGAAATAATGCAAAATCACAAATAAAGAATCTAAGAGCATTTAGGTTTTAAGAGAATATCAGAAAAAATGAGCTAGAGAAAATTAGTTTTTTTTTAATAAAGAGAATAGTATTAAACACATGCAAAATTCATAACTCGGCTTGCAATATACGAAAATAAAATTTGGTAAAAGAAAAAAATCTAACAGGAAATGAAATATACACATATAAAAGGTATAATTCTTTTGTGTTTAAATTATTTTTAAAATTTTTTTAAAAAGTTACAGATGGTTTTATAAAGGCTTTTAGGCATTTTAGAAAAATATATTTACCCATTTTTTTGAAAACGTCAAGAATTTGTGTGAGATCCAAAGCTTTATTTATTTTCCAAATTATTCTTCTTAATTGATGTTCAAAGGCGCTAAGTTGCCATAATTAATGTGCAAATAAAATGTTAATCTTTTAATTTATAATGCAATAAAATTTATTGCAGATTGCTTGAAAATAATTAAAATGTTGGTGGTTCGACAATGCAAGTAGGCTTATTTCTATTTGTGAGTTAATATATTTTTTTTAATAAATGACTTTAATCTTTATTTTGAAATTTTGCTATAAAAATTGAATAGAGTGGAAAGTTAAATTTCACCTATCCTAAGTTTTCGAAATAGTTTGCGTAGAGGGAGTGACAGTTAAAATTTTTTAGTGTTACTTTTTGTTATGAGAATTCTGAAAAGTTGTTGAAGGTTTTGGAAAATTATCGTTTATGTTTACCATTTTTAATGGTTGTAATAGTTATGAATTATATATTTTTTATTAAGCGAACTTTTGTATTTTTGATTTAAATAAAATTATATTGCAAGTTGATCGCTAGCAATAGAATTAAGCAGTTATTTTTCTAAAGGGTCAAAAAAAATTCTTTGAATAGAATTTTTATATTTGCAGAATTAAATGTGTTAACAATTATTTATTTAATTTAATTATGTAACATAATTTCAAAATTTCAAAAGCTTAATTGCCATTAAATATTTTTTAATATTTTTATGCACATATATAAATATAACTTTTAAATATATTCTAAATAAATATATTTTAAGTTCAAATTAAAAATTCTTGTTGAAAGCCATTACACTTTTTAGTAACACTATCTATATACATTTGTTACCAAATAAATATTTGTGTTTATGAACTTACCGCTTCCAAAGGGGCTCCATTATACCCCTGTTTGGTTTATATGTATAATCGTTCCTTACAGACTCCACACGGATTTAAATTGAAAATTTTATTTTTTAGATAACCTCCTATCAAAAACAGGAAAAAAATTGTGATTGAAGACAATGAATACAGACACTTCATGAAATGCTTTTTAGAGTTTAAACTGCAAAAAAGGCTTCTCTATTTACTTTTTTATAAAATTATCTTCACGTTCGTGTATAGTTTTTTTTTTATTTATGTATCGAGCTGTTGCTATCAATGATGGTTTTTATTTTAATAAACTTAAGCATTAATGGAAAACAAAAACTAAAAAATAACTAATAATTTAAATTTTTTTTTTTTCAAAGAAAACCCCCATCTACCCCCGATTTTTTGCAAAAATTATGAGGTAAGAGGGATGGCTCCTAGTTTTTTTTCTCGTATTAACTAATATAAAGCGTGTCGATCTGGCTTTGTGGATCGACTAGAGCGAACTGATTTGCTTAGAACTTTTTCGATTTAAGCAAGTAAGAAAAAAAGTGTTTTTACATTTGTTTTTTTTTTGTATTTTGCTGAACGGACAAAAGTAGAACTACTACTTACTTGCAAAGGCACAACACGACTAATTATAGTATAAATTCCAGACAACAGTAAAGCATATCAGCGTATAAATGAATAACGAACAACAAACATGTATCAATGATCATGCAGTACACATTAACATTAAAAACGATTCGCTCCCAAAAAGAAAGAAGAAAAAAAAACGATGTTATACGAAGGTACTCACACACATTCTATCCAACTACTCCTTTAGGCATGCAATACAATAATACAATATTCATTCATATACATGTGTGTATATACATGTAGCCGACACACATTTCTATTGACACATTCGCATTTTCCCATTGAACCAACGTCTTGTGTGTGGAGTACTCGCCTTGTAGGTGTAACATGCGACATCTTATACACAAACACACAGTCTTCTATGCGTGCATATTTAAAGTTTGTTTTATACAATTGATTGTTCCATTGATTCATTGATGGTTTTTTAAATCATTTCTTCATTTTCAAAAGGCAACCAATTTATTAAAAAAAAGAACTTTTTTTTATTTAATTAGTTTTTTTTTCTTAATATTTTGAATATATATTTTTTTTTTGGTTTCTTTTTAACATTTTAGAATTTACTATTACCTAGTTTGGCCCATTTGACATATTGTTATTATAGTTCTAGTTCTTGTTTTTTTATTATTATTTTTTTAAAGTATTCTTTTTTTTATTCCACTGTTGTTGTTATTATAAATTAATTTTATTATCTTCATGAGCTCTAAAATTAAGAACACACACAATATACAATAGTGTGCATAACATAATTATCCAAGAATCACTGGGGAAAATGTTAATACAAGCCTTAGCGCTTTTCATATAAAAGTATCATTTATTCTATAAATGTTTTTAATATATTTAGACTAGTCAACCAGTCTACTTGCCAAGAGTTTGTATGTTCGATTCCACCTGACGTATAAGCCAAGAGTTTTGCAATTTGTATATTTAAACATTTTTATTAAAAATTTTATGTTTTAGTTTTTTTTATTTTTGTAGAATTATCCTTTTATATATTTTTTATTTAATAAAAGTAAAATTTCTTTATTTTGTTTTATGAGAATTACAAACAACTGTTGCTATTTATTAGTCGACTTAAATTATTAATCAGAAGAATAATAATTTTTTACTTAAATATTTTTACTTTTAAGAAATAAATTCAAATTTATTAAACATTTTGATTTAAAAATTATTCTTTTTAATGAACAATATTGTGTGTTTATAAAAGTGTTTTTTTGGAGAAATTTACAGAACACTGGATGAAATTTTTTGACTCATTAAGAAGTATAAAATGCTTCAAAAAAAAAGATTTACAAAAAAAAAGATTTACAAAAAATAAATATTTTATTTAAATTTTAATATAAAAATTGAGCTTGAGCTGAAACTAATTAAAAGAATTTAAATTGGATACACTAAAAAATTAAGGAATTTTGTTGTTTATATAAAAAATATTAAAAAAAAAATAAAATAAAAAAATTACAATTCCGATAAATTTAGCACAAATTTCATTTTTAAAATATATAAACTATATAAAAACTAAACTGTATATAAAAACTAATTTCCAATTAACGAAACCTGAAGTTTTAAACTAACTTTCAAACTTTCCGAAAAAATAATTTTTTTTCAATAATTTTCTTTAGTTATATATGTGTTTTGATTGCCACTGTTTAGTAGAACCAGACTGTTAAGCAGTTATAATTATTTTGAATTGTTATCAAGGAATACAGCCACACATACACATGCAAATGCATATTTACTAATTTAAAGAAATCCATGTATAGCAGCTTTCATATATATATATATGTGTGAGAAGAAAATTGCTTACAAGTGTGTAAAATTATTTCAAACCTGTATTGTATGTGCATAGACTTTCCTTCCAAAATGTCCAAATAGAACAGTACAACTCTTTTTCTGCAACACTTTAATTACGCATTCAAAGTAAAATGATTAAAATGATTACATTGTGGTTGAGATAATTTTTTTCCATCGTTGGCTTAACTTTTTATTATTAAAATAAATAATAATTAATAATAAATTAAAATAATAATAAAAAGTTAAGCCACGGCTGGAACTAAAAATTATCTCAACAATAATGTAATCATTTTAATCAAGCCTTAGAAGGAGAATATTCAAACTCAATGTTTAAATTGTTATCATGGTTGAAGTTTGACTAGTAGTCGTTGTATAGTCCTTAACCATGTAGTAAATTGTACCGAAAGGAGGAAAAGGAAATAGTGACAAATGTTTCCTGTTTATTTATCCTGAGCATAAGTATGAAAATATAAGCAAAATATTGATACAGAACATACTCATACGGAATCTTCGGATTAAGTGGTGATATAGTTAGCACATATATAGAGGTTTATATAGAGTTTTTTCTTACTAAGTACTTGCGGAATGAGCCAGCGGTTCCATATTATGTAAAACTTTCACAGCTTTCATTCAAATAGCATATAATCAGTATGCTTTCATTTTTCTTAGAGCCGCAGTTGCCTCTTCTCTGTATAACAAAAATTCGCAAGTCAACACTTAACCAGAGTTTGCTTTAACTTAATTTTGCGCCTAATATATAATTTAAGAAATAATAATAATATGATTGTAAAATTTTTTAAATAATGAATTGTAAAAATATATAAAAAATGTAATAGTTTTATCTTGAAACAACGATTGACAATAATATTACACTGTTTTTTATGGAAAATAAGAACGATATAAAGCTCAATGAAAGAATATCAGCGAGATCGCAGAAAATTATAACAAAATTATTTATTTCAGGCATATCTGGCTATAATTTTCCTTTCCAACAATTTTCACCTGGTTTTGCACCGGGTGCGTATTAGTAATAATAATTACGCTATTTATTTCGTTGGAGTGAAACAATGTAGCAAACAGTGAAGATGTATATGAGAAAGAAATAAAATAGTAAATAATACGTCGTCTACTTTTCTAAATTTAGAAATGTCATCACTATTATTTTTTGTTTGTGTATACACATACACACATAAACAACAAGTTTTTAATTGCTCACAAAATAATTGAGAAATTTGATATATAACAATGTATGTATGCATACATTTACAGAAAGAAAAAATAATAATTTTAAGTTAAAACGAATAGTTGGGAGCGTTTGGTAAATTCGATTAAGAAGTAATAAAATAATTAATAACAATACTAGCAATGAGTGAAGAGTAGAAAATTTGTTCATGCATCCTAGGAACTGTTCATTGAGAGCAAGAAAATGTTTCCTAAAAATAACGAACAGTTTAATAAGTTCAAGAAAGGTTATTTTTATTAAAAAAAAGAATTTAAGGAAATATTTTAAGGACGAGACATATAGAATACGTCACACTTTTACTTTGTACTTTGTCAACTGACAAAAAGCTGGCAACGGAAAAGATTGACGAATATAAAACCAGCTGTTTTATCGCAAGAGCTCGTACTAAATTTTAAAATATATTTTCTAAATGAATTTTTTCAGCTTCCAATTGCCAAAGTATTAACGTATGAAAAGTATTAAAAATTGTCCAACTTTAGTACTTTGGCTTAACAGACACGTATTGATTGTAACAGTATGAAATGAATATAAATGGTTTAACTTAGTTGTTCATTGATAAAGTACAAAGTATACGTATGTCTTACTCTATGTGGCTGGGTCTTTGTAAATGATTTTGTGGTTTGAAGTTCAGTCTATGCTATTCTGCTGAAGCTAATATTTATTGAACTTATAATTCAATGTTATTCCTTTATTTTTCATGGCAAAATAAAATTAAGCTTCCATATTATAGTTCTTTAAATTAAGAACATTTTACATTTAAGAAATCGTTTATTAAAGTACATGTAGATTTTAATCAAAAATATACATTTTCTATACCAAAACACATACGAAATTTATCTGTCACTTAACGTTGCATTTCAAAGTATATTCAATAGATTCTGCCGCAGCAGAACAGAATAAAAGTGTAAAAGCTACCGGTCATACACATTTTAAAATCGAAGGAAACGGAAAGAAAACAGCTGACATGAAGTAGAACAGGAAGTACAAAGTAGCTCTGGCTTGACATTTATAGAAAATTTCAAATGCTGTGCTCTCAGTATTAAATTAAATAATTTTCTCTCCTTTTTTAATGTTTAATTACATTTATTTAAAAATCGTCACTTGCTAAAAATACTGACATCAAACAGTAAGCCGAAAACAAAGACCAAGAAGCAATTTAGCAAAAGCTAAAATTATAGAAGACTTGATTACAAGTATTGTATGGTTTAACAAAAATTGTAAACAGCACATCAATGCCATTTCCTTGATCCCAAAAAGTTCGTTTGAACATATTTCGACACAAAAATTATTTCGAAATCGACCTAAATGACATGTTGTAAATTTAGTTCAGCGAGTTAAATGGACTGGTTTTTCAATGAATTCTCATAATCAAAATTAAATTGTAATAAAAATAAATGTATTAAACGGAAATACACAGCAATATCCGCCTTATCAGTATTAGAACTTTGTTATAAATAAAAAAAAAAAATTATAAGAAGAAAACCTTCAACTAATCTCAAAAACCTAATATTAATTCATAACTTTTAATATAAAAATATATTCTATTAGTTAGTTCGCATTAAAACTGAGTAAAAATTGATAAAGTCTGAAAATCAGTAGCGACAGCAAAACGTTTTTTATACGAGGCTGTGAAAAAAGTACTTTTAATGAGGTGAATAATAAATTTGGCAATACGATTAAAACGGCTCTTAATATGTGTAAAATTTATGTAAAAGAAAACAAAAAATCTTAGAAAAGTACATTTTGTTAACAGAGTCTGTGAAAAAGTACTTTTAAGCAGCTGTGACAAAAGTCCATTCTTTTTAATTGTAATTTTTCTAAACCGTTTTTTAAAAGTACTTTATATTAAGAGTTTTCCTAAAACGTAGAGCATTCGAAATGTTTGCTATGATTATGTTTTTTTAAAATCTCAATCGGGTTTTGAGAATGTGGGCATAAGATAACAAGTTGGCACTAATTTTTTCAAACTTTGTATAGCAGGTATACTAATGAGCTAGTTGTCAAAGTCAAAAATTTAAATTTTATTAAATTGCTTTAACATGAGTTTTAAGTTATAAAATTAATAAAATTAATGAAAAATATTTGTAAACTTTAATTAATTTAAAAAAAAATCACTTTCATTTCTAGTTGTTTCTGTTTTAATAAAAAAAGGCTTCTTGCTTTTTTTTATTTTTTTTTTTAATCTTATTTATTTATAAATTATTTAATATTTTTTCCAAGCTAAATATCTTTTATAAAATTTATTTTTATATTTCGAAATTTCTTTCCTCTTTCACTAATATCTATTGTATAAGGAAATGTAGTAAAAAAAATGATTTTATAAAGGAAAAAATATTAAATAATTTATAAAGGAAAAGAAGAGAAAATGGAAGGGATAAAATATGAATGTGGGGAAATATGGAAATGCCCACACATGACATACTAGCGATTAATACTTAATTTTTTTATGCCTCATTAAATTTTTAATTAAAATTATAATGTTAATAATATTTATAGTATTATAATATTATTATTATATATAATTATATTTAATAATATATAATTATATTATTGCGGCAACGCGTGAATCCACTTTGGAAACTTCTCTCGTTATTGAAGTTGACTGTTATACTTCTGTTTCTTTGTTTGCTGAGTAGGGAATGCGAAGAAGCTTGAGAAAGCGTATAAGAATTTGAAAAGCACATAATAAATAATAAATTATTTTCTCACATCAAGCCAAAATTCTAATATTTATGCTTTAATTTTGTTTTTTCCTTTTTGTATTCATTGCATTTTTCTAATAATTTAAACAAATTAAGAGAAATTATTCTATCATTTCAGAATAAGAAAATCATTTTTGTTTTAAAACACAATTTTTTTATTTCTTTTTTTTTTTGTAAATTTAAATCTAGATCCTCACATCCCATTTAATCCATGATATTCATTCAAATTTACAAGAAAATTGTGAACGGAAGGCATGAACGAACACACACTAATACAACCAAACCAATATCGTTCACTGCTGGCTTAGTGTGAGTGGATTGCATTTTTGCTTGAAGTGTAGTGGTGGGCTCGTGTCTTCAATCGTTTTCGTTCTGTAGAAATGGATTTGTGCGTTTATGTTTGGTTAAGCAAATATGAGCAGTATGAAAAATCTTTTGCTGGGCCCATGTTTAGTAACACTTCGAACGTTTGTCGATCTCCATGTAGGGAGAGTGTCGACGATCGCATTACGTAGCCACTAGTCTTCTACATAAATTAAAACAGTCTGTAATCAGTGCATGTTACGAGTGCTTAAAGTCGAGTTGTGTTAGTTTTTTTTTTTTTAATTTTAGATCTTTCGCTTTTCTTTTGTTAATTCAAAAAAAAAATAATTTAAAACGCTTTAAAATTAATAATTTCCTAACAAACGGGGTTTTGACTAAATTATATTTCCAATTTCTTTTTAGTGTTAAGCTTGGGGTAGCACGCTTCTCCAACCCTCAATATTCTGATGTTTATCCATCAGGAAAGCAAAAAGACCATTATCTAAAATAAAAATATTACAACAAACATAAAATCTGCGAAAGGTTCTAAAAAAAATTGTGTGAATTCCTGTGCTTTCGTATAAACAAAATAAATAAAAGTCTTTGTTTCTCGCGGCGGATACACTTTACTTTTGCAAAATATGTTGTCATTACCCAGAGGCCTTTTCGGCCTCTCGGGTGTGTATGCCCCAAAAAGGCATGATCTGCAGTTCACGATAGTGATCATAGTTTTTGCAATTGCCATATTTGGAAATATTATTGATGCAAAGGTAAGTCTTCAACAATGGAATTGTAGCAGAGTGTAATCAAATTTAAAAAGGATTTATTATGAGGATAACTAAATATATTAAAAAATAAAAGCAGGAAAAATTTTTTTGTTTATACAATAATCTACAAAAAAAACAATATTGCAGGGAAGATTAAAGTCATCATAAGAGTTTGATTTATTTTTCCAGTGAAACTGGTGTGTAAAAAAATTAAAATCAATTTTTTAATTTCCAGTGAGCATCCAATTGAAACTTTCTAACAAGTAACCAACACACCAAGAAAAGTACATTTCTAAAAGATCATTTTGTGTTAAAAAAGTGTTAGAAGGTACTTTTTCAAATGTTTGTTTAGCAGTACGAAGTTGGCTTACACTCTACTTTAAATTTGAATTAACTTAACTTAATTTTTTAAATTTTTTTTTCGGTAGAGTTTTAAAAGCAACTTTTTGTAGGGCTTGCTCTGGGGAAGTGCAGGTTTCGTTTGTTTACGAAAAAAACATTATAATAATTTTTAGAGGCATACACTTTTTTTAAAAACTTTGTTAAAATTAGTTTTTTAACAATCATATTTTTAAGTTTTTTCAAAATGAAATATTTTTGCAAGGTACCTACTGAATAGACATTGACGTAGTAGGTACTTTGCAAAACTAATTTCTATTCTATTTAATATGTTTTTATAAAAAAAATTTTTTAAAGACACTTTGCCGAAACGTACTTTTTTAATTGGCCCTTTTTTTGTTAGCTCTCCCTGCAACGGAATTTTTCTTTGTCCTTTTTAAAGGGTACATAAAAATGCCGCTTTTTAAAAGTTTTTCAAAATTATTTTTTCTAAAAGCGGATCCATCTTGAATACTTTTTTAAATATTACATTCACAAGGAATATTGCTCTTAGCAAATTTGGCTTTAAAATTGATTTCTTAAAGGAAACATTTTTTTACTAGTGAGCAAAACAAAGGATAACTAAGAACGTGAGTGACGAGGAAAGTCATTTAGAGGCAACATGGCTTTTTTAATTCAAAAAATTAAAATCTATTCAATTGCCAAAGTGAAATGAAATTATTTATAAGGTGCTTTCCGTATAGGTATTTACATCAGAGGTACTTTTGCAAAACTCATTTCTATTAAGGGAAAAATATTTTGAACCTTTTTTTTAATAAAACATTTTGTTTCATTTCTTTCAAATAGTTTCATTTTTGGAAATTTATACATCAATTTATTTTAAAAACAAAATAAAATACACCAGAAAGAAGAGCGCTGCTAATAGAGTTTCATATTGTAAAATTTTAATTTATTAGCACTTATCTGCGCATGAAATAAATCCTTTTATTTCATTTTGTTTATAAACGTTTCAAGTAAATTAGAAAAAAATATGAATTAATATATAGAGATCAACTTCATAAAATTATTATCAAGTTTTATGCTCTTGAAATTATTTACTCTTCATTTAAGTAACACACTCTCTTAATATGTATTTAGTCAATAAAACACAATACTCTTCTCTTGCCAAAATAATTCAGCTTCAACTTATTTTGTCCTCTCTTCAATTATTTTAATCGCGAGTTTTTACTTTTTAGTAAAGATATTAAGAAAAACAACAATGAATTGTGAAAAAAGAAATTGATAAAAAAAAAACATAAACATAATTTCTTTATAAATTATAAACAAAAATAATACAAAAAACAAACTAAAAATTGGGTCAATTTAAGTTTTACAATCAGTATAAGTTTAAAATAATTAAATACAAGGCACAAAATAAAATAAAATAAAATAACACAACCCGATAAAGAGGCGAACTTACTTACATTGGCTCTGAAATTCTTATACATGCAGATTGTCATGTATGAGCGAGTGCAGTAACATGTTACATGTCATGTTAAAAGCGAGCTTAAAAGAAATGCAATGAATTAAATCCATATGCAATATATTATATTTCCGGAATACTTGGAAAGCAAAAAACAACAAACTTTTAAAGTCCTTAAGGAAAAAAAAACAAAAAGCACCATTACAAATGCATTTTAACAAGATGCAATTTTTCTAAAAAAATAATATTTTATTTTAAGTGTTAGATTTATATACAAACAGGAGTTTAATATCATTGTTTTATTGCTACTAAGAAGTATTAGGTTCAGTCAACCCATATTTATATGGTAGAGCTAATAATCAGTGTTAAAAGGTTTGATTTTAAAAGATTTTATTCCGTTTCAAAATTATAAATTCTCTTAATATTATAAATGTGAAAGTGGTTATAAAAAATGAAGGATTAAAAACGTGGAAATTGGTGCTTTTGCGCAGTTTGCCGTTTTTTTTTAAACCATGATATAAATACAGCTCACATCCTTCATAAGCATACGACATGATGCCCCATTCAAATTGGTGCAAATTGGCCCTTTGGTACTTTTTGATAAACATGATGATAATAGAGCACACTTTTTTTTTTAACAAACTCTACCTGCAAAGCTTTTGGCTTGTCCGTAGGAAAACACGCAGGGTCTAGGTAGGAATCGAACCCGCGACCTTCGGTTCAGTAGGCTGAGCATTATTCACTCGCCTACGGATGCACCCGCATACACTGTAGAAATAATTCACATTTTCCTCACAAAGTACAAAAAGAACATTCTAAATTTAATGGAACCTTTCCACCAATAATTATTTACAGACTTTACCCCGACAAACAAATCTTTACAAATCTGTACACGATTATCCGTTTCATAAATTATATTGAGAGTACCAAACTAAATTTGATTGGTATTACAATGTAGCTTTCAGAATGTAAAAGGGGAAAAATTGGTATTTCTCTACTCCTCCATTTTTTCATAAATATTATTTAAATACAGCATGAATGCTGCAATAGAATGACGTCCAAATTCTTATAAGGTAGCTTTTTAAATGATATATGCTTAAAGCTTGTAGACGGCAATATCATATAAACCGCAATAAAATATGATAAATGTAGCACAGTCTTTAGGGAATAAAATTGCCAAGTTGGTACCTGTTCGTTTTAATTTTCTTACTAACTTTGATGCAGCTTACATTCTACAAAAGCTTGCAGTTGGTAGAGAGCACAAATGGTGATAATTTCTACATTTAAATTGGTACTTTTTTCAATAAATTTTATATATGCATATAGTAAACAGGGTACACTAACGTGCCAAAAATGGCAAAAGCTGGTACTTTTTATGTTTTGGAAATTTTGCTGTACAAATAGTTTATTGCGGGCAAAGTCGCGGCCAAAGGCTAGTATTTTTATAAATTATAAATGTTTAAATTTTAAAACATGTACAAAAGATTAAAAATTATATTCAAACGCCTCATGCAAAGTAGCCGTTGTTCTTCACATGAAATTGCCAAAAAAAAAAATTCTACCCTTATCATTGTTTGTTAATGTTAGATTCGATTGAAAAGGTCAATGTTTATGAGTGTGTGCAGTTTGTTTTCTAACGATAACCTTGATGACAAGATCTTACTGTATATATAGTAAAATATGATTTGTTAAATAATTTTTTTTTCCTTAAGAGTTTGGCTCTTTCCAAAATAAATTTATTTCATTTCCTGTTTTCAAAGGTGCCTTTTTAGTACGTATTTATTTAGTAATATAATATTTTAGATAATAGTATGTGTATAAAGTTAAGCCTTTGTTTCATTAATTATTTGCTTCTGCGATTGTGTTTGTGACGAGCAAAAGAAGGCCATATTTGTTTAAATAATTGATTAGCCTTCAATATTACAGTTGGAACTGGCACATGTTTCCGTCCATTGATATTATAAAATATAATAAAAAATATTAATTATACGCCATGTATAATTTCTTTAAATCTATATCAATTATATTACGAGTATATGCTGTATTAAAAACGTTAAACAAAGAACATGTATTTTTTATAAAATCTCGATTTCCGCTTTAAATGAAAGCATTCAAGAAAAATTATCTGCATTTTTGTATGCAATATAAATGGGCAAAAAAGTTTAAGTTTTTAGTGGATATGAGTTCATTTGCAAAGTATGAGGCGAACAATTTTGCATTAGTCTTTTCGTATAAGAAAACTCCCAAACTCCGAAATGCCATACAGTGTGTACTTTTTAAATTTGATTCTTATAGATCAAGCTTACTCAGTCGGAAAGACTTAAGAGAAATCGTATTTTAGATCTAATTATTATATTCTATACAATAAATATCTCTTTACTAATTATTTAAAAAAAGGATTTTAAAAATCAGTTTATATGCGATAGTGATATATATATATATGGAGTCGTATATACAAAAACAAAAAGCTCAAGGAATCATAATTCAAAATTTATATTTCTTTTTTAACACAAAAACGTTTCTCTAACAATTGTTTTAATTGGAAACTTTCAGAGCTGAAGCTACATATTTAACTTACAAGCATTTAGTGCCATCTACATACAAACATACAACTGCTTTTTACAGAGGAGAAGAAAATAGTAGCACAGTATCCAATTTTAATATATAAAAAATTATTTATATGATATATTCTTATTTAAGATAGCTAAAATTTTTGCCAATTCTATTTGAAAAGCATGCAGTAATTTAATACCTTTTTAGTAACAAGCACTTTTAAACTGAAGTGTAAGTTGCTTGATATTTTGTGGTCTTTCAAAGACCAGTTAATATTATAAATCATAGAAGATAAAGTTTACCTTAAGCAGAAGGTATGGGAATAACGTGTTTGAAGTACAAGTAAATTAGTTTAAAAGAGACGAAGGAGAAACAAAAACCGCAAAAAAGAAAAGTAATGGCAGTGGCAAATAAAAGTAGTTGACAGAGGAAAGTAAACTTCTATAACATTGCTAAGTTTGAAAGAAGAATATTTTCATTTAGTAGAATGTGTTTTTTTATAATTTTTACGAAAATAAATGCATTTGAAATATTATCGTAGAAAAATTTTGTTAGTCCCCAGAAGTGTAACATATTCAGATTTAAGTCACTCAAAAGGGCGAGGCACAGTTCTACCTGCCATATTATTTATACGTCAGAAAGAAACTGATAATAGGATTAATAATACCAATCTTCAGGAGATTTAAGAGGCTGCAAAACTCTCTAGTAGAACTATATGGAGCAGGCCATAACCAACAAGGGCATTCACTTTAAATGGCATGTCCCAGCGTACCAAGCATCTTATACCACATTGGCCATTTTCATAGCCATCTTTCGTGTTGTAAACGTTCCACTTTATACCATTAGGCACGCCTTTTTCCCACAATGATATATGCCATACGTAAAATTATACAATTTTTTTCATTTTTTTTAAGAAATCTTATGAACTTTGGCTTGTAATGATTCTTTTACTCTACTGATGAAAAACTACCAGAGAAGAAGGTGTTCTTACAAATATTTAATCACCAAAGACATAAAAAATCTCATAAAAAGTGTTTTAACATTTAAAATGCTTAATTTTTAATTTTATCTTTGTATTTTATTTTATAAATAATTATATCCTTCTCTATGAAAAAGGATGAAAGGATCTACAAGCATATATAGGTTTTGTATGCCTATGGTAAATTCTAAAATAATAGTTTGCAACCTTGTACAGGATTTATAGTATATAACGGATGTATGTATGTATAAACGAAAGAAAATTGATTGAGTTTTGTCCGCCTGTCTATCTATCTCATTATTTTTTTTCGCATTTTTGCTGCGTATTAAATTAGGTTAAAATTTTGCTTAAAAACAAAATTTTAAAAACCCATCGGCTCAAAATTATGAAATATGAAAATCACTAAAATCGGATAATAAATAAAAAAATGTAGCCAAAAATTTTTTTTTACATTTATAGATAAAAAAAGTTTAGAGTACATCTATAGTTTACAAAAGATAGTTTATATAAGATCCGGCGCAGTCTTATATATCTTTCGCATTTTCTGTCAATCAATTATAATGATCGCTTTGTTTTTTGCATACATTTGATAAACTTTTTCAATGCTTTTTGTAATTCTCAATTGGTTTTTGAAAATATGGTATTATTTTTGAAAACGGTTTTGCTGAAGATCTGCTGATAAGTTGGATTTTAGCACCTGCGATATGCAGGCATTCGGACTAGCTTAACAACATAACAAACAACAAAAATAATAATGAAAATTTTTAATTTATAAAAATGAGTACCTCCTCGTCACTTAAACATTCTAATAGGAACCAACTGATGGCGTATTACATTACTTGGAAAAAAATTCATAGGAAAATTTTTTCCAAAGGTGGTGATCGGAGCCAATAGCGTGAACATTTGTAGTTGACGAATTAATTGATTAGACTATAGTTAAGGAGAAAATCGTGAAAAATAAACGAAATTATTAAAATCACTTTATTTTTTGGTTGAATTTGAAAGTAAGACGCACATTAGAATTTTAATAGAAAAAAATTTTTATAGTTTTATTTTTATTCTTAGCTAATTTGGCCAAATTTTTTTTTAATGTTTTTTTTAGATTACCTCAATTAATATATTTAATTGAAATTATTAATTAATTAATTTATTATTTTCGTGATTCAATGAAAGTAGAGTAATTAAACTTGCAAACAAAACTTGCTGTGTGTCAATGAGATATTCAAAAAAGCATTTTTAAACATTTAAACAACTTTTCCTACATACGACTATATTTTTCGTATGTCATAATTGTTAGAGCTATTGCTGATAACAGTTTGCCAAAAAAAAAGAAAAAAAAAAAAATAAAAAGACCAGCACATGTTCATTATACATATACAATACATGTATATTTAATATGTTTATAATCTGTTAAACTGTTTTTCTATTTATAAAATATGTGTTTATAACAAACTGAATAACTTTTAAGTAAAACATTTTTCTTCTACTAAATCACAATTCGCTTTAGCAGATCCATTAAGTGAAAAAAGCGATGATAGCCTTTTGACAATGTTATGAATTTATAAAATTAAAATTACTAAGAAAAAATAATATTCACAATATTTAACATTATGTGCAAATGTCTCTTAATCAGCATATACATTTATGTCATAATTATTTTTATAAATTGTTAATATTCATACACTGAAAGAAAACGAAGAAATAGGCCTATTATAAATAGTTTATTATTATTTTTTGTTTGTTAAGCATTCTAAATGCAAAGATTTCGGCTTGTATGCAGAAAAACAGTCAGGGTCTAAGCAGGAATCGAACCAGCGATCTCCAGTTTAGTAGGCTGTTCATTACGCCTTAGCATGCGGAGGCACCCTGTTTTTAAACTCTGACGTAGAATATTATCTGCATCTATGTTGGGGGTTTTTGGAACTCATTACCATATTTAACTTCCTAGTAGTTAAGGTTAAGACGTTTTCGCACCGTTAATGTGTATTTCATTATAATACGTCTGCTTTAATCTGAAAGTATTTTCATTAGTTTGAAATAGTTACGGTTAGGTGACTTTGCACTCGATTAAGTTTTTGCATAAGCTCTACCTACAATATATATGAAAATTCTTAGGGCCGGTTATACCATCCATGGCTTTGAAATGCTCTTTTCGAGCAACAAGTGTTGCTTTACTATTTATTTTATATTTATTTTATGTGATTATACAATATAAGTGCGCAAGTACTTTATATGCTTAAATATTGTATTTTTGTTGTAAATCGAAATGAAATAATGCCTTGTGCACTTTTATCTTAATCTTACAAATTGCATTCTCAAGTAAGTATTGCTTTTTTAGCCGCTGCTATCGTGCTTGCTATTATTTCTTATCACTCATTTCTTTTACATCCATTCATTCATTCATTCATTCATTGGCAGCTACACTTGCCGTTACTTAATTCTCATTTGTGATGTTGGTGCTTGATGTGGCATAAGCGGCAAAAATGGTTCTTCCTCATTTAGGGTGCACATTAGAAGTTGATTCATTTCACTGAGGGACTTTGCTTCCTTATGTACGCTGCTTATATGTTGGTTGGTTGGTCTTAGTGTTAATGTTGAAGATCAAATTGATCTGTTGCATATTTAGACAGTTCTCTTTTTATTTATTTTTTTTATTTTTTGTTCTTTATATACTTCACTGATCGATATGTATAGTTTTTTACATATTTTTTTCTGCTATAAGCGCTAATTAAAATTTATTTGATGAATTTTAAGAACCAGTGCTATTGAAGAATGTATACCTTATAAAAATATATATATATATCCTTAAGTAAAGGGTTCTTCACTTAAGCGCTTTTTATTTCTAAATTTAAACTAAATAAAGCGTACTTTAGATATCAACACGAGAACATTTCCCTAGGATTTGGTATGGTGGCGGGCATACGAAATGAGAAATTTTCCAGGATTCTGAAAAATAGTTGATATAGCTGAGTTTTATATGTTCTTAGTATAGACCTATGACTTAAAAAAATGCAAGAAGAAAAACCCTAAGAATCTCAAAGCGGTCTATTTCTGTGGTTACTTCATACAAGCTCCATATTTGGACAAAACACAAGGAGAAAACATAAGATGTTTTTAATAAAGCGTTTAAATAAAAGTTGATTTTTACGGATTTATATATGTACGTTGATGAATTTAAGCCTTCTTTTCCGTTTTCTTGAGTAATAGCACAGCTTGAATATTTGGCAGAACACCGCTTTGAGCAATGGTTACAACCCCCTTGATGTTGATTATGTAATTCAAGTCACAAGTAAGCTTAAATCATGATCTTATATAGCCTGTATATGGAGATTGCTTGGTCAAAGTCGTTGGAAAAACAAATTTGGACCACACAAAACTTCACATGAAGCAGTGACATTTTTAACCGAAACTTTGCAACGGACATGATGACAAAATCTGACAGCTGAAATTCTCTTTCCAATTACAATTAGTTTCAGACTCCAACCGATTTTTTTTTTTTGAAACAATTTTATCGTCTGATGATCTTGCCGTCAACTCGCTAAGTTCGCAAATATTGTTTGAAATATTCTGTCTTTAATGAAGATCATCTCAGAAACTTTTTATTTTATTAGCGGCAAATACTCGCAAAAAAAATTTGTTCCATTAACTAAAGAGCCTAACAAATACATTATGACTGCATTATTTTAAGGCTCTGTCTTCTTGATGTCTACATGAATATCATTGATGAAACTTTTTAAAAGATGACTTTTCCTATATGATGGAGCATGTGCTTATAGATTAAATGTTTCAGCGTGCGGTACTTTTATTAGTGTTCTGCCTTATTTCCTTTCAATTATTTACTACTTTCCTTTCTCGTTTTCTTTTATTTAGAAGTTGATATGTACATATATGTATATGTATCTACAAAGATACACATACATTTTATTGTTCGTGGTTTGTTTGGCTTTACTTCAGATTTTGTTTATATTTATTCGAGTTTAAGTTTTCTTGTGTCTACTTGTGGGTGCTTCTTAAAAAAACCAATAAATGTTTGCCTGTTTGAGGCAAAAATTAGTGAGGCAAAAAAATAATGACCGCCAAAAAAAATTTAAAAAAAAATTTAAAAAAATTAACATAATTCGACCTAAGAAAAACTATTTAATTATTTGTCCTGTTTGTAAAAAATATGGTTTATGCTCATAAATTGGTATTTATTACGTAATTTATAATAAAAGTAATTGAAATTCTGTAATCCTTTTAGGATCCGGAACTATTTATAAACACCTCTATACTGTTACGGGCAACCGAAATTCAATTGGTGTCTACGGTTATAAATAAGGTCACGCCTGATTAATAAATAAATCCCATAAGTTCGGTTCCAAAAGCGTTTTATGTCATATCTAATGATTATTTCATATTTAAATTACTTTTCATATTCTGTACAGGATCAGCTGTTATTATAATTAAATTAAAGAATTTCAAAGTTCGGCTGTGCATATTATTGTGTATGCTATATCTACACTATCATTAAATTTCAGCCAACTAATAAATATTATAAAAACAATGGGTTTGTTCATGTAGACTTGTATACAGTACCAACGAAATTTGTAAACAGCTCCAGCCGATACCGCATTACAGAAAATAGTTGTCATTAAAGAAAGAATATATCAACCGATATTTCCGAACTTAGGGAGTTGATAGGGGCCTTAGTTCTCAAGCTAAATTTGTCGAATTGACTGCTATTAGTTCAGCATTTTTTGTACCATCACCATGAACGTTTATAGCGCTCAATAAGATGTGAAAATGCTAAAATTAACTCATTAAAATATCATTTGGAAAAAGAATATAATTTTTGTTGACAATTAAATTAAATTTAATACAAACAAGTAATTGGAAATAATATTTAGGCAGCTAAAGATTTAGTATGATTTTTTAATTACAATCTAAAAGATTCATTTACTATGAAGACTCGTCGATACTTTTCATACCAGTTTGTGATAGCTTATTTACTTACTGTAAATATGCCTTTAATAAATGCAAAATAATAAATTTGTATTCTTTACTATACTTTCACTTACAGCGACTTAAAATGCAACAATCGAAAGGCGAACGCTATAAAACATTTGTGTAATTCACAAAATATTGTAGAATCGTAAACAAGTTTCAAAATGCTGTTGGCATTTTTCCTACTGCACTTAATGCAATAGATGGCGAAATTATAGAAATAAATTGCTAGTGTTTTGCAAAAACAAAAAAAAAACATATATTGTACGTATTTAGTAAAAAATAAAAATTAATCTAAAATGTTGATTGTTATCAAATAAATTATTACAAATGGTAGTGGGCTGTAGCAAAAAAAAACATAAAACCATCCATAAATATTGCTGAAAACTGTCCAGACTAACATACGAGTATAAATGCATGCATTTTTTTCAAAAATTTTTAATACACAAAATGAAATTATTTGCGTTTTATGTTTGTTAATTTACATATTAAAAATGTTAAGATATGCATCACATACAGAAAATAACAAATAAAATGCATTTGATTTTATTTTAGGTTTCTGTTTAATTTTTATGAGCAGCATCTGTTGCTAAAATACATAAAAAAAATTATGAAAATGATGTCATGCAACAAGATCGGGTTTTCTCCGGCACAGTATTTTTTTTTATTATTTTTTTCATCTTTTTCTTTCCTTCTTACAAATATATTTGGAAAAATAGCACTTTATAATTGTGGACGAAGTCGGAGCAGACCAGCCAGACCAGCCAGACATTTGTTATACGTTCAGATATTTTGTGTTTGCTTTAAGTTTTTTCTCTTCTACATGCGCTGGTTTGGAACTTGAGAAAAACATGTGTGATCCAATTTTGGTATTTAAATCATTTGTTTTATTCTGTTTATATTGTTTGCAAAATTCTTTTTGAAGAACAGAGGCGATTCCTAGAAATATATTCATGTTGTTTTTAACACAAAATGAAATTAAATGGGAGATAAAACTCAGCACCGCAACAATTAATCATGATTGGCGTACGGAGGGATGATGTGAACAGTGCAGTGCAGTATTGCAAGTAACTTTTCTTTTCTCATTTTAACATTATGGTGTGTTAGTTTAGAGTTTTTAACGATCTAAATTTGTGGCATGGCCTTATTCAACGGAAAACGTCTGGCAACTATGTGTCAGTGGATTTCTTTCTATTAACAGTATGGCATCACTGATCAAGACTAGGACAAATTTTTTGTTATGGATACATTTTAGAATTTGAGGAACTTAAAAAGAAGGGCCTTTCTGAAAAATTTACTTCATGCCATTAAACTATCCAGACATCACTTTTGCTAATTCTGCATTCCAAACATTAAACGTTTCTGTTTGCGGCGGAGGCTGGTGTTTTGGGGGCGAAAACTTATGCGGTGGAGCGGTTGGAATTTTAAACTCTAGAGAAAAGCCTTTTTTTGTTCTCGTTCACTTTGCTTTTATTTGTTTGTTTAATAAACATATTAATACCATACCACTAACCATATGCTTTGATTGCTTATGATGATATGTAACGCTGTCGGTCCTCGCGCCTATGCTCATAAGAAAAAAGATATAGTTCCATTCGACAGACAACGTCGTTGAACTGAGCAACCATACATATTGTCAACAGGGCTACTCAATTCTGGCGTAAACAGTTTCTTTAAAGCCTCATTACACAACCTAATAGGTTCCACATGCAAAAAGGAATTACCCTAATTTACTTTTCTCCCAAATATATCTAAACACTATTCCAAATAAAATATGAAAACATTTCAGAAATACACGTTTTTAATTGCAAAATATTCTACTAAGTAAAATTTGTTGGTAATTTATTGCGATTTAATAAAAGTTATCCACGCCAG
This sequence comes from Ormia ochracea, assembly GCA_963402855.1. NCBI lineage: Eukaryota > Metazoa > Arthropoda > Insecta > Diptera > Tachinidae > Ormia > Ormia ochracea. The sequence goes on from OY727108.1 coordinate 49,104,149, forward strand.
TGATCACTATTGTGAAGAGAAAAAGCCCAATATCGCTTTATATCACAAATTATTCATGCCTTAGTTTGGCGAAATGTCAGATCGTACTGAAATAATATTTAGCACTTTAATTGTTGTTGCATAAGCCAATTTTGGAGAATTTTTTTCCAATTGCACTTATTTTCCTCCTTTAATGCACGTCCGCTTGAGGGCTTGTGGAAATAGAACTATAATCTCAAATAAACCCTATAAAAAAATCGAAAAATATTAAATCATATAATGCAGTGTGCCAATTCTGATCATAGAAACGAACAAAGACATGTCACTTTCATGTCACGATGAGTATCAGCAACTGCTACTAGTTGAGCACCCCCACTGTGAAATAAGTATGGTCTGATTACGACTCTGGCCCTAAATCCACACTTTATGTGACGCAACAATTATATTAAAGCGGCAGTTTTGACGACTAACAAGGCCATCAGGTGAAAATGTGCCTAATCGCTTGAGATGATTTTGATAAAAAAAAATGGACTTCCGATCTATTGTCACATCATTTTTACTAACACTAAACTGTCTCTAGAATTAATTCTAGAATTAATTACTTTTAGGGTTGCATTAATCTTAAGACATCCTTTATTAAACACATAGATATTAAAGCACATGACACAAATTCATGTGGATTTTCTGCTTACAATTGACGCAGGCATGAATAAATAAATGGCTACGATCCTTTGTATTTAAGGAACTTAGTTGTTCTGCCAACGACATCCTTGAATTTTTATTTATGATTATTTGACACTGATTTCTTAATTAATGTCAAGCAAATGTTTACTTGTATGGATGTGTGTCTGGATCCCTTGTTATCCTTCAATGAAATATAAAGGAATCGATCAATTGCGATCAAACCATCTTAATACATTTCTCTTATTCAATATTCTATTATAAAATAAATGTAAGGCAATTCCTTTTAGCTTATAACCAAGAAAAGCACTATCACAACTTTATATATTTTTTTAATAAAGAATCGACATGAGCATTTAAAGAACTCCAGATGAATAATGGAATTAAAGAAAGATAATAACGCGCTCTACAAGCAATTACAAATTGATTATTTATGTAAAGCAAAAAATTAAAAAAATAAAAACTTAAAATGCGGAAATTACTCCATGCCCGAATGGGAACAAATAAGACGAAAGCAGAATACAGTGAAGATGATTATGATGAAGTGCAAAAATATAATGAGGAAATAAACACATAAACTTACAGCAAATAAACTTTAAGAATTGTGGGTGGTATTAAAATCAGAATTTAATGAAAAGTAAATACATAAATAAATTTCTAAATGTAAACCACCTTTAAATTCAATAGAAAGTTCTGCTTTGGGAAATGTTTGTATAACGAATTTTACTCCATTGAGATGGGTGCCTCCGTAGGCGAATGAACAGTCCTGACTGTTTTCCTGCAGGCAGGCTGAAAGCTTTGTTTAAAAAAAAAAATTTCATTAAAATATTAACCAGTTGGCTGGCCATCAGCACAACTACAGCAACAAAAGGCAATAAAATCTGGAATAAAGTCTTACGTTACTATTCTTAACAGAGAGCAAAGCACAAAGTGAATGCTGAAGGGTCATGTTTTGTGGATTAAATCAACTATTACACTTACCAGAGCTTTTGAGGTCAAGCATTTCCACTCTCTATACAGTGATATGAACAATGATGAATAAACAAATTTATACAAACTAATCCATCAAGATAAACGAGTGTTAATCAATCCGTTTATGGTGCCAAAATCAAGCTTTGAGAAATTTTTAAAAAATGAAAAATTATAAGAATAATAAAAGTCATAAAGTTTTCTTTACAAATAGTCCAAATTAGCTAAAATATAATGAAGGAATTAAAGAGAACACTCTGGTCATAAAATAACCAATACAAATTATAATTTTATATAAAATTTTGGATGGTTTAGTATTGTTTTATATTGAGGGTTCGTCCAATGAAAACGCAAGAAAGAGCTTTCAAAGAATTATTTTAGAAATTTTTTTTATTATGGCTTCGGTAGCAAGCCTCTATCCAACATGGGATAAAACTGACATTGAGTTTCACGGACAAGAGAGCCACTATTTCGTTGGTTGTATGCAAGAGCGACCATCTTGTTGGAATCACATATCGTCATCAACACCACTCGCACTAACTGCTGGGCCGAAGAAAAACGACTGCATGACGGCGCCACCCCATAAACCACACTAAACGGCCAATCTTTGTGGATACATTGGCTTTTAATGATCTCACCTGCATTTCTGTTTGGGAACAAATACTCTTTAACATTCATGCCAATTGGATACCAGCTTGACCTTCTTAACAGAAGAACAACCTCTAGAAGTCCTTAATTTTTATTACCTCTCAAACAATTTTATCACGCCCCTTCATTAACGTAGATGAACAAGAATTCGAATGCAAAGTAGTCAATATTTCTTGACATGCTGACCAACTATTAGCCAGCCTTTGATATCTGACAGACCCGACAATACAAATACAAATACATACACATATATGTACTTCTACATATACATCCACTGACAAATATACGTCTGTGTATTCTGTTATGATGGGAATGAAATTTCATTTCACTTATTTTCTTATTTTATTTCAGTACAGCTTGAATAAATTGAAGAAAAATCTTGAAAAATTGAGGTTATCAGTTAGAATTCATAAATACACGCAAATAAATTAATCAAAAGTCCAGTTTTAAACTAAATAATTAAACACTTTTTTAAATTGCTTGTCTTTTTTATATGATGTAATTCTTGTTAAGTCTTTAAGCGTACTTGAGAAAAATATTATTTATAAAAAAATATTGCTATAAATTACAAAAAAAAAAAAAAAAAAAAAAAAAAAAAATTAAATTGTAGTTTTGAATACAAATTAGAATTTTAATTTTATGATTTACTACATCATGTATTTTTGCTGATAAAGTAATACATTTTCATATTTTTGAATATTTATAATATTTATCAAGGTCCCGGATGTACACATGTATGCTGTATATAAACCAGGTTTTATATTTCTTATACATTCGATTATTTTCAATTTTTCTTTGAAATAAATTTTTTTTTGAATTAATTTTTTCGTTGGCAAGCGCCATTTCAGTTTTATTTGTGGCGGCAAATTTTGTCAATGTGCTTTGATACTTGAACTTGTATGTCTGTGAAGAACAAATAAATCTGTTCATTATATCTGCTTGATATTTCCATTCTATTTCATTTTTATTTGGGGTGACAAAGAGGTTATCTGTTTGAAATTTGCTCTTCTTTTGCAGCCACATTTGTATGCCGTTATTGGTATAGATTTAATGTACATTTGCACATTTTTTTTTAAGTGCGAACAGGAAATTTGTATATGAGTTCTCTTATTTAATTCGATACAAAAGCGTTTAAGTTCATTCACAATATGAACTAAAGCTTACACTGTAAGCTGGAAAAAAATAATTAAAGCTTTCGGAACAACTTTTATATTTTTATTAAAAATGATCATACCGATTGATATGAATAATTAAAATTTAATTAGAGTATTTTTAATAATTGAACTTCTTGTTTTCTGCACTTAACCAATTACTTTATTCAGTTACTAGCATATATATATATAGATATATATATAATACATACATTTGCATATAAAGGGTTCTATAAGATTTCCTTAAAATGGAAGATAAGCTCTAAAAATATTCTTAAATCCTACAAGAAGCTTTTTTAAAACTTATGAGGAATATTATTCAAAGTTTATAAATTTTTTATCATGCAAACTTTTTCCCCTGAGAGCCAGACACTCGACCATATTTTCATAATATTTAATTTCAAGTTATTGCTTCGATTACCGCGATCTATAAAAAAAATGGTTTCATTGTCTTTCTTGGTCTTCATATTTAATAAAAGAGTATTCGCTTAATGAAATTATAAACAGTTTTTTATACCGCATCGAACATACTGACCCATACACTGATTTTGTGAACAAAATTCATTATCTAACATGGGAATTCTTTTTAAATCAGCTTGGCTGGACATTTTTTCAATATTTTGTATGTGTTTGTATGGATATGTATATGAGCATACATATCCATATATGCATATATGCTTTTATATTCATATGCTTTACCAAATTTCCTTCAACTTGACACTTGAAATAATTCAATATTTCTCTTCTTTTTTTTTGCTGATGAACAAAGTCAGGCCAATTTGTTCGAAAAAATTCCGTAGTATTGCAATTTGTGACTGCCCCAAGAAAAAAAAAAAACAATTTTAAAACCACAACGCTTATTTTTACGTATTTTTTTTAGACAATTGTTGTAATATGCACCAGACACTGCATGCAATAATTTTGTTAATGCAGCAAAAAAAAAATCTTTCACAAAAAGTGCTCGTATGTACACTCAAAAATATAACGAACCACAAATAAAAAGCATTTAAAAAGAAATTAAATTCAAAACGGTCTTAGCAATGCGCCACGAATTAAAAAAAAATATAAATACTTTTTTACTAAAATTCAATTGGCATTTTATTAATAAAAGTTATTCAATATTTATTAAATGAACAGGGCTGTACATTTGATACGAATCGAGGCTTAAGCCATCCTCTTTTTTCAGAAAAATAAATATCCCTGTGATATATATGTTATTGGACTTAAAATTCTTTTTTGTCTTTTCGGGAAATTTTTTATATATACAGACGCACTATTAATAAAATTTTTTTGTCTTCAAATATAGAAATCCCTTCTTTTTTTTGTAATAAATATATTTTTAAAAAATTAATAATATTTTGGTTTTTATTTTGCTTGTAAATATAAATTTTTAATTGTTTTTGAAGAAAAGCCCCAAAGGCGTTTCAAATATTTAACATATTATTATATTATAAAGAAAATTAATTAAACATTCAAAGAGTTTGATTTAATATACTTTCATATTCATTTTTCATGTCTTCATAAAAGAATCAAATTTCTGATAAGTATTTTGTTGAAAATCTTTGTTGTGTAATATTACTTTTAGCAGACATGCTCTATATATTTTACTTTTTTCAAGCAATTTCTTTTATTTCTATGTAAAGCTCTATTGAGCTTTAATAGCATTTTTCAAAGAGGTATAATTTAGAGAAGAGAGTATGTCCTTATATACAGACATCTGTTATATAATTTTACTTTTTTTTTTGAGTGTAATAATATTTTGAAAAGTATAATTTTATTAAAGGAATTTACCAGACATTTTATTATTTATTACATTTATAACAGTTAATACATTCCCTACTAAAAACCACGAACACCACGGAGCTTTTTAATAATAGACAAGGAATAGAATAAATGATATTAGAAAGACACTCTTAAAATAATATTGATTTAAGTTTGAAGCCAAAAACTGATGTTTGCTTATATCTATTTCAATAACACTTTAAAATGAATTTAAATATAATGTCAAAAATGGGCAAAAGTGTAATAAATAGTACAGTATAACACGAGGTTCTTAAAATGAAAAAAAGGAATTATTAATAATAAAATTAAGCTCTTTAAGTACGTATAATTAAAATAAAATAGTGTTTATACATTAAAGCCTTTAGCGAAATTATAGCTTTATCGCCTTAAAGGTTAATTTTTTTACATCTTGCACTAGCTGAAATAGTTTGCTGAACAATTTAAAATATCCAAAGTGATCTTTTCAATCTCTACTTCACTTAACATTTACAAGAAAACCATCTTCTTACATTTATTATTGTATAAAAGAGAGCACATATAACGTCTAATGGGGTGGTATTTCTGGTATAGGAAACAATTAATAGAATGTATACCAAGTACAGCGATATTTGAGTCACTTACGATCACTTCTGCATTTGTATTTCCGGTATAGGAAACAATATATAAAATGGCTATCAAGACCAGTTCAACCGCTGTAATTGCGGATATATGCTCTCTTCTGCGGCAGCATTTCCGCTGTAAGAAACAATAAATAGAATGGCTATCAAGAACAGTTAGTACAGTGGAGCATATGCGATTCCTTCTGCAGCAGTATTTCCGGTATAGGAAACAATATATAAAATGGCTATCAAGACCAGTTTAACCGCTGTAATTGCGGATATACGCTCTCTTCTGCGGCAGCATTTCCGCTGTAAGAAACAATAAATAGAATGGCTATCACGATCACTTTAACCGTTGATCTTCTGTACCCCTATACATTTGTCCTAATTTTTGTGCAAACCATTGCATGAGTAACAAAGTAAAGTAAGAAAAATGATATTTAAGCCCTTTCTACATTTAAGTGCCGTTATGCACTTTATGCAGCAACACATTTGCTTTAGTAGTATTCATTTAGCTGACACATAAAGCCAATTAAAATGCAAGAAAAAATATGCCAACTTGTTTATGCCCTCTAAAGCAGAAAATCACAATAAAATCCCCTCATACCTATTAATGCTGGGGCATCAAAAATCGGCCCACAAAATGTATGTCAGTGTCACAATTTTAAGTGCATTTACACATGATCCGTACTCGTGCATTAAAAACACTTTTTCTTAAGTATTTATTTCTATTTCCTCGTCTATTTGTTTACATAAATATTTGCTCACTGGTTTGTTTATTTTTTCTGATTTTTTTATTCTTCTTGAATGTGATTTGATATTTATTTATGGAAGTTACATTATACTTTTGCTATGCATCCTAAAAAAATATAATAAATATGTATATCTATGTAGGTACATATATATAAAAAAAATTGGCTTATTTTCTAATGTTTTTGTTTGATGACATTTGATATCATTGTCTTTAATGGTTTAAGGTCAAAATATTTTGCGTTTATTAAAATAAAGCAACAGCAAAAAAGCGAGAGAGATCAGCAAAGACAGCCATGCATAAAGATCTGTAAATATGCAACTACGGCCTCTTTATGATGGAATGCATATGTGTGACTACATTTAAAATGTCATTTGCAATCTGATGTTTACAAATCGAGATTGCATGGGTGTGTGTGCGCTTTTAAGTCAAAAAAAGTAATATATGATCTATGCCAGGCATGATGTCACACACACCCACTTCCATTTCATCTCTAGATTAAAAATAAAGCGTTTCGTTATTATTAACAATTTCACTTTGCGAATTGAATGCGATACAACAAACAAAAGAAAACAGCTGGTTGTTTGTGGTGAAACATTGTCGAGACTAAAGTTGTACCCTAAAAGAGGAGAGTTTTCTAAAAATTTTCAGAGACAAAATTGCAATTTGAAAAGAAAGCTTTCCAATTAAAGAAACAGGAACAAAACGACAATGCCGTTTATCTTCGTGGTGGCAACGTGAAGATTTGTTCTCTGGACAATATGATTTTTCATTCATTATCATCTTTGTATACCGATGTTTTAACAAGAAATCTATCTCTCAACGCACATCGTACGAACTCTCGTCCTTAAAGAACAAAATACATCCGCTTATTCTATAGGCATTATGTTCCTAAGCTGAAGGAAAGAAATCAATATATCGTTTAGTCTTGACGTCAACGTAATCCTAATAATTCACTTCCTATCTTACGATTAGTCAAATATGGCATGTATGTTGGAAAAGTAAGATAGTGTGTTGCAAAAATGCACCTGTGTGACAGATTTTTTTGCCAAGTCGTACGATTTAGTAAAGATTATGAAAATGTTCTTTTCTTGTGAACAGTTGCTTTTATTTCAAAGCAGAAACAGAAAATTATTTTTTGTAAAAGTGGGACCAGATATAAGAGGCGTATAAGCCCTAATGTTATTGGAATTTTTGAGGTTTCAAAAATATCGTTATTCCATTTTGCGAATGTGGGATAAATAAATACAAATTTAATAAAACTTCTACGAGCTTTAGTCTAATAATACTCAATTTGTATTAAAAATGTACTATATACTGTTGGAAATAAAAATAGTGTTTGTCGTTTGTCTAGAAACTATATAGTACTACCGATTATAGAGTGATTTTCATAAAAAGTATGCAATTGTTGCATGCTTTAATGCTTTTTTGCTTTTTAAAACTATAGTAATTTTCTAATTTATATTTATAGTAAGTGCACTAAGAATATGTTGCACTTGTTATGACGATATACCACAAGGAAAACACACACAAACCCACACATATTAACATACACATATTATACATAAGTCGTCGTATGACAGTAGGTGTTATTACACTGTCATTGTTGTTATTGACATTAATTGTAAAAGCAACGAAAATGCAAATACGTTCAGTATAAAGATTACAAGTTGTCACTGTGATATCTTTTCACTACGTGCCAGTTCTTATCTATAACAATACATACGAGGTATGCTCTGCATCTTAGCAGAGGCATTCAAATGAATTATTTACATACAATTTATTTACATTATATTGTCACAAGAAAATAAAAACAAATTGCATTCTATTCTTTTTACGCAATTTAATTTGATTTGAAGCGTTTTGAAAATTAATATTTTTCTATACCAAAAATGGCAGCTTTCTTGCCGGCTTGCATAATTTTACTAGACTATCATTTCAACTGTTTGCTATTTTAAAATGTATTATTAGGTTCACACTTCGATTTTAGCAGATGCAACACTCTTTTCAATAGTAATAAATTTACAATCTTATTATTAGTTTGACTCATATGCGAGTAATCTAATAATACCACTAACAAGTCGACGATATTTGGTATTTTCTAATGAAATTTTTTACTACAATATTTTGTTGCGAGTATTTCATATAAACAATTATTTCTTTACAAAATTCAATAAAAAGCATTTTTAAACAATTTGAATGATTTCCAATCAGTTGAATCAACTACTCAGGGAATTAAAAATAACCTTCTCGAGCAAATTTTAAACTTTAATTTTTCTAGACGAAACTACGAGCAACTAAATCAAAGCGCATTTCAAGCAAAAAATTTATTGTCAAACAAAAGGAAGATAATGACATCTAGTTATTGACGGCATTACTGGATGAACGCATAGTATTGCAGTAACTACACGAAAAATGGCGATGATCGTGGCTGTGATCTCTACTTCTGACAGTGAATTTCTCAAGAACTTTAATATACTTTGCGTAAATGGTTATAAGTAACTACGAGATTGACAACGCCTTTACCGTTCCTTAGTAGCACTAGTCCATTAGCAAAATAAAAGAATCAATAAAAATTGCTACAAAAAACAACTATACAGTAAAAAGGGCTTGCAATTGATGATATACAAGAGTTCTATTTATTTGCTTACCAATTGCCTTCCCTGCCACTATCTCTTTCTTCCAACACCGGCACAATTCATCGCATTAATATAGACCATCTCTCTGCTGCTGTCCTGGGAAGAAAGTATGCCTATAATTTTGTGTTAGATACCAATACTGCTATATTCTGCGGTGCCTTCTTCAACACCGCATTAACTTATCCGTTTACAAAATTGTTTTTTGCTTTTGTCGGAAATTTAAATAATTTTCAGTTAATACACAATTTGTTTGACCAATTGCGATATTGTAAAGTTGCATATTAAAAATTGTGTTTTCTTTTCTCATGAAAATTGATGTTTTCATCACATGTTGACAACATGTGTTATTTAAATAAATGCTTATGAAGAGCTTTCGCTGTTTAGACTTTTGATTTCTTTTCCCAGTTTAACTGCTTGCACTAAGCGATCATTTATTAACGGAAATCACTATGTTTCAATTTAAAAAAAAAAAACCAAATGGTAATGGTACAATGTTATTTTCAAAAAAAAATTGAAGTATACACATATTTATACATATGTACATATGTCAGTACATCTATCTGTAAATAAATATATTTTAAATTCATATTTTATAGCCCTTTTCAAGATTATAGCAATCTTAATCCTTTGTTGGCACTTGCAAATATCACTTATTACTCATTCATTATTTTATCTGCTGGTTATTTATTTTTGTTCAGTTCAAAAATATTCACAAAAACAACAACACGTGCACACTCCAATAAATTTTTTTAATAAACTGAAGTATTAAGAAAACGTAACGATTTCCTTAAGGAGTCTTACAACAATATTTATAAGCTAAAAAGGAGGTTAAAGTAGGACTTTTTACTTTTCGTTTTGTTCTATTATAAAAAATATCACTTCATGGTATTTGTGGACACACTACTACGCCAGAACTTGCATAATTTCCATATTTTATTTATATATATCAAATATATTTAATATAGAAAATGTTTTTTAAATTTCATTTTTTTTTTTTGCGTTAAAGATATTTTTACTCTCATACAACTTTCAAGCACTTTTTAACTAATTTTGATATCCATGGTAATGGTAATTTCTACAAGCGATACCAAGAAGTATATTTATCTAGATCCATATAAGAAGGGAACTTGATTGAGCTTTGCCCATCTGTTTGTCTGTCTGTCCGCTGCATTTTTTGGCAATTTAGTTGCGGTGTAAATTGAGCTTAAAACTAAAAATGCAAATCTGAAAACTAGCGAAAATTTGTAGGTAATATTGCAAATTTAAAGTTTGTAAGATATAAGATTGGTCACAGTCGAATGTAGCACTTTCACTTGCTAATTTTGCAAACTTCAAAAGCTTGCTTTTATTTATTTTATTAAACACAACTAATGATGAATTTGATACATTTAATTTACAAATTTTGAGATTGTTCTCTAAAGCTTTCAATTACACCATGTAATTTTGAAATGAATTTAATAGGAAAATGTTTTATTTTCATATGAATTTCGTTTCTCTCACAATACTGAATATCTCGGTCTCAGTAAATTAAATTTTTGTTTTGATTTCAAAAATATTTGGCTCTCTTTTTTCTCAATGCAAAACACAATACTCTTCGTTTAAGTAAATATTTAGGCTGGATACTCATTATCAAGAAATAAACGAGAAATATTACTAAATCCCGCAAGCAATGACCAAAATAAATGCATTAATATAAATTAATAAGCCTCAATATAATATTATTATTATAAATATACAAAAAAAAAAATAGTTATATGGGAAAAAATTCATTCCTAAGATTTAACAAATTAATAGTTGACGTTTTAAAAAAATTTATTATTCCCACTTACCTTTATTTAGCAGCTTTTTATCTGAAATAAAAAAAATATATAAAATATTTATGAATATAGAACAGTTAATTAATTTAAAAAGGAAAGGTATAAAAAAACCGTTGAAACAAAAGACAATGAGAAAAATGATAATTTAAAATAAATTTCTGTTAACTGAACAAAAAGCTTAAAATACGGCATCATGTTACACTGCTGGAACATACCAGAATTCCAATAGGGGTAAAGATGTTGCCAGAAATATTGCGATGTTCTACATCGCCAACAAAGCATTCTAACTATTTTGTAGCAAATATATGGCAAACCTTGTGATAATGTTTGTTGACGAACTTTGTTGTAATAAAGGAATCATTTCATAAATAAGCGCGCACACACACACACACACACAGAGAGAGAGATATTTTAATAATATTTTATTTTTGGAAGTCATTCAAAAAGCTTCAGCTTAAAAATTAAGATTTTAAGCAATATTTGGTATCGTATACGAGCATATTAATTACGATAAGCCACTGTTATTACGATTAACACTTCAGCAGTTTGTTATTATTAGCGGTATTTTATACGCAGGTAGGGCAGGTATTGTCCATGTGTCTGGTGTATACAATTTTTTTTTAAAGAAAAAAATTTAATTTAAAAAAGTTTAGATTGAAAAATATTTGCTGATAGCTTATTTATTATTTATTAATTATTATTTATTTGTTTGAATTATTAAATTATTATTAATGTATTCAATAGGACATGTTAGACGGTCTTAAGCTTAGCACATAATATTAATAAATATCATACACGATGTACGAGTTACGATAGTAACTAGCATACAAATAAAGAATAAGGTATTTAAATAATTCTATAATCATAAGGAGAATTAACCCACTCGATTAGATAAAACATTAAGCAATTGCTCAAACTAAATAACACGATATTAGATACATAAAGTTTGAAGATAAGAGATTTTTACTTTTTTTAAATTTTTTCCTTTGAAAAGCTTTTGTATTAAATTTATTTTACGGTTTATTAGTTAAATTTTATTTATGGTAATTCCTAAATTTTTTATTCCTTTATTTTATTATTATTAATAATATTATTAATAATTATTGATAATACCGATTATTATTGATCGCTAGAAGCGAAAGCTTTTGTAACTTTTTGAACTGCGTGAGATTTGTCATTAGCAAAAAAGCAAACAGGGAATAATAATGAATTTGAAAATTAATTCAGCAGAATATCTCAATAATAAATTCTCTATTTTACATGATATAACATTAAACAAATATTTATTCATATTTACTTCGAATACCGTGCAATAATTTAAAATCAAAGTAAGCTCTTTTGCAAACAATAGAAACACAACGCAGATGCTCAGCCTGGAAAGCGTTTCGTTTATTTCTTTTGATGAAAGTGTAAATAAGAAAATTGAATTTCTTAATTTGTGGAAAATTTTTTGGATTGTTTATTAAAATGTTTATGTTCTACTTTTTTGTAAGAATAATAAAATAAAACAAAATATTTTTGAAACGAATACATAAATGCATGAGAACACATACATACATGAGTTTATCTTTAACTTCTTAGAATTCAGTATCAATTGATTTCTAAAGCAAGCCATCAGTTGTCTTGCCTTTATGAAATGAGTTAGTAAAAATTATTTTTTTCCATCCTAAAAATTGCTTCAAAATTTAACTAAAGAAACTATTTCAACTTATAAATTTTTAATATATTGAATACATTTTGCAAATTTTGTTTTAATTTGAAATAAATTTTTTTATTATTTTGGATGTGACAAATCTTACTTCACAAAAACTTTTTAATACAAAAACTTGCTTTAATCAATTTTATAAGGAGGAACTAATAATATATTATTATATATATATATAAAAAAACCCAAATTTTTCGAAATTTTTTTTTTTTTTGCTTTTTTTTAGCTAAAATATATTTTAAATATTTAAAAACATAGCAATAAAAACGCAAGTTTTTCATTAAAAAATACAGAAACGGACGTCTTCCAAGGATGACGTTTTTCGTCCACAAATGCAAAAGGAACCCCCTTATCTAAAAAATGAATATTTTTCCAAAAATGGAAAAAATTTTTTGTCCTTTTTTTGTAGCAAAAATTAATTTTTTACATTTGAAAACATAAAATAAACAAATAAGAGCAATAAAAACGCAAGTTTTTTATTAAAAAATACAGAAACGGACGTCTTCCAAGGATGACGTTTTTCGTCCACAAATGCAAAGGGTACCCCCTTATCTAAAAATTGAATATTTTTCCAAAAATCGAAAAAATTGTTTGTCCTTTATTTGTAGCAAAAATTAATTTTTTACATTTGAAAACATAAAATAAACAAATAAGAGCAATAAAAACGCAAGTTTTTCATTAAAAAATTCAGAAACGGACGTCTTCCAAGGATGACGTTTTTCGTCCACAAATGCAAAGGGTACCCCCTTATCTAAAAATTGAATATTTTTCCAAAAATGGAAAAAATTTTTTGTCCTTTATTTGTAGCAAAAATTAATTTTTTACATTTGAAAACATAAAATAAACAAATAATAGCAATAAAAACGCAAGTTTTTCATTAAAAAATACAGAAACGGACGTCTTCCAAGAATGACGTTTTTCGTCCACAAATGCAAAGGGTACCCCCTTATCTAAAAATTGAATATTTTTCCAAAAATGGAAAAAATTTTTTGTCCTTTATTTGTAGCAAAAATTAATTTTTTACATTTGAAAACATAAAATAAACAAATAAGAGCAATAAAAACGCAAGTTTTTCATTAAAAAAATACAGAAACGGACGTTTTTAAAAAATGACGATTTTTTGCTAAAAAAGCAAAGGGTACCCCCTTATCAAACATTGAAAATTTTCCAAAAAATTGAAAAAAAAAATTTTTTTCTATTTTTAGCAATTACATATTTTAAATATTTAAAAACATAAAATAAACATATAAGAGCAATAAAAACCCAAGTTTTTCATGCAAAAATACAGAATGTATATTTTGATTGAATGTTGGGTGTATTCTCTGTGTATTCACACAACTGGATAATTAAAAATTACAAAATTATTTACAATATTTTACACAATAGATAGTTTAAGATTTAACGGAGCAGGTCTCAATTCAATTTAAATGCTACTCACAATTTATACATCTTCTAAATTAAGGTTTAGGAAGCCTCTGAAATGAACTAGTTTATTTGTTCTCTATTATCATTTTTAAAGAGTGAATGTGCAACTGCCGAGTACTGTTGCCAGATTAAACTTTTAAGCGAAACATTAGCTTTTTCTCAAGTTTGGACTATTTGCAATTTCTTTTTTATATATTTTTCTTAAGGCTTTCAGTTGACTAAAATACTACGCTTCAGATATATAAGTACAGAAATTATTATATTATAAAGCGTATTCTTATACTCTCTTAGAATTCCACTCTAATATCATTAATGAATACTGAAGGAAATCTGCTTATGGTTACAATGGATTTATAGCCTTCTCCATCAAAATGGTATATATGGGTTGGATATAGTAATGGCAATTTATACAATATTAGTATGCGACTCTGTAAAGCATATATTCGGTTTCTATATAAGAAAGGAAGTTGATTTACTTTTGCCCTTTTGTCTGTTTGTCTGTCTGACATCGATATTTTTTTTGTCATTTTAATTGCGGTGTAAATTAAACTTAAATTTTGCTGCAACAAAAAAAATTGATAAAATTTTTAAAGTGAAAATTTACCTCAATGCAGTATAATGCCAGTGTGCTAAAATAGGTAATAAAGAGAAGATCTTATATAGTATAACCAGCGGTACAGTAAAAGTGATATTTACTTGTTATAATAATATATAGATGTTTATATGTTTACGAAATAAGCAATTCTACTTTCTAAGTCGTTGCGAAAGAACAAACCCTTTCAAATCTTCCTGTATACATACATATTAAACACATTAAGCCATTTATAATTAATTATTCACAAATAAATAAAAAAATCTAGTTGCAATTTGCAAAATCTTTCACAAAGTATAAAAAACATATTGCGTTCTGAGCAAAATAAAATTTGCATCTTCAAATTTCAGGCCCTTAATAAATGCTTACATTCATACACACATAAATTAATAAAAATGATTATTTTTAAGCATATAGCATGATTATGGTATGTGAAATAGAGGAGTATGTAACAAAGCATTGTTTGAAATCGGCACAATTTAATCGTTGGCAACAAAATTTATATATAACAAAAAAAAAAAAAAAATTACAAAAAAAAAGAATTAATAAACATGCAGCACATAAAAAATCCTCAGAAATGAATTAAAATGTAACATGAAATACACTTAGATATTTTTATTCAAGAAAAAATATGCAAAAAAAAAAAAAATATGATAATAATAAAACTCGTATCTACTAAAATTTCTGCTTTAATTGCACTATTTCCGTTTGCAACCAGATATGCAACGAGCACGATTGTGTGCGAATGCATGAGAGATGTGGCACAGAAATGCTTACATTTGGGCAAGCATGGAGAAAAGGAATTGTATGTGTTAGATTGTTGTTTAAGTGATCATAAATATTATTCTAATTTTTTCTGGGCAGCCTGCAACATTTGGAATAGATTTATTCATGTAAATTTAATGTTCTTTTAGAACCGTAAGCATAGAATTTATTTGGCGTTAATATGGTTTAAAATGGCGCCAAACTATAGGCGATCAAATTCGCATTTGCATTTCCACATTAATTTATAATTTAATATCTTTTGACCTACAATAGTAATAATTGCATATTGACATACATGAAAATAAACAAATTAAAAATTTGCTTTAAAAGAAGGTTTAATTTTGATGTGCACAGAAAAAAATAGTTTGTGCTTTTAAGCGGCATCGTTGGATTATGTTTCTTATTGCATAAAAACTTTCCTTCAGGGCTTCAGTAATGCAATTTTTTTTTTAGGCCCACTCATCCGATGGGGCTGTGATGGCAATTCTTTTCTGCAGCACCACAGCTGTGAAAAGTGTGCTCAAAATGGTAACACTGTTCTGGTTCTAATGAAATAATGCCTTCAAATGCATCACTCTGCAGCTGAATAAATGCGTTAAAAATAAATTTCACTTTCTATTTGACCTATTTCTATAAAAAAAAATAATTCAAGTATAAGTAATTTCATATAAAGACAAAGGCATTTCTCATCTCCATCTTTACATGTCAACTTTACATGCCAAGGCAAAACAGGTAATTTTGCAGAAAGGATTATCTGCTGTAGGAATAAAAACCTTTACTTCACAAACATTTACAGGCTTTTGGTAAAAATGTATGTGAATGTAAGCCAACCTTTAAATCAACATCCTTTGACATTATTGTCGTTGGAGCAGTGTGGTCACAGTTTCCAGACTTGGCGGTAATAAATGATGTTTGTCAAGGCTATTAAGTCCAGGGTTGTTGTAACGTAGTTCAACCTCACTACCAGCTCTAACAGAGTCCACGTAGCGGATGTGAAAAAAGGTCGATTATAATATCCTTTTCAACTTTCTAAAATACTTTATAGATTCTAATTGTTTAACTCTAGTCCCGTCCACTATTCTGATTAAATATTCTCGCCGAAATACTCGTATCATTCTGTTACTCACATTTTGTGAGTAGCCCTAACAAGCATAATCCTCTAGGAAAGCCATTCTCTTCAGATGATATTTGAAGTTCTCCCTCCCATTTTCTACCAGCACCTGAACTTCTTTTACCGGCAAATATTCTCTTGGCCCTCCATGAACGTCTAACAAGCCAGTCTATCTTTCGACTAATTATTAATTGTTAATAACTGTGTATGCCTTTTGACATCTAAGCAATATAGCATGTCGAAACATTTTTTAATTTAAATACACATTTAAAAAAAACTTCAGCAAAAATATCACCATCAAGCAAGTTGGTTTCGTACGCATGGCACGGTATTGTAATAATGAAAATGAATAACACATTAATTAATAATTTGGTTGCATACAAACATTTCCATCTAAAAAAAATTTGGAGTGAAGGAGAAAAGTTTATGAAAGGCA
The DNA here is from genome assembly GCA_963402855.1 of Ormia ochracea. Lineage (NCBI taxonomy): Eukaryota > Metazoa > Arthropoda > Insecta > Diptera > Tachinidae > Ormia > Ormia ochracea. Next base: position 49,121,199 of record OY727108.1, read on the forward strand.
ATGCAGTGCGCGCACAAGTTGATTTTATTACGGTCACCCAGTTGAATGGTGCAGAGGGATTGTATTTTATTGATTTTAATTGAAATATTCGTCCACAATTTATCAATAGCTCTTCATAATACCAGCAGTGCTGAATCTTAAATTTTTTTTCAATATTTCCACACTTAAATTTTTGGTTTTCTTTATTTTTTGTTTACCTTCAGCAACCAGATGAAAAGTGTAATGGAGTCACATGTGATTGTAAAGGGTTAAAGGGTCGACAAGGTGATATTGGTGTGCCTGGTTTTCAAGGATATGAAGGTGCTGCTGGTGAGCTTGGTCCCACCGGTCCGTCAGGTCGGCCAGGTGAATGGGGTGATCCTGGTGAGTACGGTGGGCCAGGAGAAAAAGGTCATCGTGTAAGTAGTATTACACTTTAAGTGAATAAATTACGTATCTGATACTTTCTTTTTATTATTTAAGGGTGATGCCGGTGTAGCTGGTTTACCTGGAGCTCCAGGTCCTCGCGTAAGTATTAAATAATTTTGGTTGGGTTTATGTAATTGTTTAGGTTATATCACTTAAAGGGACGGTATGGAGAAGACGGCTCACAAGGTCCACGAGGCATTGATGGTTGCGATGGTAAGCAGGGTCAGCAAGGTATTCCTGGTTTACCTGGCAGACATGGTGGTCGTGGTGAAATCGGCAAGCCTGGCCCTCCAGGTCCTACTGGCGATGCAGGCGAAGGTGGTATTAACTCTAAGGGAACAAAAGGTAGCCGTGGTGATAGAGGTCTTGATGGTTATGATGGTCAACAAGGTTATCCTGGTATGAAGGGCTACAAAGGCGATACAGGTTTTCCGGGCTTAGAGGGTGCTAAGGGCGAATTAGGTCCAAAAGGTTACAAAGGTGAAATGGCTGAACCTGCCGACTTACAGTTGCAAGAGCAAGGAGAACAGGGAGAAAAAGGCGAACCAGGTGATGCAGAAGAGGGTGAATGGAACCAAACTCCGGTTATAAAGGGTGACAGGGGAGATAAGGGTTTGTCTGGAGAAATGGGTAATCCCGGTCCCCAAGGAGAAATCGGTGACGTTGGTCGTCCCGGTCTTCCTGGTGTTCGAGGTGATACTGGTGAACCTGGGGAACGAGGTAAGCCAGGCAAACCTGGTGAGCCAGGATTTCCTGGTTCAAAAGGTGTAAAAGGTGCTCCAGGTTATAACGGACGAGATGGCGATGACGGATTACCTGGAGAAGTTGGTGACAATGGTTACGATGGAATTCCTGGTGTTCAAGGTCTAGCAGGTCCACCTGGTAGTTACGATCCTAACTTAGATATTTCATTACCCGGTCCTATTGGTCCTCAAGGTGATATTGGAGAGCCTGGTTTGCCCGGTTTATCAGGTATACCTGGTCGTGCTGGCCGTCGTGGTATACGTGGTCCGGCTGGACCTCCGGGCGATGCAGGATTAGTTGGTTTACCTGGCCGTCGTGGAGCGAGTATCAAAGGAGATGACGGCGATTTCGGTTTAATAGGCCCACCTGGCCCAATGGGACCACCTGGAAATCCCGGTCCTATTGGTCGTATGGGAGAATCAGGCAAGCCTGGTAGAAATGTACTTGGTCCTAAAGGTAATTTTGGCCAGCCTGGAATGCCTGGCCTCGATGGTTATCGAGGTGATAGAGGTGAAATGGGCTTACCGGGAGAGAAAGGTGTATCAGGTTTAGGTGTAGATAAAGTTGGTCCGTCCGGTCCCGATGGTATGCCCGGCCCTCGTGGTCAGCCTGGTATTGATGGTTTTCCTGGTTATCGTGGTTTGCCTGGTGATAAAGGTTTTCGGGGCGATGATTGCGGTATTTGTCCTGCTGGACCAAAAGGCATTCCCGGTATTCGTGGTGATGCAGGATATCCTGGTGCTCATGGTGCTAGAGGTCTTTCAGGTATTACGGGAGAACGTGGTTTCAAAGGCCTTCCCGGTCGTCCTGGTTTAGTAGGTTTTAAAGGTATCCGCGGCTCCGACGGTATTCCTGGTGAATCTGGTCAACCTGGTATGCCTGGTTTACCTGGTCAAGTTTTAAGAAGTGGTAACAAGCGTTTAGCTGAACCCGGAGATGTAGGTGATAACGGAGAACGTGGCATGCAAGGAGAATCTGGTGACCATGGAGCTAGAGGGTCTGATGGCCTTCGCGGTTTAAAGGGAGAGACAGGCTTACGAGGAGATTATGGCGATGCCGGTTTTCCTGGAAGAGATGGGGGCACCGGTAGACATGGTAAAGATGGTAGACCCGGTCGAGACGCTACTACTCCAAAAGTATATCTTATCGGCGAACCTGGCTATGATGGATTGAAGTAGGCAGTAAAACTTTTATTCCAAAATTTTTTTTAATAAATTTAATTTAAATTAAATTTTTTTAATTTTGTTTAATATTCATAGAGGTGAAATGGGCGAACCTGGCGATATAGGTCCAAAAGGTGAGAAAGGTACCCCTAAACCAGGTGAAATCTATGACAACAAAGGACAACGTGGTGACAAAGGTTATCCAGGTGAACCCGGTCTTCCAGGCCCTAAGGGAGAAGCTGGTGTAGAAGGAGCTATAGGTGAACGCGGTGATCTTGGTTTTCCCGGCGACAGTATTGTCGGTCAACCTGGTTTCAAGGGCTGGCCAGGTATGATTGGAGATATCGGTCTTCATGGGTCTCCAGGTCTACCAGGACGCAATGGAGTTGCTGGCATTGACGGCATCCACGGCGTAAAAGGCTTGCGTGGTGATCCAGGCCCAAATATTTTGGCAGGTGAAATTGGGCCTGATGGTGTTCCAGGTGCACATGGCATGTCCGGAGATGTAGGCTTCAACGGATTCCCTGGCCCTTCTGGAAAAACTGGTGTCAAAGGTGGTAAAGGCACTAAAGGAAATAACGGTCCCTTAGGCCTACAAGGTCTACCCGGTAATAAGGGTATACGAGGAGATATATTAGTAGGATATCCTGGTATGGCAGGTGAGCCCGGCCGAAATGGACGTGTAGCTCCACACGGTCGTAAAGGGCAGAAAGGTGAAACTGGTTTCCCCGGCCCTGAAGGTGTACAAGGTTCCAAAGGAAATATTGGTTATACCGGTCGTCGAGGTGCTGTTGGCGACAAGGGCTTCTCAGGTGCACCCGGTTTAATAGGCATGCAAGGTTTCGTAGGTATTCCTGGTGAACAAGGTGACCGTGGTGAGCTTGGTGAAGATGGTCGCCATGGTGATATGGGTCCAAGGGGCGCTATCGGAAGCATGGGTGCTAAAGGTAATTAGGAGTGCAAAAAAAAATCTTTGTATACGATTTTGTTCACTATTATTATGAAACAACCTTAACTTTTCATACAAATTTAAAAAATATTTTAACTGTTAATCTCGTTACATTATCCTTTTCTAATAGAGAAGAACACAGGGTTGGCCAGTAATCTTCTCCATTGCCCCCACTTGCTATTATGGTGCATGTTTTTTCTCCAAAACCTTAACTCAAATTCGAAAAGATTTCAGTTTAAATAAAATTCAGATTTTGAAATTCACTATAAAATTCAAAGCGATTGAAATGTCAAAACAATTATTACTTCGTTAATTTCTAAAATTTAAAAAAAAATTTATAGGTTTATCGGGTGACATTGGTGGTTTGGGTCGTCCTGGTTACGATGGAGTTTCTGGTCGCAAAGGTCAACTTGGTGACAAAGGTTTCATGGGCCCTTCTGGTCCTAAGGGTTTCGCATCCCGAAGTGGCATTAAAGGCGAGGCTGGTGATATGGGATACGGAGGTCCTCGCGGTTTTGATGGTTTGCCCGGCTTGCCCGGCGATAAAGGTCTTCCTGGTGATAAGGCATTTGGCAATGATGGCTTACCTGGCAGAAAAGGAGAAACAGGTGCACCAGGTATGCCAGGTCTTGATGGTCTACCCGGTGTCACGGGTATGCGCGGTGATTACGGGTTAATGGGTGCTATAGGAGAACCTGGTGATGTTGGTGATGAAGGCGTGCCTGGCTACCCTGGCAGAATCGGTGCTCCTGGTATAAAAGGTGCAATTGGTGTTATTGGTCACATGGGTGCAACAGGACAAGTGGGTGAGAGAGGAGACATGGGTTTTGCTGGTTATGATGGAACTCCTGGTGACCACGGTGAAACTGGCACACCCGGCCCATTTGGAGGTCAAGGTGAACAAGGTGATGAAGGATTTCCTGGTCGTCCCGGTGTACTGCTAGTTGCCTACGCAGAAAGAGGACAAAAAGGTAACGCTGGATTGAGAGGAGAAATGGGTCCTATGGGCGAACAAGGTGTTGAGGGTGCCACAGGTTTCCCCGGTCGCAAAGGAGAACAAGGCGATATTGGATTAGCTGGTAATCCTGGTATGGATGGTTTAGCTGGATTCACAGGCGATCACGGTGACAAGGGTTATCCCGGTGCACCTGGCATAACACCCGATTTTGCTGAACCTGGTGATGAAGGTGATTCCGGTTACGATGGCCTTTCTGGCCGTCCTGGGGTTGTGGGACCAAAAGGTGCACCAGGTGATATGGGCGACTACGGTCTTAATGGAGAAGTTGGTGAAATGGGAATGAGTGTTATGGGAATCAAGGGTGTTAATGGTGACATTGGGTATCCGGGCCCAATGGGACGTAATGGTTTACACGGAATGGCTGGGCTTAAGGGTGTAATTGGTGAAAGTGGTCCCAGAGGAATTCGTGGGGATGATGGTATGGTTCTTCCAGGTTTACACGGAGACAAAGGCGATACTGGTCCCCAAGGTTCACCTGGTTTTGAGGGGCTTAAGGGCGAACGCGGTATGCCGGGCATGCCCGGTCGTACAGGCCCCATCGGACTTCGTGGTCCCCCCGGCCCTATGGGTGATGGAGGCTGGAACGGCGGTGATGGCTTAGATGGGCTTAAAGGACCTACGGGTGAAGCTGGTGTGACGTTTCCTTTCAATATGGCTCGGAAAGGTGACAGAGGTGAACATGGCTTAGATGGTTTCAAAGGATCTATTGGTGATATGGGGGTTGAAGGTGAAATGGGCTATCAAGGAGCGCACGGCTTAAAAGGCTACCACGGAGATCAGGGTCTTATGGGTTTAGCTGGTGCAGATGGTCCGAAAGGTGAAGAAGGTATGATAGGAAATCCTGGTTTAACCGGTTTACCTGGTTTGCAAGGTCCCAAGGGCTATGTCGGTGAACCAGCTCCACCTCCGCCACGACCGAAAAGTCGTGGCTTCATATTTACCCGCCATTCACAATCTGTTTATGTACCTCAATGTCCTGCAAATACCCAAAAACTTTGGGAAGGTTACTCTCTTGCTGGTAACATCGGTAGCAGTCGAACAGTAGGTCAAGATTTAGGAAGACCCGGTTCCTGTTTGTTGCGCTTCAGTATGATGCCCTACATGATATGTGACATCAACAATGTTTGCAATTATGCCCAAACAAATGATGATAGTTTATGGCTCGGAACGGAAGAACCTATGAATGTCGCAATGACGCCTATACAGCCTAATGAAATTCAAAAATACATATCGCGGTAATATCAAAATTCTTTTTGCTTCTACGAAATTTGATTTTAATGTTGTTGTTTTTACAGCTGTGTTGTTTGTGAGACCTCCACCCGTACTATTGCCTTGCACAGTCAAAGTATGAGCATACCCGAATGTCCTGGAGGTTGGGAAGAAATGTGGACCGGTTACAGTTATTACATGGTAAGTGATTTAGATATTTCTAAATGTCTGATGAGGCATTTACTTGTGAAAAGGTGTATTTTGAAAATGTCATTTTATAATTGACGACAATAAAATATAAATTACATAAAAGCATGTTGCCCTCCGTTTAATATGAGGTCATTTCTTGGGGCAGGCTCGCGCTTACATAAGTTCTGTTTTATTTTAACATATATCACATTTTTTAATTTTCTTTTCAGACAACTACTGATAATACTGGAGGTTTTGGCCAAAATTTAGTGTCTCCTGGTTCCTGCCTTGAGGAATTCCGTGCTCAGCCTGTCATTGAGTGTCACGGTCAAGGACGTTGTAATTATTATGATCCTGTATTCTCTTTTTGGTTAGCAGTAATTGAAGAACATGAAATGTGGTCAATGCCAAGACAGCAAACTTTGAAAAAAGATCAAACAAGTAAAATTAGCAGGTAAATAATTATGGCTTCTAACTAAATACCAAAGACTACTAAAATAAATATTTTCCCTTTTCTGTTATCAGATGTACGGTTTGTCGACGACGTAATGATTCGTATATCACACGGCAAGCCAGCTTAGATTCAGCGGCTCGTGAATTCAGACGTGGTAATGAGCGTGTTTTACCTGCTCCTCAAGCAGGTCCACCACCACTACGTCGTACAAGTACCTACAGCAATAGACGACCTGCTCCTGGCACTTACGGTCACAACCGTGTCAATCGCAGACGATACCCCTAGATTCTAGACAATATCCCAGTACACAAAATGTCTTATTATTTTGCTCGACATTTTAAATCTAAGTAGACGTTAATTAATCAAACAACAAATCTAAATCAAATACAATCTTTCCTTGTAATTTTAAGGTGTAACGAAACAACTCTGCCATTGTTCTTTGAGAGTGCCATCTTTTTATTTTAATTTTTTTACTCATACAAATACAAGCTAATAAATATGAACTAGAAACTTTATTCTCAAATGAGATTTAAAAATAATTATTTTTTAATGTATTTTAAATTAATTTCCGAAAATACAACAAATTTCCCCTGACCGTTTCTTTTACACACTGCCCGGAATTATTGTACATAAAAGAAGAAAGGAAAATGTATTATTAAAGTATGGAGAAAGCAAAGGATAGGGAAGAAAATTATCAAAGTAATGTAGAGTAAGATTTAAAAATACTGGAGTAAGTTTGTAAAAAATTTTTTATCAAGGTAAAGATAATAATAAATATATAAAACAAATTAAATTTAAATGTCAACTTTTTGAGATAATTTAAAACGTCGTATATTTAAAACGAATTTTAATAATTGCCTGAACTATATATTTTGACAACAGTGAGGGTTGGCGAAAGCAACCATACCGATTTCTGATTTCAGTAACTATTCTTCAAAAACAAAAGGATGCGATATCATAACAGCAGGGCTTTACTTATTCCAAAATTAGACAATGGCTATCATTTATACAAATTTCAGTTAATAGAAATTCAGTTAATAGCTGCATTTACTTTTTTCAGATGCAGGTGTCATCCACAAACATTCTGTTCTCTTTCTTTGCGCCATCTTAATTATAACATTCATTTTCTGTCAACCGTAATTTTAAATCAAATCATTGATCAGTATTTCTTTTGCTCGAGTTTCCGGAATTTTTACTAAGAACAACACCTAAGGTCTGACCACTCTACTAATGTCAATTTTTGAAAAGTTTAGTGATGGAGAAGACAAGTGGTGCTAAGCAGTTCTGGCTGGATTCGAACTACTGCAATCATAAGGAAAAAAACTAATTTTCTTTTTACCAGAAAAAAATTGAAATCGGTCATAATATCATCTGCCCCCTATATCATCTGCTGCTATGCCTTCAAAAAAAATAAACGGCAAAATGCTCGCATGCATAGCAGTCATCTTTTAAATGCAATGAATTCCCAAGTTTGTAATTTAATAATTTTCAATTGATTTTTGGGAATAGTAAGTTTTTTGAATTATTTTTCAAGACTCTTTCAGTGTCAAACGAAATACATCCATATGGACTAGCTCAGGCACATAACAAAGAAATCCATTGTTAAGTGAGTGAGAAATGTTTAATAGAAATTAAATGGCTTATTCGCCACATTTGTTAATGTCGCCTTTTGCCAAAAGGCGGTTACGTTGCTGCCTGGTTATCCTAAACTAAGTAACTAAGCTAATTACTTAAAATTAAATACAATTTACTGCTTACAACTGAGCAAATAGCAAAGAATAGGCAAATTTGTGTGAAAAAAAATTATTTAGTAGAAATTAAGCTAGTTTCAAACTAAAGCTTTATCTGTACATTTTTTTTTTTAATAATAAAACCGCTGAATGGGGGAAAGGTGTATTTATATCATGTAAAACTTTTTCATCTGCAAAGGGGTGGTATTCCTTTACAAAAGCTTTGCATTCTACTCATGTTTACCGCTATAATGGGGAGTTCCACAAGAAAACAAAAACCCGGTTGTATTGATAATGACACCAAAAATGAGATAAAACATGAAAATGCGGCAAAAGAGAACGAAGAAAATAAACAAAAATGGGGGTGAAAACTGAAGTGTTGAAACGATAACGATTGCACACAGAATATGATTTTATTTGTTGTATTCTTAACTAGTAGACTGGTGATAATAATAAGGGTAGCTTGATATGGGCTGTACAATTGCAAGTCGTAAATTAGATGTATGCCCTTCGTCTCAGCAGAAGTCAAATTGGAATAGAGAAAAGCAGACGTATTTTTAAGCCGTTAAAATAATATTGCGGAGTTATCAATACATTTTTTGTGTTTGTTTAAAAGTATTTTAGTTAAATCGATTTTCAATTTTACTTAATTAAGTGAATAATAAAATAAATTTAGTTAAACAAACAAATATTAGAAAAATATGGCGTAAAAAATATGTGTAATATATAAGAAAAAAGCTTTTCATAGAATCTGATTGGAATTTAAGGAAAAATTACACTTGTCAAACCACAAAGCAGAACGAAGATAATAAGCAGCAAAATAGAAAAAGAAACCCCTAGATAATACAAATAATTGAACACCCCACGAAAGGCAAGAAAGCAAAACATCAAAATTTTGTAACTTACAAATTTGCACACATCATTATCGGCAATTTTAGAGAGCAAAACAAAATATTAAGAATAACATCTGAATGTTTATCGTCCTGTTATTATTCTTCAAATCAGTCTGTCTTTATTGCCAGCGTTTAGTTTTGCATATACATGACCGATGGATCAATCCGAAGAATGTACGACTTCTAAAGGAGGCTGCTGAGGCTAAAGGTTCAAAATTTCAAATTGAGGAATATTATCAAACAAAGAAAACAAAAAAGAGACGTTGCGTGACAAGCTCCTCAACATCGGGACACTCAGCTTTATCGCCCCTGTCAAACTCTTTGGCAGACGTCGATAGTTGCCGTTTTTGTGTAAATAGCCCGCAAGGATACTGTCGTCACCACTTTCATTTGCAAGAACTGCATGTCCAGAAACAACAGAGACAGCAAAAATTTTGGTGTCCATTGTCTGGTGTCGTCGGTGGCGCAAATCGTTCGACGGATTATAGACAATTGCGTAAAATAAAACGTGATTTGAAACGCAACATCCAACAACAGCAAGAACTTAAATTAGCGAAAACTTCACCAATTTTATATGAACACTCCACCCAGACAAACAATTACCAGACCACACCGCCTTCTTCAATAACGTCCACTCCCCACCAACTTAATAGCGAAAACTCATCATGCGTTATTAATGACTCAGGTTATCAAACGATTTTCACGAATATATCATCCAGTCTAGAAAGTGAAAAGAACACAAACTTAGAGCAACAACCAGCACAACTTGAAATTGGTTCATCAGCAGCAACTGCTGCTGCCAACCCTTCCCCCAATTATGTGGATATAAAATTGCCTTCGCCGACCAAATCTTATGCGGAAACTACATACAGCTTTGAAACATGCTGTGAAACGCCCAGCCGCTCATCTTCACCAAATCCATCCCGAAAGACCTCAACCACATTCCATAGCTTCGTATCATGTGAATATTCAACATTGTCCACATCTTATTTGTGAAAGGCAATACAAGCCACCTTCAGCTGAGTAAGTTAAATTTTGCGAAACCTACTCATAAAACACTAAATTAGTTATTAAACGGTTAAAGCCTGGAAGGCATTTCCTAAAACAAAATATAATTGCACCATCCTCAACAGTCCCTCCGACCGCATGACTTAAATGATTTAAATTAAGTTCTAAAGTAACAATGAAGCTTTTTTTGAAGAGCGGAAATTAAATATTTTCTTCTTAAGCAGATCATACAAGTTTAAAGTGCTGCCTAAAAGCATGTGGAGTTGCTATCACAATATTAAGGCAGTGCTACGATGAAAGATAAACATCAATGTGGCCAAAAAAAATTTCCTGATGAAAGGGCTACATTTAAAACTATTATTTAATTAATTGAAAACATTTAGAAACGAAAATACTATTTTTTATGCTTTATTAAATTTTTGACACTACTCGCAGTGGGATTTTGCATTTCTTAGTTATCACTGTACGAGTATATTGCAAGATTTTAAGCAGTACTTATAACTTTATCTGCAGCTACTTAAACTTGTAAGTGTACGAAATATTGAACAGATTAATTTAATAAAAATAAATTGAGCATTCAAAGACTTGATTTAAAGCCTAGAAAGTATAATAAAGAAATAATTAAAATTTAAATTAAGTCAGATCAAAAAAATCCATTAAAATTACTATTTTGAATATTTTTTATAAATTTATTTTTAATTTCGAAATATTTCTAAAAGTAAATGAAAAGATTTCGAACACTTAGCAAAATTCAAATAAGTAATTATCTCCTCTAATCCTGCAAAAATTCTAGTAATTTGCATTAGCAGAGCTTAACCGTATAGTAAAAAGTATATAATAGGACATTGTATTATCATGAGGCTCAAAGGTTTGTCATCATAAAACTCTTCCCTATTAAATTTTATGCTGTTGAATATCAAACTGGAATTTAATCGCTTTACATCCAACACATTTTAAATATATTCATATTAGGAGCCAAACACATTTTAGAAAAAAAAAAATTATACTGCCTGTGACATACTAGTGATTGATACAAATTGATTCAAAATATAAAATTATATTTATGGCTCATGTTAATGCAATTACTTAATCATTTTCAATGAGATAGAAAAGTTTTTCTCTATCATTGTTAAAACATCACTGCTGACCTTTAAAGACTTTGGCAGTCCTAAGCCGGGATCTAGCCGCAGAATGCTTTTTACTTGAACTTGTGGAAATAATGTTCAAAACTATTACATATAACTGCGACATTCATTGCTGGCACGATTTCTTGGTCGTATTTTCATGCCTCGAGGATCACACTTCAAATTTCATCTGAATTAATGTCTTCCATGTATTCTGAACAAAAATGAATTTATTACAGCTAATCATATTTAATATCGGTGATATCAGTCGCAGTTGTTCTCACTTGGTTCCTATATACTTACTCGTATATAAATATACATATAAAGATAAATGATTTAAATATTCTTATTAAAATGGAAAAATTTATAGGATAGAAACAAATATAGTCATATATCTATATTGAGGCATTTTATTCCAATTAAACATCGACTTGCTCGAAATTTTAGTAAAAATTTAATATAAGTTCGAATATAAGTGTATTCTAAGCTCATAAATATTTATGCGAAATCAACTATAAATTTTCTATCGCCTACATTCAAGTTCGAACCCATTTTTTTAAAGCTTGATTAATATATGCACCATGTTGAGGGTGTGGTACATGCTCCATGAAATGCAGTGTACTATATGTATATAGAACACTTTAGGAAAATAAGTAACTGAAAATATATTCCTTCTGTAATTACTCTTATGAAAACTCCGATATCAAAAATACTTTTAACATATAACTCATCTATTTGGAAAAACATAATTTTCCTTAAATTGATTTAAAAAGCAATTTGTATTCTACTCTTTATTACAGATAGATAAAATTATTGACATAACATTCACTGGTATATCCATACGTACACATAGGAGTACATACATGTTTGTATGTATATGAAGACTAGAAAACATTAATTGCATAAATTGCTGCACTTATCAATAAATAAATATCCAAATAAAACTTAAAACTGTTTCGCAAACAATAACAACAATAGCAAAAAGTGTCTTCTCCACAAAGGACTCTTGAAAGGGTACTCGAAATAGATGAAATCAATGCAAAGAAAAGCGAGGAAAGAACGCAAAATGCAAATTCAGGCATTCGAATCGTTTTGCAACGAGAAGAACTTAACAAAGAAATACATAAAGTAGAAAGAATTCCAGGAATCAAAATATATTAATCATTTTATAAAGGACAGATACAGAGCAAAAGTAAGAAAAGATGACATCAAGTGGTAGCAGTAGCAGCACAAACTCACCAAATACATCACCCTTTCGAAGAAAACGTACAACAAGAACAAGTAAGTGGTTTGTAGCAACAGCCGCCAAACGTCTGAGTAATAAGCAAGTGGTTATACCGCTGGAACACGGTTATGAGGACAACTGGACATGGAGCAGGCGGCACCGATCAAAAGAAGTGGTATTAAGCGGTCCGAACGATCGTACCGCTCATTTTCATCCGAATTGGAGTAAAGGCACTGCTGGAGTTCAAGGCAAAAGACCCTTAAATAATGGTCGTTTTTATTGGGAGCTTCATGTGTCGCAAAGAATTTTCGGCACCAGTATAATGTTTGGCATTGGGACACGTAAAGCACGATTGCATGCTAATTACTTCCGCAATATGTTAGGTGAGAATGAATATGGTTGGGGTTTCTCCCACAAAGGTGTACTGTGGCATAAAGGAGTGGCCTTATTGTATACAGATCGCTTTAAAGAAAATCAGGCTGCGGTGGTGGGAGTTTTATTTGATGGCTTTGAGGGTACGTTAACCTATTACAAGGATGGGCATTGCTTGGGTGTGGCCTTCAGAGGCTTAGAGAAGGTAAATGTGAATTTTCACTACAATATGTGCAATACTATATATTTACATAAGCCTTTTTTACAATTCTACAGATTAAGGAACCTTTATACCCTATAGTTTGCTCAACTGCAGCAAAATCAGAAATGACTCTGAAAAACACGCGCAGTGAAATAGGGCGCTTGCAAGACCGTTGTCGGGCAGAAGTTATGAGACACATAAAATCCAGAGAAGATCTGTACAAACTTAAGCTACCTTCAATTATGATAAATTATTTGAGCGAATCTTTCAATGATAACGTTCCACTACGGCAAGTTGACAACTACGACATATTATATGAATTTTAGAAATCGAAAGAGCGAAGATGATTCCTTGTTGAGTTTTTCCGACCACTGCCTAAAGAGTAATTTCAATCAATTCTTTCCGTAAGTATTATAAGGAAAAGGCCATAAAAAAAAGATTGCTTAAAAACATCTGATAATCAAAACCGCTCTATTCCAATATAAATTTTCGCAATTTATTGAGGTTTTGACCATCACAGAGAACAACTATTTGAAAATTCCTGCACACTAAGAATTTCAGAAAATCCATTTTGTAAGTCCAGCTTCAAGCCAGACAAAAGGTTTTCTTATCAAAACCGATTCCATTATTTACATCGTAAATTCCAACACGTCTTTCAAAATAAAATTTTATTAGCATAATTGAGGTTATAAGCTTAACTAGTACTATATAACGAAAAAACTTTAATAATTCCAATTTCTGTTGCATCTTTTTAGTAGCTTCTTTTAAGCAAAAAAAAATAAATATAACACTTGTGCCTGCTTTGTTTGAAAATGAAAAAATGCCAATAATAAATATATATATATATATATTTTGTTAACTAAGTCAACATGCAAAGCTTTCTGCTTGTACGCAGGTAAACACCCAGGGTTTAAGCAGGAATCGAACCCGCTACCTCCGGTTTAGTAGCCTGAGCGCTTTTCATTCCCCTACGGAGGCAAATTCTGTGAAGTTATGCTATATATCGTCAGCTCATTATTCATTTGATCATTGAAAAGGTCAAAGTCTAGGTCAAATACAAAATAAAAATTAAAAAATGTTCAATAAAGTGGCGCAGAACAGTCAAAGAGAGTATACGCAGTAGGTAGAAAATAATAAAATTGCTAACACAAAAAATATTGGCCATAAATTTCATGCTTATAAAAATATATGAACATATATTGAAATATATGAATATATGAATCAAATATAGATTCTTGGACATGTTATAAACATTTTCACTCTAATGAAGCTACAAAAAAATGTATTGCAATATCAGCCTTAACAAAGCTATGCCATATATGATGATATAACATAAGTGTTATAACATGAAATCTTTTTTAGTGGCAACTAATTTTTGGAATTTTATCTGCTACAACTTAATTTAGTTGCTGGCAGCAAATTGCAGATTATTTTGTGTTTATAACAAAAAAAAAATAATATTACAAAATGGATTACCTTCGCAACTATTACAAAGGAAAAAGAATTAAAGCTCTCCTAATATTAGATTGTAACAAAAATATATGTGTATGTATAGTAAAATATCAATTTATTTTTATATTTAGTTAACTTTTATGTAATAGAAAAAGACAGGCCAATTTGGTGCAATAATGTGATATAATTTGTATTATTTTACTAACTAATTTATTTATCTTTTATGTTTGTTTCCGTTAAAAGTAGCCAGTCATGCTATATCTTTCACAAAAAATAGAAAAATTGTATATACTTTAAGAAAAATAATTGTTTTTCTAAAAATAGAAGGTAGTATTACAAAACTTTTCAGAACTTATATTTTTTTAAACTTAAACTGTAAAAAGAATTGGCCCTCATAATAACAACGTATTCAGACGATCATATTTAAAATTTATAAAAAGCTTTTTTAATGACCTTTAAAGTTGCTACCATTTGCATTTAGATTTTACATATGTATATTATATATATATTTTTTTTTATATGAATTTCTGAAGAATCGGAGCGAAGATCAGAAATTTAGAGCCAGTCATTCTTCTTTACCGCATATATAAGTAAAATGTATATATTCGACTGTGTCGAATCTAATAGCCTTCTCCAAGAACATGTTCCAATCCTATTGTTCTACACTATAATTATATTGCATTGATGAAAACTTTAATTTTGCCACTTTTACCTGTAAATCTATAAAATAATTTGTTCGATATATTTCTCTTATTTATTACTCAATTTTTGGAGATTTTCATACTGGATAATTTTGAAAAGTCTGAGCAGATAGGTTTTTACATTTTTAATTTGAGCAAAATTTAAGCTTAATTATGCAAAAGTATCGAAAACAGACAGACAAACAGACGAAAAAAGTTCAAACAACTTCCATTCTTAAAGGACTCTGAAATACTTTATAGAGTTGCTAACAAATATTGTAGAAATTACCATCCCCATATCAAACCCACATATACTTTTCCATCATTTTTGATCAAGAGAAGTACACCGAAATTAAAAGTCATCGTCTGAGTCGTGAGTAAATGACGTAAAGCTACACATTTTATGTTTAACCACATTTTAGAATTTTTGCGAACATTTTTAGAATGTTTAACAAAAGCAAAACTTTTTATTTTCATTACTACTAATCATCGAAACGACTATTCAATTTATGTTTTAAATTTTAAGTTTTAGAAAATTCGATACTTTTCAAAAAACATATAAAATAAAGCTTTAAATGACTTTAAGTGAGACTTTACTGGTCACACAAGACGCATTAAAAAACATGATGAATATTCACGAGTATTTTTATGACCCTCGGAGTGGGGATCGAACCCATAAACATGTAAAGTGTAACAACTATTAAATATTGCTTAAATTGAACAGCTCCTGAAAACCTGAGTTTCTTAAACTGGCACCTTTTTAGTGTACGATATCGATACTTAGTTTTTTCTTAGTTCAATGTAATTTAAAAATAAAAACTGAAACAATAAAAAAAATTGTTTTAATATTCTGTGTAAATGTTAAATTTTAAAAAAATAATTATATAGATAACTGATAAGAAAGATGAGTGGTATCTAGTCATTTTAGCCATAAACGTTTACAAGCTAGTCGAAAAAAATGTAATATTGCACACACATTCTATATATATATATATATATATATGTATATGTATATGTATATATTTGGATGTGTACATGTATTTATGTGCGTATATATATAAATATGTACATATAAGTTTTGTGTATTTAAATTTATAGAATAAAAACTATTGTTCAAACTAAATAAAAATACTGAGAAAACACTATAAAATACGTTTATATAATTCATAAAGTTTTATTTAGAAAATTAGACAAAAATTTGTGCATCTGTACAAATTTGTGCTCTGAGACTGTGGTTTTCTAGCAATTAAGTAATTAGTTTTACTTTACAAGTGAAATAGTGGTACAAAATAGCGCTGAAGAAGGATGTACATATATGCTCATTACCATCAATGTAATTAACACATGACGTTAAATGAAAAATATTTACTACTCGCAAAAGACACAAAAGTATGGAGGATTTTTTTTATGCCACGGGAGATAGAGATCGAATCCTACAATTAAAAAATTTAATTTTAGTAATTTGATTAATCGATATCAAGTAAATTTTTCCTTATCTATCAGTACTCTGCACTAAGACTGAAACGTCATTGTAAACGTTTGGCGAGAACGTTTGACAAAGTCGAATTTTTTTATCTTTTTTGAAAAACACACTAATGACAATGTCCGCAATACAACAAACTAATTTTAATTCCTTAAACATTCTTAATTTAAGACACTTAAATTATAGAAGCACACTAATAAATTTTTGGTTGGAATATCTTCAGGACTCTCTTACTTTACGTTATATATGTATAACAATTTTAAGATATATTTAACTATTTCTTTGTTTTTAAAAGACGGTTGCAAAAATAGACTTGTACAAGATACAAAGCCTATTGGCCAAGTATCCGCGGCAAACAAAACTAAACTCTTTTCAGTTTATGATTGTTAAAATATATATGTACATACATAGACCTCGAGATCCTCGATTATCCGTAATGGATGAGACCGTTTATACGCCTTTCGAAGTTAATTGGAAACAAATCAGTTTTAAGTAATTTTTTTAATACATATTATTTGTGCAATACCAATTTGTTAAAGGACTTTATGAATAAATATTTTTAAATAGTATAAGAAACAATTTAAAGTGCTTTATTAACAAGTAATAATTATTATAAATAAAATAAAAAGAGATTTTTATATAAAAAAGAGCTGCATGAAATATACGAATGTAAAAAAGAAACATTATAAAAATTATAAAATGCTAAATCTATTAAAATCATTTTTTAATTGTTTCCATTTTCATTTGGCGTTTGGACAAAAGTAAAACAATTCATATTTGCCGAATCACAATGTTTCGGTTTTCAACTTTCAACTTGTTTATATTTCACGTTTAAAAGCAGTTTTTTATGGGTCACATAAATATGCTCTAGAACTTTTAGAATTTGATTTTTTACCAAAATTAAAACGATTATTATTAACCAACGACAGCCAGAAAAAAAATAAATTAATTAAAACTGAAACTTAAATTTTGCTTCTTCTTTGCTAAAAGCATATATTTTTATTTTTTTGCTTTTGGTTACTTGATATTTTTTTTAAATTACATTATTTGGTATTGAAACTAATTATAAAAAATAATCTTAAAAAAAGTTATTATTACGCCTTGTAATTAATATAAACTTAGAAAAGCTACATATATTTGGAGGTAATAAAAAGTTAAGGTAGAGAAAAAAATTTAAATTTAAATACTATCATTATGTACGGATTATGTATTCGTGTAAGCAAATTCTAAATTTGAATTGCTGTAACACAGTTTACAATTCGTCAGCCAAGTGGTGTATATTTTGTAAATGGTCACCGTAATCTGTTGCCTCACTGCCTACAAATATTTCATAGTTATTTAGTATTTCCAAATACGACAAACGATCGTCATGGTCCTCGTCTGTAGACACAAACAAATGGTTAACTTCATCAGAAGCCACCACCTCATTGCTGGGGACAATCCAATTAAGAACTTCACCGCCAGTCAACATACCATCGCTGTTTAAATCATATTCTACATCAAAACGTTCCTTTTCGGTAATTAACCATTCTTTATCATGTTGTTCAGCCGCCGCGCCCACAAACTCTTTAAAATTAATTTTGCCGTCACCATCTGTATCCTTATCACGCATAGTTTGTTGCAAAACCACCGGTAGCATTTGCGGATGTTCTTCGGGATTTTGGAATAAAACAAATTCTTCAGAATTTAACATGCCATCCTTATTTAAATCAGCTGCTTGGAACATTTCCTTATCGTCTTTAATCATTTTTTGTTCTTCGTCATAACTATCGAAATCTATAACTTCTTTTTTATAATTCTCATCTTCCATCGCATAAACATCGAGAAGATACTCTTTCCAAGTGACTTGATCATCGGTGTCCTGATCCATTTCTTCAAAACGGTCGGCGGCTTCTTCATCAGCCAGTTTTCTAAACAATATTTTTTTAAACGATATTTTTTTGCTTTCTTTTTATAATTTTGTTAGTACAAATGATGATGTGTAAAATTTTATATGAAAATTAAAGGAAACACAGGCACCAGCAAAATAAAGTAAAACTTAGAACAGAAACCATACGTATCTTTAACTGGGATGTCAAACTAAATAAATAATAATTTATTAACGAAAGTCGCCATACATACGAATTTCATTAGTATTTTCTAAATTTAAAGTTTTCTTTATGCAAATTCATAAAAGCAAAAGAAAATAAAAATGTACTTATTAATTTTTTAATAGTAATAAAAAATTTTATAGCAATTGCTCATAAAGTGGGAATTTAAATTTCTAAATGTAAAGCCATTACACTAAGCGCTCAACTCATTAGTTACAAATTGTCAACAAATGCAACCAATTTCAAATCTACTCCTTAAATATTAGAAGGCAACAAACTAAATGTATTCACTCTTAAGGTTCTTTAACTGATCTGTTTAAAATTTTCCGTTTAGGAAAACGCGCTGCTAATTTCTCAAAATTAATATTTAGTAGAATTAAAAAAAAGTTTATATAAAATCTAATATAAATTATAAATTATATTGATTTTTATATTATTATATATTATATTATTTTTATATTTGATTTTGGCTAATATGGGGTTAACCTAACAAGGCTATCAATTATTTTTCATAACTGTTTGGCTAAAGGTCTACTGAAGTCTTTGGTTTTTGCTTCACTCGAAATACAGTCATCTAAACTAGTTCAAAACTGGTTCACTTGACTAAGCAGTCAACATAAATTCGGCTTGCCCGTGTCGCCTATGGTATTAGTAAAGCAAACATTTTCGGGTGATCACACTAACAATTTAGTCATCTGTTTTCTTCAAACAACGTTGACATCAGTATATGGTTGGTCTCATGTAGAAATACCCTAACTAGACCTTTTGCTCAATGCACTTTTTAGTGATTTCAATATATAATAAGTTCATATGTATATTGAAATCAATAAAAAAAATCAAATCCAAAACAAGTGGAATTAGTGCAA
Source organism: Ormia ochracea (assembly GCA_963402855.1). Classification (NCBI taxonomy): domain Eukaryota; kingdom Metazoa; phylum Arthropoda; class Insecta; order Diptera; family Tachinidae; genus Ormia; species Ormia ochracea. Next base: position 49,140,458 of record OY727108.1, read on the forward strand.
TTCCACATGACAACGACGATGCGTGATATTGCTCCATCTTAAGAAAATTATACAAAAAATTATTTGTACAAATTAATTCAAATTAATTAATTAATGCAGTCTTCGACCGCAATTCAAAAATCTTTTTTTATAAAAAGTTTCTTTTGTATTTTTAGCACAACAAAAATTAAATATTTCTTAATATAGTTATTTGAAAATAGAGAAAGAGATTCGTAGAATTCAAAGTTGCTATGGAGAAGTTCAAAGGCCTTGTACACTTTGAATAATTTAAGATAACATTAATTTTGAATTGGTAGTTGAATTAAAGACATGTTGCTTAGGCACCTGAGTGTAAAGTTTTGGTAGATAAACGGTCAGGATATAGGCAAGAATTTAACATGCATATAAACCTGCTAAGATTAATTTCATATATTCCAAGACCATTCCCCAATACGATCTTAAATGTGTGAGTTTTCAATTTCAAGCTACTAATAATTGGATTATTTACTGGTTTTACTTAAGAATTGTAAGAATTATTATTTGACCCAGTTGTTTATTGGCTTCTAACTATATATGTATATCTGCCAAAGTTAAGTATTATAAACCATTTACATTTAATCCCCTCTTATCGATACGCAAATATGTACAATCAGTATTTAAAACTCTCTTAAAAATTCATTTATCTAATCATGCAAGCAACTGATCTGTCAAATGATTAAAAAGCTAAAAGCTGCAAATAATAATTAATGTAGGAATGAAGAAAGCGTTAATAAAGCACAAATAAAAAACTCACTTAAAAGACCTTAATATCCAGGCTTTCAGCTCCTTGCGATCAATATGTTGATCTTGATTTAAATCCATCATGTAAATTAATTTTTTTAAACGTTCCTTTGATTCTTCTTCCGACAATTTGTCAAATTCTTGTGCTTCCTTAACATTGCCTGAAAAAAATTAACAATTGCTTTAATAAATTTCCGATAAATGCCGTTGGAATTAGTATTGTTAAATTGAAATTGAATTCTTTTGTTTTCTAATATTTTTTATAAAATGTCTGTTTAATAAAGGATCTATATAACCAAACCCTTCAGCAAATGAATGAAGTACTTTTTATTATTTTTTAATAGTAATTTTTAACTTCTAGTTATGGAGCAGGTCTATTTATCAATTCGAAAATTTTATTTTACTCATTTTCAATTAGGAACACCAGAGTACATAAATTAGAAAGTATATGTAAAAATGTTTTATCCTAATAAAAAAATAAAGACAAAAACTTAATCGCCTGATTACTTGTAGGGTCTTTATCGCAACAGAACTTGATAAACACTATGTCATATAATATACAATCAAAAAATATATTCGAAAATAAAAATAATTAGAATTTAGAAATTTTAAAACTTTCAAAAGCACAAAATGATTTTTTTTCTTATAATATAAATATGCTTGCAATTAATTTCAATATAACTACTTTGAAACCACTTGTCTGACAAACTGTATTCAGTAATGCCACAAAATTTATTATAATAAACATTTGAAATAGAATTTTGCCTTACCTATAATTGCCTCATGATCGAATTCCACATTATGTGCATCATTTTCATGATGATGTGCACCTCTGGCGTGATATAATCCATCTTTGAGACGCTCTTTGCTGCTATGTTTTTCATGCGTATGTGGAGCTATGCCAGCGTAAGCCGGCATAGTGCTTACAACCAATAAAAATGCGGCACAAATTAATAATAAGAACAATTTTGGCATTTTGTACATTTTTTTATCTGGGAGGTCTCAATTTAATTAATTAAAGAACCATTTGTAGTTCATATGCATATAAGTATATGTATATATACATATGTATTTAGCTTACAGTTGGCAATTGGTTTATCCTAAACTCTTTTCATTTAGGGCAAAGTGTATATTTTTTAGAAAATTTTATTTTCTCTTTTTAAAATAGAAATGAGTAGCGAATGGTGTTTAGTAATTATTTTCTACCAAGGTAGAAACTTGTAAACTACTTCAATATTTTTTGGATGATTTTGTTTTTCTACCAATTGAGAACGAAATAAGATGTACTAGACACGAATTTGCCCGAACAACTGAAATACGAATAAGAAAAGAAATATTCAAAATAAAATAATATACATATGTATACGAGAAAAGATTTATTTTATGAACATATATGTAAGTATGTATGAATGTATGTGCATTTGATGCTGGGTAAATGCATTCTACACCACGTAAATCTTCAGCAATTGTGATGTTCAAAATAAACAGCCCGATGTTTTGCTTTTGTTAATTTTGTATATTCAAAAACAGAAGACTCATTGATCTGCAGTTAGTTTTTGATCTTACCTAAACATACAGTGAATGTGTATTTTATTGTTGTGTATTTTATTATTGTGTATTTTTATAAGAATAACCATATAATAAAAATCATTTGGCAATTGTAATTTTTAAATTTGTTGCAAAATTTGTGGTTAATATTTCGTTGCCAGTACCCTAGAATACTAGCGTGAATATACGCTAAAATACAGTATACTATAAAATAGAGTATTAACCCGTAATTGCATACAAAAAAACATAATGTGTTTTTGTCGAAAGGTTTACTTGAACAACTCATCATTTTTAAAGTCATACTTCATATTGTAAGCAGGATGTTTCTCCTAGATAAATATAACTATAATAACTATTATACATATAAATATAACTTTTAAATAAAGAATATTAGGCGTAAGAAATTTAAATTGCAATACACTAATTTAAACTGATGGAATTCAATGTCAATGTTTAAAAAAATACTGTTTGATTTATGTTTACCTACATTGCTTATAATAATATGATTTTCCGGCGAAGTAGCTACAACTAATTTAAGAACAATTAATGGGTTTCTACCATATCTTACAAAAGTAACTACTTCACATAAAGATAAGCGTCTGCCTTTTTCATAAATTTATAGAAACCAATAAAAAGGGTAAAAGGAAGCGAAGAATCCAAAAATTTAGATAAAGTAGCGAATATAATCGTGTTTCCTTAAATGATATAGAAAGTGCATTAAGCTTTAAACAGTTAGAATAACAAATACTTATGTAAATGCAGTTAAGACCTAAATATTAGTGGAAAAAATTGTGGAAAATATAAGAACAATACTATTCGGAGGAGAATCTACAGATGTAGGCATATAGCAAGCAAAACTGAGTTATCTATGCACAAAATAACACCCAAGAATTACATTTCATAAATGAATTGGATTCTAACAGCTAACTAAAAAATATTTAATTTTAAAAAAATACTTGCAACCGTAAGGCAAAGAAATGTCATTGTCCAATATACCATAAAGGTGTCAGTGGCTTGAAAATTTAAAGCCACGTCATCAGCAACTGGAATAAAATTCATTACATGAGTTATAGGACTTTATTGATTTAAAATCTTTACGCCTCTGTCATAGAAGTACAAGCTAAATATGAATATTCTTACTACCTAAAATTGTATTGGGTAGATTACTTGGAGAAAGTAGGACATATTTCCTTCTTCTATAAGCATACCTGACTACACTTCAGTCTTTCTGAGAACTTCAGATAAACATGAAATTGCAGGATTAGGGTTACTTTGTTGACACAAAATTTCTAGGATTCTATGCACACATCCATACACATGCATACATACAAACAGTAATCTGCCGGTTCATCTCACCATTTCAATTAAAGCCGGCGATATTTAGTACTTAAATTAAACACATTGCTTTTAATGTAAATTTTATAATTTTGTTTAAATTACTACACATTATAAAAATCACAGAATATGAAAAAATATTTAACAGGGTATTCTCACTACTCCTTTACAAACAATTAGTACAGGGCATGCCATATAATTTTTATTCTCAGCTATTATGAATACAATTATCGAAAAACATAATTTTATATACAAAAGAATGGGTTTTAAATAACCGATGTGCCAAAGTTTACAAATCAAAGCTTTTACAATTTCATCAGAATTTAACACGTAAATTTGTACATGAAATTTGATATGTTGTAGTTTAAATGTTAGGCAAAAACATTACTATTTTCTCACAGTGTTCCTTTTTTCATTGCTTATTTTGACATTCAATGTCATTTATTTTCATTTACGTTTTTCCAAATGTTCTAAAATAGGAAAAAAATTTCTCTTGTTAATTTTTTGGTATTAAATACATATATTCAAACTGAAATAAAAATACCCAACTATTTTGCATAATAAAATAACCAATAAGGCAATGAAATTGTAAAAAAATTTTTATAAAAAGTAAGTTGATATTCTGAAATATGAATCTCATTATATAGACAATGGTAAAAAAATATGTGGAATAATTGAAGAAAAAGTTACATTTGGTGTTAAATTAAGGTCGGGCGTTGTCAGTTCAAAAATATTCTAGGTATTTAAAGTAATTAAACCAATAACCTTTTTGTAAAAATAAATATGTAGATATAAATTGGTTGGAAGACCCAGTCATAGGTCTGTGACGTGTGGGTGAGTGTTAAGTAGTTTAGCTTTCGTGTCATATAACAGTGTTAACGCCACCTGTGCGAAGGCTGTCTATTTCGAATTCTCTAGTTTGTATGGCATTTTTGGTGCCACAAGGTTTTGTAAACAAGTTATTAATTTATTTCTACTTTAACTTGTACAGAAATATATTTTAGTAAAATTACATATGTATTTATTTGCAACAAAAACGTACGTATAAGTATGTACATACATACATATGTATGTATGCAAATGTGCATTCTTAAAAGCTCTAAAAAAAATAAGAATTGAAAAAAATGTTTATACAATTCAGATATTTCTAAATGAACACCAAGACTTGATTTTTAATACCAAAGTGCAAAACCATCTCGAAAAGCTTGATTCATTAGTGATATTTCATTTAAAGTCAATAAATGTACATTCATATACGCGTGAAAGAATATGTGCATGGATTATATCGAAGTGAATATAGGCATATGTGCATTGAAATATGGCTATAGATTATCGAAAAGGCTTCATATTGCTTTTGACTTCCAAATAAACTATTAAAGCTTTTAAACTAGATATAGCGGTGCTTTCAATTTTGAAAGACTTACCCGCAGTTTTTGCAATGCATTTTTTATTGATTTCAATATATTAATGTTTTTGTACATATAATAATGAAATATATATATATATGTATATATAATAATGAAATGTATATATATATATAAATATATATGTATATATAATAATGAAATATATATATATATATGTATATATAATAATGATGTGTATATATATGGATGTATATATAATATGCAATATATATAGAAATACATATTATACTAATAATTGAAATTATTAAAAATGCTATAGCACAAAATTTCGAGTTAGGTCCTTTCTACTGGAAGCCAATGGTATGTATATCCTACTTCATTTTAAATTCCACATTTATTCTTATCAGGCCTCAAGAAAGAATTGTATAAAAGGTGATATGAGTCTTTATAATTACCATTCAATATTATTTATTTATAACAAATCTTTGTAATCTACAGAAGTTCGTGATACAAATTAAATTAAGTGAAAAGGAGATAAAAGTTAGTGTACATTGTTAAATCTATCGGTTCTGTACCACGACTTAACATTTAAGGATAATTACACGACTGCTGCTAATATATATTTGTAATTTTAATAAGGTATTTCCACTATACGAATTTTATGAAAATGTGCGAAAAAAAATCGTTGCCAATAACTAAAAGGAACTATAAGCACGCAAGTAATTTAAAAAATGAAGTTGCCCAAAATATTAATGCGCATACACTTCATAAAAAACATACCCTACTTTCAGAATCATAATCAATATGACTTATGTTTCATGATTAAGGAGTAGTTTATATATTTTTTATTTTATATATTATATATAACTCCGCACTGTCAAGGACTGAGAGCTCTAAGAGTATTGGTATAAGAAATAGGTGAAAAGTGCTCAACAAACTTTAGTAATCAGATTTTGAAAGAACCATTTCATACATGTATAGTTTTAAGAAGTAAAAATATTTTGAATATGGAAAATCGGTGCATTATTTAATGAAATTTATTACTATTTGAAGGCATTTCACTACCTTATTTTTTCTGATTTTTTAAACTTTTTGTAACTCTTTGTTTTAGTTTTTATTTTCAATCTTATTTTAAATTTTAAGTTTTTAAATCGAATATAAGATATTTTCTTATTTATAAAATATTTTTTATTTGTGGATAATTCATTAAAGATATAAATTACTTCTTTAGGAATTTTTTTTTTTTGTATTTTTTTTATACTAAAAATTTTTAAATAAAATTAAAGTAGGTTTCAGCAGTATATTGATTTTACTACTTGAGAATACTTTAAATTAATAAGAAAATTAATATTTTATTGAATATTAAGTTTCTGCATCAGGTTAAAAATAGTTTTTTTTATGTGAATAAATTTAACGCAAAACGAATTTAGTTTTCTATAACAAAAATTTATTGTATAACGTAAGATTCCATTACAAGAAAAAGAATTGCGAAAAATTTGTTATTGCGCTGCAAAATGCAGCAATTTATTTTACCTTTGAATAAACTGCAAATGTTTAAACTCCTTGCAAGATCTGGAGCCGACCAACTTTGAAAATTTAAACACATACAGAAAATAATTAGCGCGTACAAAAACGATAATCATGAAATACATAAGCAATACGCTTCTGCAAATAAACAAACCAAATTATAAGCCAACAACTAAAGTATTTAACCAGCTCACACTTCAGTAGTTTACTTGAAGTCATTGAACAAAAAGGCGTCACTAAATTAATACGGACCTTAATACTAGATTTCTGTTAATATATATTTATATTTAATTAAATAAAAATATTAAAAGGCGCAACAACCTAATCGTTATTTGTTATAGACTAGCAATACGGCATATTAGTTCAATATTTAATTTTGATTTTCTTTAAACAACAAAACAACATCTGCAAAAATCTGCATAAGGCAACTTTAGTTTCATCATCTGCGAGAAGTAAAAGTTAAACTATACAAATGCCCTACATTATTATACGTGGTAACTTAGCTTCATATAGTCATAAGTATCCATGGCGAGTTTTAGTATCAGGACTGAAAGGTAATAAATCAAATTCAGTTTTAAAATTTTCTGTTTGATTTTGAAATAATCTTTTATACCTGCTATATTTATTTTATTTATGTTGTGTTATAATTTTTATATGAATATAAAAATGAAGGAACATTTAAATATGTTTGATTAATAATAAAATTAATATTTTATTTTTATGTTAAAATTTCACATAAAAAAGACCGAAACCCAAAACAATAATATATAAAAATATTAGTTTACATATATCCGTAACCATATGACATAATTACATTAAAATAAAATATAGTTGTATTTTAATTTCCCCTCCTACAAAGTTCTTAAGCACTAGTAATTTAAAATTTATAAAACAACTCATAATTTTATATACATATATATCTATAAATAGTCATTTTAGTTTTGATTATAAAACTGTATGTTATGATTTATCAGTAGAACTTTTTTTCAACTTCCCTTAATATTACAAAGTTTTATTAATATAAATGTTATTTTTTTCTACTTTACATACCCATATGGAAAAGCACTTCGGAATATCGAAAACCTAAACCAATGGTTCCAAGTGCAATTAACTTTTCCAAACAGTTTAGATTTTTATAATTCGTAAAACTTAATCTATTTTGAATGCTTGGTTTCGTTATTACAAAAATACATGCTAGAAATTAAAATTGTACAATCTATTTTTGGATACTTCAGAGTCACTCTTGACCATTTTTGTGCACAGCAACTTAATATTTTTTTAAGTGACAAAAACCAGATATCATATTTGGAATTACAAATAATAATATGACATGTTTATGTACATACTATTAAAAAATCAATGCTATTAAATTTTTATAATTACATACTAGTTCATAATTCAAATTATTTTAAATCTTTTATAAACTTTGAAAACCCCTTAAAATTTTATATCTTACTTAACCTAAATTCATATTAAACTAAATTAAATTAAACAAACTAATTATTAAGAATATGGTCCTAAACGCAGTAATCTAAACATTTGAACGCTACTTACTCATTTCTTACTCACAGTTCCATTTTCTGCAATCACTCCATCGATACTTTGCAACAACACATGCTGTAGTAATACACCATGCAACAAAACAATTATATACATCAACCAATAGCAGAGAGTATGAATGACACAATAGTTATTATGATTTTTTGCTTCTTTGTGTTTTGGCACTTAAAGTAATAACGTTGCCTAGTAAAGACGAAGTAAAAAAAATTATACAACGAAAAAGTGTTTATTTATAAATTAATATTAATTTGCACGAAGTTATATAACTATAAAATATAATTAAATTTCATGCTTTGGTTAATAAAATTAAAATCGTTAGAAAATTCTTATATGTTTCTTTTGCAAAATCTTACAAATATTATATAAAATAAGGGGAAAAATATTCATTTTTGTATCCTTATAAATGTTAAAATTTACTAAAATTGTTTTTGTTGGTGTCCAACTTAATTTACAGCATCTGATATAGAACAATTGAATAAATTTTCTTGCGGAGGCTATAGTGATGAAACAACTATCGTTTATTTAGTGCATCCCTGTCATATATTATCAGCATTAGAGGTATGTTGTGGAATAATAATAATTGATTATAAAACAAACATTGTATTTTAATTTTAAATAGTATTTTAATTACAAACATCCGTATGCTGCATAAACTGCATAACTTAAATTTTCTAATTTACGTAATCACATGCATACATAAATAAATAAGCAACGAAAACGTCTTTGCACTGTATTGCACTTTCTAGAGTGTACTGTATTGCACTTTCTATATGCGTATGCATCCATGCATACGCCTATAGTATTAAAAATGTTGTTAAATGACTCACTAAATAACATGGCAAATTGCACACCACTATCCCAAAGAACACCCAGAATTACTTTGAGTTCATACTGCAATTTGTAAAATATGTTATTTATTATGTTGATAAACTTTATACATATGAATATACATACATGCATATGCATCTACGGGTTTATTCACGAGTGTATGTATTATAAGTTGTATTTCTTTACATATAATAATTAAGAAAATAAAACTTATTATATCTTGTGTAGTTTAGTTAGCGTATATGCAATGATAGAACTTAATTGCATATTTGAAAAGATTTCAATCAATTGAATTATACATAAATTCTCAAAAATTAAATGGGAATTGCATAAGCATAAATTATTAAAAAAAAAAAAAATTATAAAGAAATTAAAAAAAAATTATAAAGTTAATATTTATTTATTGGTCAGTTATAATCAGCACAACTGATTCAGACAAGGCAGCTGAACTCGTCCTTCCACAATGATTACTGCTCGCGTATACAAATGTCTTACATGATTTTGCCATGGATATACTGATGTGGCATTTAGTGAAAGCGGGATTGATGTCTACTTTGTGGGATACTAATGAAAATATGGAATGATATTTTTTTTCAGTAATAACAAAAAAGCTTTAGCTTTAATCAATTCCATGATCAAGACATCAGAATTGGCATTTTTGGACATAAACCGTAATTTTTTCAAAACGTCCGTTTGTGAATTTTTGAATGAAAAACTTGTGTTTTGTTATTGCTTTTGTATGTTTATTTTATGTTTTCAAATGTTTAATGATTTTAAGTCTTAGAATACGAGTATATTTCTTATATACTTGCCAGTAATTAAAATAACACAAAAATTTCGATCTTTGTAAGGTAGTGATTTTTGCCGTCCAACTCCTTCCATTCTCCTGCAATAACTCCTTAATTTGAATTCCAAACGTGAAAATACCATAAAATGGCAAAAACTTAACGAAAAGTAAAGATGATGCGCGATTTGATGATTCCCTTCTTTAGGCAGTCATCCTTTAATGAAATTCCAAATTTTTTTAAGCTGAACTGTCGTATATAGTACTTTTTCTAGTTGATTTTTTGTCTTAAAATACGAGTATATTTCCCATATATTTGCCAATAATTAAATAGCACAAAAAATTGCGATTTTTGTAAGGTACCTACCTTAGTGATTTTTATCCGTCCAACTCCTTCCATTCTCCTGCAATAACTCCTTAATTTGAATTCCAAACGTGAAAATACCATAAAATGGCAAAAACTTAACTAAAAGCAAAGATGATGCGCGATTTGATGATTCCCTTCTTTAGGCAGTCATCCTTTAATGAAATTCCAAATTTTTTTAAGCTGAACTGTCGTATATAGTACTTTTTCTAGTTGATTTTTTGTCTTAAAATACGAGTATATTTCCCATATATTTGCCAATAATTAAATAACACAAAAAATTGCGATTTTTGTAAGGTACCTACCTTAGTGATTTTTGCCGGCCAACTCCTTCCTTTCTCCTGCAATAACTCCTTAATTTGAATTCCAAACGTGAAAATACCATAAAATGGCAAAAACTTAACTAAAAGTAAAGATGATGCGCGATTTGATGATTCCCTTCTTTAGGCAGTCATCCTTTAATAAAATTCCAAATTTTTTTAAGCTGAACTGTCGTATATAGTACTTTTTCTAGTTGATTTTTTGTCTTAAAATACGAGTATATTTCCCATATATTTGCCAATAATTAAATAACACAAAAATTTCGATTTTTGTAAGGTAGTGATTTTTGCCGGCCAACTCCTTCCTTTCTCCTGCAATAACTCCTTAATTTGAATTCCAAACGTGAAAATACCATAAAATGGCAAAAACTTAACTAAAAGTAAAGATGATGCGCGATTTGATGATTCCCTTCTTTAGGTAGTCATCCTTTAATGAAATTTCAAATTTTTTTAAGCTGAACTGTCGTATATAGTACTTTTTCTAGTTGATTTTTTGTCTTAAAATACGAGTATATTTCCCATATATTTGCCAATAATTAAATAACACAAAAAATTGCGATTTTTGTAAGGTACCTACCTTAGTGATTTTTATCCGTCCAACTCCTTCCATTCTCCTGCAATAACTCCTTAATTTGAATTCCAAACGTGAAAATACCATAAAATGGCAAAAACTTAACTAAAAGTAAAGATGATGCGCGATTTGATGATTCCCTTCTTTAGGCAGTCATCCTTTAATGAAATTCCAAATTTTTTTAAGCTGAACTGTCGTATATAGTACTTTTTCTAGTTGATTTTTTGTCTTAAAATACGAGTATATTTCCCATATATTTGCCAATAATTAAATAACACAAAAAATTGCGATTTTTGTAAGGTACCTACCTTAGTGATTTTTATCCGTCCAACTCCTTCCATTCTCCTGCAATAACTCCTTAATTTGAATTCCAAACGTGAAAATACCATAAAATGGCAAAAACTTAACTAAAAGTAAAGATGATGCGCGATTTGATGATTCCCTTCTTTAGGCAGTCATCCTTTAATGAGATTCCAAATTTTTTTAAGCTGAACTTAACTAAAAGTAAAGATGATGCGCGATTTGATGATTCCCTTCTTTAGGCAGTCATCCTTTAATGAAATTCCAAATTTTTTTAAGCTGAACTGTCGTATATAGTACTTTTTCTAGTTGATTTTTTGTCTTAAAATACGAGTATATTTCCCATATATTTGCCAATAATTAAATAACACAAAAAATTGCGATTTTTGTAAGGTACCTACCTTAGTGATTTTTATCCGTCCAACTCCTTCCATTCTCCTGCAATAACTCCTTAATTTGAATTCCAAACGTGAAAATACCATAAAATGGCAAAAACTTAACTAAAAGTAAAGATGATGCGCGATTTGATGATTCCCTTCTTTAGGCAGTCATCCTTTAATGAAATTCCAAATTTTTTTAAGCTGAACTGTCGTATATAGTACTTTTTCTAGTTGATTTTTTGTCTTAAAATACGAGTATATTTCCCATATATTTGCCAATAATTAAATAACACAAAAAATTGCGATTTTTGTAAGGTACCTACCTTAGTGATTTTTATCCGTCCAACTCCTTCCATTCTCCTGCAATAACTCCTTAATTTGAATTCCAAACGTGAAAATACCATAAAATGGCAAAAACTTAACTAAAAGTAAAGATGATGCGCGATTTGATGATTCCCTTCTTTAGGCAGTCATCCTTTAATGAAATTCCAAATTTTTTTAAGCTGAACTGTCGTATATAGTACTTTTTCTAGTTGATTTTTTGTCTTAAAATACGAGTATATTTCCCATATATTTGCCAATAATTAAATAACACAAAAAATTGCGATTTTTGTAAGGTACCTACCTTAGTGATTTTTATCCGTCCAACTCCTTCCTTTCTCCTGCAATAACTCCTTAATTTGAATTCCAAACGTGAAAATACCATAAAATGGCAAAAACTTAACGAAAAGTAAAGATGATGCGCGATTTGATGATTCCCTTCTTTAGGCAGTCATCCTTTAATGAAATTCCAAATTTTTTTAAGCTGAACTGTCGTATATAGTACTTTTTCTAGTTGATTTTTTGTCTTAAAATACGAGTATATTTCCCATATATTTGCCAATAATTAAATAGCACAAAAAATTGCGATTTTTGTAAGGTACCTACCTTAGTGATTTTTATCCGTCCAACTCCTTCCATTCTCCTGCAATAACTCCTTAATTTGAATTCCAAACGTGAAAATACCATAAAATGGCAAAAACTTAACTAAAAGCAAAGATGATGCGCGATTTGATGATTCCCTTCTTTAGGCAGTCATCCTTTAATGAAATTCCAAATTTTTTTAAGCTGAACTGTCGTATATAGTACTTTTTCTAGTTGATTTTTTGTCTTAAAATACGAGTATATTTCCCATATATTTGCCAATAATTAAATAACACAAAAAATTGCGATTTTTGTAAGGTACCTACCTTAGTGATTTTTGCCGGCCAACTCCTTCCTTTCTCCTGCAATAACTCCTTAATTTGAATTCCAAACGTGAAAATACCATAAAATGGCAAAAACTTAACTAAAAGTAAAGATGATGCGCGATTTGATGATTCCCTTCTTTAGGCAGTCATCCTTTAATAAAATTCCAAATTTTTTTAAGCTGAACTGTCGTATATAGTACTTTTTCTAGTTGATTTTTTGTCTTAAAATACGAGTATATTTCCCATATATTTGCCAATAATTAAATAACACAAAAATTTCGATTTTTGTAAGGTAGTGATTTTTGCCGGCCAACTCCTTCCTTTCTCCTGCAATAACTCCTTAATTTGAATTCCAAACGTGAAAATACCATAAAATGGCAAAAACTTAACTAAAAGTAAAGATGATGCGCGATTTGATGATTCCCTTCTTTAGGTAGTCATCCTTTAATGAAATTTCAAATTTTTTTAAGCTGAACTGTCGTATATAGTACTTTTTCTAGTTGATTTTATGTCTTAGAATACGAGTGTATTTCGTTTATATATGCTGGCATTCAAGGAAAACAAAAGGTAATAAAGAAAAAAAAAGAATTTCGAGATTTGGGAAAATATTCAATTTTTGATAAGAGTGTCCCCTGCATTTTTAGACAAAAATCGTAATTTTTTCAAAACGTCAGTCGAAAAGGAAAAACGTCGTCACATGAAAAGAGATGAAATCTCTACTGCAATAATTGTACTAAAAGTTCTCAAAATGGGGAGAACAAATACATATGCAGGAATATACAACTAAATCTCTCCAAGCAGGATGGCATATTGTATTGTAATTTTTTACACTTTTGATTTAACACTAAAACATTAAATATATATCACTTATATTTATATATTTACACATATTTAATTGAAACAATATTTTAATAAAATTAGAAGTTTTTTGCCCATAAATTGAAAAAGATTATATTTTGCACAGATACTGGGCTTTCGTGTTGTAGCATCCTCCTCCACAGCTGTTAAGCAAGATTATAATGAGTATATGTGGACTATGCGAAAAGAATTTACAGAACCAGAACCATTAGAAACGGAGTCAGCTGTTGTGAGGGAAAATCTTTCAAATATTGGCAGAGAGGCGGCAAATTTGGGCAGTTGTCATAAAGTACATTCGCCCGAATAAGTAGTGAGATTACTTTGTATATTTTTAGTAAGCCTATATCTACTCTAAGCCTTACTTACTATCTTGGCTCATAAATACCAAAGCCAAATTTGTTGCGACATAAAAGTTTTGTTTCGTTACACACAAAGAATACCCTTTTAATATATTTCCTCTTAACCAAGTCAAAAAGTTAAGAGTTGTTTGTCTTCAAATGGAAATGGAATCTGACCTGATTAGGAGTACTAATAATACTAACACGGCAAGTCTTAATTCGGCTAATAATCAATGTATTGTGACGCCAGCCACGGCTAATGTTGTCACCATACCTGTACCAATTGTAAACAACGACGGAACTTACGCTTATATAACAGTCAAAGGTTCTTTACATGATCATTCCTGTTCAGTTTTTGGCTTAAACGATACTGAAATACAGGCCTTATCTAAACGCTTCGGTGACCCTCTTAAGCGCATTGTTAATGGGATAATGGTATCTACTCCGCCTCTTCATATGCTAAATACTTTGGCCCAATTGAGCTATAAGGTCGTATGCAGTTGTGGTGAAGCTGAAATCTGTTGGACTATGCAGCGTGAAATTTAAAAATAATACATAAAATAGTGAAGAAAGGGGAAAACTTGTACAATCCTAAAAAAATTAAAAAAAAAAATACCAAAAAATTATTAATTAATAAATACAAAATGGAGCGTCATAAAGCGGATTATTGCAAATGTCACAAATACATACAACCAGCACAGCAGACACTAAGTGATATAGATTTTGATCGCGGAATTTGGAATGCAGGTAAAATCTTTTATAATCGTTTATATACAAATACCAAGATATTTTATACATTTGCATATACGTATATACTTTGCAGTCATTCATAATGAAATCGATCGCGTCAAAGATTTTATAGCTAAAGGTAAAGCAATGGATCGGGATAATTGTCATTATACCGCATTGCATTATGCGGCGCGTAGTGGTAACGTGGAAATTTGTAAACTCCTTTTGAATGAAGGAAACGCTGATATTAATGCTGTAACAAAAGGCGGTGCTACTGCTCTACATCGAGCAGCTATGATGGGTAAGTTTTACTGAAACAGAAAAGTCTTTTCATAAAAGCAGAAAAATATGAATTCCGACCAGAAAAATAATTAAACTCTAAATAGTAATCCCATTGGTTGATATGTCATCACAGGAATTTTTTATATGTACGTAATAATATTCAGCATCAATAGGTGGTTTTGTTTCCTTTTTAAATTTTTATAAAAATCTTTGCTTTTCTTTTTGTTTTGTGTTTGAGGCATCTAGACTAGTTGAACCACACGACAAACAAGCAAAATTTTTATAAAATATAAAATATATGTGTATAAAAATTAAATTTCAAAATAACGTTTGTCAAATATTTTAATTTTTTAGGTCATGTGGATGTCATTAAGTTGTTTATTGAATTGAATGCCAATGTGGAAATAAAAGATGAAGACGGTCAAACTGCTTTACATCGCTGTGCGGCTCGTGGTCATTTAGATGTCTGTAAATTGTTAATAGAAAAGCAACCAAGTCTCAAGGAAGTTGCCGATAATAAAGATAAGATACCATTTGAATATTTAGCAAAAAATGCTAATGACGATTTCAAAATATTGCTTAAACCTTAGAAAAATTAGAGAAAAAAATAAAATGCATACATACCAATAAACAGGCAAAAATATATACATACTACACTATACTATACATATATAATAAATAATTACGTCAATAACCTTTTAAATAAACACTTCTAATAAAGTGGATAAGTGCATTTCAAAACAAAGAATAGTATTTTCTATTTTATAATCTAAAAAAGTATTTTTATGATTAATGAACAGAAATAAACAAGATTACAATGTTTGCATGTGTATCCTTATCAAATAAATAAAGTCAATATATAAGTTAAAAAATTTACTCTTTATTTAACATTTTTCTTCAGTTTTTTTTTATAATTTAATTTTGAAATAGTTGTAACATTATATATCTTTTTGCTTTATTTTCAAAATTTTGGTTTTTTTTTTTTCTTAAATATAACTCTAGTGAGTGTTCAACTTTATCTACCATGAAAATATGGATCTGTAAAATGTGTACTTTTATTTCAAAATAAATACTGTAGTTGTATGATTTAGATATCTCACCTGTAAGATTTGCATACTTCTGTTGTTGTATGTTAAATGTTGGTTAAATATGTTATTAAATATGTGTGTATTTCTAAATTTATTTAGTTTTTATTGTTCTTCTTTCCTTTTGTTATGGTCAACAACCAAATAAATAAATATACTTTAATGCAATAAAGCTATTTACAAATATAACAAAATTATCAATAATATAAAATATCCTTTAAAAATTGTATTTATATTGGAAATAAATAAATATAAACAAATATTTTAATATTTCAGAATTATAAAAAATATCTTGATTATTTTTTCCTTTTTTAATCTTCCAAGAATTAAAAATATACGAGTATATACTTAGTAACTATTTTGAATTACTGTTGAAATCCTTATAAATATTATTTAAAATGTAAATTGTTATATGAGCCGGTGATTTTTAAAAGTAGAACAACTTCATTTTTAAAAATAAAAATTAAAGTTGAATCTGGTAAGTTAACAAAAATAATTTTATATTTTTAATTAAAAGCAATTGATATAATCAAATTTGCTAATATAAATCAAATGTGGTTTTGAAAATTAAGCAATACAACCTTGATTAACACAATTTTTTGGTTTCACTAAATTAAGACAGCCTTGCTATATTTGCTATATTATATATATATAATATATATGCTATAAGTTGTTATATTTTTTGTTATTATACTATATGGCTTTTAAATTTATATAAAATGCGGTCATAAAAAGTGTAAAATAAGTCTATTACTATTGCTGATTACATTGAAGGCCATTCAAATGCAAATCATTATTAAATTTTGTTATTTTAGCTTAAAAATCAGCGGCTCATTTATAATATATATATATATATATATATATATATATATAACTTTTTTTTATATAACTGAGAAATAATATATCTCAGTTTTATAACTGAGAAATTAAAGTTTCAATTTGGATTTATCGTCCTTTGTAATGGCATCACAGTTGCACAATCATAAAAGTCTATTAAATATTCTTGCAATATTTTAGGTATTTCTAATTGTTCTATCATATTTTGTATTGTTGATTTATCCTTCGTTGCCCGATAATAATATTTAAATTCTATGGTGGAATCACAAAATGTATTTATTAAATGCTGGCGTATTTGAATACGTGCTAATGACTTCAGTTCCAGGGGTTGATTTATTAATTGTTGCATGTACTCTTCAAAATCTTGTCTTTGCTTTGCAAATGCATTTGTCTTATTTCCGTAGGTTTTTTGTTGAGGAAACAAAAAGCCATTTAAAACTGAAAAACAGATTTTCGAGTGATGTAGAACTAATACATAAAGGATTTTTAAAAAAGAAAAGTAACATTTTGTTTGTAGTGTGGTTGAGACAATCTAGATAGTTGTATTTCGTTTGGTGCTAAAACCAAACTCATAGGTAGACCTCAAACCAGTTTTAAAAAATAATTCGTAAAACCTGCTATGTTATGCCTCTACTCTCAAAAATCAATCGAGAATTATATAAACATAATCATAGCAAGACCTGAAAAAGTTTTACAAATCTACACAAACAAATTCTATTCGATATGAATCTACTTTATCCTAATTTTATTTTATAGAGCTTAAATATTTTTTTTTAAAATATGTTTTTTATTTACGATGTTTCGTTACTTATATGAGTAACTTCTGCAGGAGTTATTCAATTTGGCAAAAATTTATTTAAATATGTTGTGCAAATTTGAAAAACTTTCCTTTGCGTTATTATATGTTTTTTCAATCATTTACTTACTTAATAATTTAATGAATTCTTTACAACCAGGCACTTTTAATTCTTTTAAATGCTTAATCGCATGATCATAACAAAAATGTTCCTGCAGGTCCATGCCCTCTTTAATTAAAAATTCTGCAATATCTAGTTTATTTAAAATTATTGCACACGATACTGGAGTATGACAGAAAGGTGTATAACAGCGGAAACTTGAAGGCGGAATTGTGTTCATATTTTTCTTTACCCAAATGGAACAATTACTATAAGCAAATAATATTCGTAATATAATTTTAATTTCAGCTAAACTATCAATATTCTGTATTGCTAATAGAAGGTCGCTTTCCATTTCAAACTGCAGAGATGTTGCATCCAATGCTAGCATGTGCTCTAGCATATCAACTTTTTTATAAATGATGGCAAATTGAATAGGCGTATAACCATCTGAATTTCGCACCTTGAGGCTACTCTTATGATCGTCATAACATAGTAAAAGTTTTAACATTTCAATCATATTATAGAACACACAGTGATGTAGTAAGTAGTGGGACGTGATATGTCTAGCGCCGCGCTCTAATAACCGACTAGCCAAAACTATATTATTTTTTTGTACTGCATAAAATAAAGCAGAGAACCCATTTTCATCTTGTAGATTCAGTTTAGCACCTCTACATATTAACTCAAGGGCCACCTCTATTTGATCGTAAACTGTAGCATACATTAATGGAGTTTTATCCTTCATGTCAATTTCATTAATATTGATCTTATTGCTTCTTAATAATGCTAAGCTCACGGTAGTATTGCGATATTTAAGGGCTGAGTTAAATGGTGTTTCTCCTGTGTTAAAGGTCTTGGAATTTGGATTGGCTCCATATTTCAATAACAACAATGTTATATCAACATTATCGGCTCCGATATGCAATGGTGTATAACCAAAGCTTGTTGTTACATCCACTTTAGCACCATGCTCTAGAAGAATACGAGCGCATTCAACATCACCACTAAACGCCGCGTAATGCAAAGGTGCCATTGTCATATGATCGACGGTGTGGGGATCTTGATGTATGATTTTATAGCAATTTTTATGTTCATAACAGAAATTTTCTAAGCTACTGATTATATCACCAGTTCGTTCAAATGTTTTCGCATAGTAATTGTAAAGCGAAGTAAATTCTGCAATAGTTTCGTCGGCTGCAGTTGAATTGTTAACTTCATCTGCATCAGCAGTGAATTCATCCTCCCACTCTAAACAATCCATGCCATCCGGTGTTGTGTCAAACTCTAATTCGTTAGACAAAGCATCATCTATATTGTTAATTTCAACAAAAATAAAAATATGTTTTTTTATCAATCATAAATTTGAAACAAAGTATACTTAAATTATTAAAATTCTTTGAAAGAGATCACCAAAGCGTGGTAAGATTTTGGAAAATGGAAACAAAGATTTCATGTGTAAAGGGTTCCAAACTTGAATTATTGTGCTTTTGATATAATTGCAAATGCAAATACGTACGCATGTACATATGTGTATACATACATATGTATATCTACAAAAACTGAAAAATTAATTAAACAAAGCAGATGGCTGGAGCAACCAAACTTTAAATGTAAGATTAAGTATTTTTAATTTCTGCAGGATATTCACAAATTGTTAACGAAATATCGAAAAAAAAATATCAAAACTTTTACGGTTAAAATACAAAAAAAAACAACATAAAAATAATAATTGAGTATAATGAGATAATAAATATGAAATGGAGTTTAATTCTGGAGACAAACCTGGACGAAATATTTCTAGATCCGGCTGTTCGCAGGATTTTATGAGCAATTTTAATATTTCAGCATCACCCATTAGGGTTGCAGACCCCACCGCTGTACGCCCACAGGAATATGATATCGAAGTAGCTTTGGCACCTTGCATAAGACAAGACAATGTATCCTCATAATTACCATTAAGAATAGCAGCCAGAAGACGTTCATTGACATCAGAACAACCAAAAGCAGAGTTCATCGCTGTCCGGATATATCGTTTTTATACATATGAAACATTTGTTTTAAACTCCTTTTTATTGCGAATGCCAATATTTGTTAATAAAAAGCCTAAAAAATTCTATTAGCAAAATTAAAAGACAACAAACATAACGCGTTAAAAAATTTAGGAAATTTTCGTTTATATTGGATATCAAGCTGTAGTGCGCAGATGTCAATCAATTTTTTTTTTAAAAAAACAAGCCGTTTACAACGTCAGTAGCGTGAGCTTAGCAATACAATTGTCTACGCTAAATCAAAGACGGCTGTGTGTAATATATAAAAACATAAAATATATAATGTTTTATATAAATATATCAAATATCAATCCCAATTCATAAATATTTTTTACACATTAAAAACAACTTAAACAAGGCAATTATATTACAAGTTCACTTTTTTAAAATGCATTGCCGTAAAATTAATAAAACATATTTAACGCTAATACAATAGCGGAAATAAAAATGTGGTATTTTAACTTGTTAAGACTGAAAATTTATTTGGAATCTTAAATAAATTATTACTTTAAATGACTTTTTTACGTAAACTGAAACAAAGTTTTAAATAGTATTTTCATAACGTAATTGAAATTCCTGTATGTAGTAAAAATATGGCAGCATTTGAATATATATAGCAACTTGGGCGCACTTTTAAGTAATGTCAAATCATAACCAAACGTCGATTATTCTTGTTTTCCCCATCTTTAGTAATTTGTCTTTCTTTTTTCATTAAAATTGGGCAAAATGGCAAATCGTGGAAATCGTACTCGTCATGCGGAAGAAGTGGATAATACCATTAATTATGTGCAATGTGATGGTTTGGTAAGTTAATTGTTAAATTTATATAAAAATCTATATAATAATCATAATTTCACATGCATATAGACAAGAAAATATGCTTTAAAAATAAATGGCTACACCGTGTGTACATGTTAAATACAGCATACACGTTCTCTGTGCCAAATATGCATTTACTCAAAAATATGGAATGGGAGATGAATACGTGAAAGAAATATAAAAATAATCGCCAGTTTGTGGTTTGAAATTCTCAAAATTTGAAAAATAATGAGTGCCGTTAAAGGCGAATAGAGAAGTGAACTTCTTTTGGAGTAAATTGTGCAAGTATTCAATATTTCGTATCCTCCAATGGAGTTCATAAAGTAGTGTTAATACATCCTAATATAAAAAGAAATAAGTGACATGGTTATTAAAAAGTTTGAAATGAAAACAAATGAATACAAGAAATTAGTATTGTGATTCCAATGAAATAGAGACATTCAATTATAATAATTGATCCTTCTTACACGGTGTTTGAGGATGTGATATGTGCTATCATTAATTTAAAAATTGAAATCTTAAAAACGAAGTTTCGAAAATTTTTGAAAAATGTTCCGTGAATTTAAGTTTATAAGTAAATCAGATAATTTGATAAACATTATTCTCTGATGTGTACAATTCGAGAGCAGACCATTATAACATTGGGTGAGATTTTACATATCTATTGAAGTAATAAATTAATTTTTAAACTGCAATATTTATGCGATGCAAAGTTATAGATGCATACCATACCACATGTGAATTTCTTAAGTTGGTGTTTTCATTTCTTACTAATTTCATTACTAATTAATAAGAAATCATAATTGATCAAAGCAGAAGTGGTTTCCGGACAGTTTTTTTAAATTTTGTATGAGTTTAATTTTAAAATCTTCCCAAAGGTTTGGGATTTCTGCTACACATTTTATTTTTCCTTAAATTCTATTATTTACATTGTTTTTAAAATTTTTATATAAAGTGATATAATACATACAACTATTAAAACTATTTTATTTGTCTTTCCTTTTTAGGCTGTTATGAAAATTGTTAAACATTGCCATGAGGAGTCTAGTAATATGGATTTAGCACAAGGAGCTTTATTGGGATTGGTAGTAAACAAGTGTCTGGAAATTACAAATTGTTTTCCTTTTCCTAAAAGTGACGATGAGACAATGGACGAGGAAATGTATCAGTTAACCATGATGCGCCGCTTGCGACGCGTTAATGTTGACCACTTTCATGTTGGATGGTATCAAAGTTCCAATGTAGGAAATTTTTTGTCGATGGCCTTATTGGAATCTCAATATCATTACCAGACAAGCATAGAGGAATCGGTTGTTGTTATATATGACACCCAAAAATCAGCTCGCGGTTTCTTGTGTCTAAAAGCTTACCGCTTAACTCCTCAAGCCATTCAAATGTATAAAGAGGGGGATTTTACAGCAGAAGCTTTGCGAAACTTGAAGGTTGGCTACGAAAGTTTGTTTGTTGAAATTCCCATCGTTATTAAAAATTCTCCTCTGACCAACATAATGATGTCTGAGTTGTGCGAAATGATGCCTGAAGAGCAAGGTCACAATTTTCTTGACTTGGGCACTGCCTCCGTTTTGGAAAATCATATGCGTTGTTTGATAGAACGGGTGGATGAACTTTATCAAGAATCAACACGATATAATAAATATCAGCACGTTATATTTAAACAAGATACTGTGAGAATTTAAAATACTGATAAACATAAAAATAGTAAAATTGTCTTATTTTTATTTTCAGGACAAGCATCGGGCTTTGGCAAAACAAGCAGCAGAAAATGCTTTGCGTATTGGTAAAGGAGAATCACCCATACCCGAGGAAGAAGTTCTTAAGCAGTTTCGACCTTTTCCCGTTCCGCCCAAGCTCAATGGAACCATATCATCGGGTCAAATCAACACTTATTCCCAGCACATTTCCCAATTTTGCTCCCAGTCCTTGGCAAAACTATTTATTACACAAACTTTGCAAAATGCTAAAGAATCTAAGTAATAACTTTATATTTCTTTCTGCTTTTGCAGCAAATACTAAAATGTAATCACTTTTTAAACTTTTAAATGTGCGTAAAACTGTATACAAATTATAAAAGTATTAAAAAGAAACACCGGCAACATCGTATTAATTTTACATTTTACTAAATATTCTCACGCCGCAAATTGTGATCATTTTTGTTACATCCGTAAATTTATAGAAAATGTAGTAGCAAATTTCAAAATAAAGCCACTAAAAGAGAAGTTGAAACCACGCCCCAAATCAGGTGTTATCAACACCTGAAAATGCCAAAATTGTCTTACGATTAAGTATTATACAACAGCGCGTTTAGTAAATCGGAAATATTGAAATTCTATGAAGAATTCGACGATTTTTAGATAGTATGCGGTTTTCTTCAATTATTTACATTATACCAAATTATTACCATCCGGCAACTTTACAAACAATAAAAGATTTGGTTAACTTGTGCTTTGGTAACACTTATAAAAACGTGTTCACAGAGTAACAGTAAAAAGTGGTTATACACACAAACAAAATATAGACTACAATGAAGTAGTTTTTTATATTATCCGCATAGTTTGTTTTTACTTATATTAAATTATTGCTTTTTAAGCAAAATGTCTGATGAAGAGTTTGGTATATGTCCTTTTAATAGCAGCCATCATATCGCCCTATACCGTATGCCTGCACATATTATAAAATGCCGTAAGAATTATATTGGACCACCACTGGAACTGTGTATGTATAATGCTACACATTATATCCCAATGGGGACAATGCAAGATCATCTAAAGCAGTGTAGAGATTGTTATCGTTTCAATCAACATAAATATGAAGAAATTGCTAAGAAAAGTGGAAAAGAATTTTAAAAAATTTGGCTGTTTAACTACTAACTAGTCTTAATCCTTTTTATATAATTTACAAATGAAATACAAAAAAGAAATTATTGTTCCTAAATGTCTAAATTAATTTTACTGTGTCTGTGATTTTTTTTTTTTTTTGACAATAACTGAGTATTTTTTATAATATATTTCTCTTTCGGGCCAATTTTTATATTTAGCATCAGGGTCTTTTTACACAACTTACTGTACTGTAAATGGCGCTTAAACTGTTTGGTAAGTTATTTGAGTATTATTGTATTAAAAAATATCTTATTTTTTTATCTTTTTTAAAATTTGAAGTATTCTAATTCCTCCCAGCTCAAGGTCCTCCTTTTTTCTTTTTTATAAAAATTGAAGTGCTTGAATTTTTAGTTATTTAAAA
Organism: Ormia ochracea; assembly: GCA_963402855.1. NCBI lineage: Eukaryota > Metazoa > Arthropoda > Insecta > Diptera > Tachinidae > Ormia > Ormia ochracea. Next base: position 49,164,483 of record OY727108.1, read on the forward strand.
GCCGAGATAGTAAAAGGTGATGTTTTGTTTTTATTTTACTAGTTAGTATATTATAAATAATTATGCATAACATCAAAAACAATAAAACTAACTTACAGGTGAGCAAAGTGATAAATACTTTCACTTAACACAAAATGTTTAAACTAATATCTATGGGTTATTACATTAAACTATGTTTTCATTTTCGTGCGAAACACTTTCCGAGTATAAAAATTTGACTTTTTCCTCTGCAGGGTATTTCGACGTTTTTAGCCGTGTTTTACCTAAATTAACAACAGGACTTTGAGAATATAGGTATATGGCAAATGTTACAACGGCAATAGCTAGCGCTGTATTGATATGTATTGGTATAGAGAACAAGTAATAGCACAGTACTGCTGTAAATATTAATTCCAAGGCACTGGCAAAAGTTTTTAAAATCGAATTCATATATTTTAGAAAGAAACTTGTAACAATACCAATAGCCGCATTATTTATAATAATTATTATAACTTTGAACTGGATAACTGTCGATAAGCTTTCTGTCGTAAAGGCTGACAATAAATGACCATTTATTAATAACAACAAAATATTGCAGACAATTGAATCGAGATACATGAAGACGTTTTGCACAAATATGTTTACTTCAGAACCCTTGTATTTTAGCAAAAATTCATTGTATACGCCTGCTAAGCAAGAACAAACGGTTTGTATTAATATTAATAGAGCCGGGAAACTAAAATCAAACCCTGTCGTATTTTTTCCTTGAACAATCGGACTATAGTTTGCAGCTCCGATTGGACTAAGAGTCACTGTATCATTGACCGATATATTATAAAAATTATTCCAGTTAAGTTGTTTTAACATGCATCCCGCTGTAAGCAGTAGCAATGATATCCATTGAATTTTTGAAAGGTATTTCTTAAAGATTATCTGAAAATAATTTTTAATAAGAGCTATATTACATCATCGAATTATTGAAATAGTTTGGGGGAAAAAATTAGAAATAGTTTATGAGTTTATACGAATTTAATAAAACATTTTCAATTTCGCCTTCGGGTACATGACGACTATTAATGCCATTCATAGAGATTTAAAAATCTCCATTGTCAGGTATGAATTTAATAGGATATGTTGATAGACTTAGTAATAGCAGTAATGTTTTAAGTATTGTTTTATTGGATGATAGTGAAGAAATTGTAAGGTTGAAAAAGTTTCATATTTTAGAGTTTCCTTTTAGAAAATTATGATTTATGTTTGCACTTCCGATAATGGTGCAGAAGTATTTGCTGTTTTTAATATTCTTACCTGAAAGAGGACGCCTGTAATAACTACCCTCAATTGCAGAAGCAAATAGTATGTGGTTGGATCAAATGTTGATAAATTAACGAAAGCCAAATTATTGTAAAAGCAATATAAACAAGCTGGTATAAAATAAAGCATCATGACATAGTAATCCTTCCGAACATCTTTTATTAAAGAGGTTAGATTATTTCTAAGCACAATATGAATCATTGGAAAAAATACATTTTTAGCAAAAATTACTGATAACAAAACATTTATCACATTTCTTAACTCACTCTCGACAGTACAAAGCGGCGGAAATGAATAGCTTTAAAACTTCTGTCAGCAAGACCACGGTGACTGTATTATAACTATAAGAGTTGTTAGATTCTTGCGAAGCAGTGACAAATATTCCTGTTAAAAAGATGAGTTATACCAATTACATATGTGCATAATCATATAGTTAAGTGCAATCCATTTCATTGCTTACCTTGTCCTATAAATAATGTCATATAAAGAAAAAATATGAGAAACGTGAATTTCGTAGGAAACAATTCGCGCCAATTGATCTTCATTTTTTCAATTTTTTGGTAGAATAAAATAAATCTAATTTTTTTTAAGTTACTTATCGACACTGTGTTTTTTAATCCTATAAGATAGACATGTTCCAAATTCTTTCGATAAAATTGGTATTTCTCTGCGGGGTTTAAATTATATATTTATATTGTCTTATATTAACACCGTTTTTTCTTTCTAATATTTATTTTTTATTAATATGTATCGGTTGCAGAATATGTTTTATTATAATTTAAAGTTAGATATTGAAATTATTGCTTGTGATTTAATTAGGCATACTGTAAACTACTGAATATTGAACTGATGCAAATAATAATAAACATTTCATATTACCATAACTGGAACTCTTGTCAGTGATGCCAGAAGATTTCTTAAGGTTTTACACATTTTTATATAAAAAGTACCTTGACGTTCTTTCCTTATTTTAAGCAAAATATATTTGTTGGTTTTTAATCGTAATTCCACAAATCGTTAAAAAATTCACCTTTTCAAGCCACGTGGAAAAAGTAAACCAAACAAAGGGGAAAATAGTATTACGGTATTAATAGTATTAAATATAAGCATTTCAAGTTATCGTTCACGACTGAATTACATGAATTCCTTATAAGCTCAAATATATATTAGGGGTAATAAATTTTGCAATAGAGTTGATTGCAAATTAATAATATTCTAAATAAATATTTTTATGACATTTTTGCTTTATAAACATAGTTCGGCAATTTCACGACCTCAAAAATTGGCAACGGAACTGCCAAATAAATGCATCTTTCAGGTTTTTCAACCCTGATTACTGATGCGGCAGTTTTTGCCATCTCCATATAATTTAAATTGGTTTAAAAAATTACTTAGATTCCACGTCTTTTAAAAGAAATCCTGTTATTCTTTTCAACTGAGTTCTCATCTAAAATAAGATACACATTACTTTCTACAAGTGTTTGCTCTCTACGTGACTATTCGATAAATATTTTTTTCTTGCGAAGTGCACACTTTATTGTTGTTTTGAAATACCATTAAATCATTAAGTATATTTTCATTTAAAAGTTTATAAGCTGTAATAAATTTGTAAGTTTTCTCTAAGCTGTGTATGCACAAATCCATTTTTAAATAAAAGAAATAAAAGAATTAAAAGTTATACAAGGCTTTTTGTATTCTTTGGGAACTTAAAAAAACTTCCCAGTAGATATTGTGTAGAATATGTAATAAAGTAATAAAATCAATTTTTTTTTTTAAAAATTAAACTGCTGCAAAGATAGCAAAGTTATTTCTGTATTTCGCGTTTTTCAGCAAACTGTAATTTATAATTTCGATGAGATTTTAATGAATTTGTATAATACCGGATTCCATTAGTTTCATTATCTTGTCAGCTATCGCAGGATTTTGTAAATGTCTGAAATGAGATATAGGTATAAAGAAACACATAGTACAAACTTCTAGAAATGTAAATCTTACTCTTTCACAGCATTTGGATCGTTTTGCATTTGTTCCAAAATCAAACACATTGCACGATCTTTCAGAATATGTTGAATTTCTGGATCATGAATAGCATTTTTCAAAACTTCTTGAGGATTGCGTTGTAAATTTAGTGCACAAGCACGGTAACCTTCTAGAGCTTCAGCATTATTAGGATCCAATTCTAAGGCTTTTTGGAATGCTGCAGTCGCTTTAGAATTCTTTTGCATACCTTGCAAAATTTTTCCTTTACGTACGTAGGCTTTAATAAATTTATCATCCAATTTTAAACACATTTCGCAGTCTTTTAAACCTAAATCGAATGCAGCCAATTTAGTATAGCACGCTGCTCGATTACTGTATAACTTGGGATCATCAGGATTGCGTAATATGGCTTCTGAATAATGTTTAAGGGCTGTGCTGTAATCTCCATTTTTAAATAATTCATTGCCTTTTTCTTTTTCTTCCTCTGCTTTGGCTGGGTCAATATACGATTTCCTTTCCAATTCCTTAATTCTGCTTTCTACTTCGCTCAACGAAGTTTTCACTTCTGGCGTGCGATGTTCCGACATGGCTTTTTCATAGTATATCTTGGCTTTTTGGTAATCTTCCATTTTCCTGTACGAATTAGCTATTCGTGCAAAAGCTTTTCCAATTAACTTAAAATCTGCGCGATTCTCACGACCAACTTCGATGCCTTTTTCGCAGGTTTTGATACACTCTTCAAATTCCTTACGTTCGAAGTAAACTGCGGCAATGTTGTTGTAGAAAGTTATATCAGTGGGATCCAAATCCAAAGCAGCATTGTAGTGTTTAAGAGCTATCTCAAAATCTTTTTTCTTATAAGCACCATTGCCAGCTTCCTTTTCCTTCCTAGCCAAAATTTTATTACGTTCTTCCTCAGTCATTTCATCTAAATTTGGTTCCGCTGGTTCAGGCGGTTTCTTACTTTCTGATCTATTTGAGTTAGTGGTTTTAGTTGTAGGGGGATCTACATCCATGGGCATGTCCATACCATGTTGCTGCATATTTTGCAACACAGCCGCGGTGACTTCTTGCCGCCCTTGCAACAGTATAGTATTTGATGGATCATATTTTAAGCCTGAAAATGTTTAAATTATTTATTTATTATATACGTATTGGTATATAAAAAATGATGTCATTTAGTTCGGAGGTTTTTTTATTTTTCGAATTTAGTATATCTATTGTCAAATATTTTTCCCACGTAAACCATTATATACCAGTATATACACTTGTGTTCTTAAAAAAAGTTACAAGAACATATATATATACATACATATTTTCACTAAATACTTATTTCGAAAATTGTAAAACACTTTCTACAATAACAAGGTCATTGTTATTTAAATTATTTTTTAGAAAAAATTATAAACAAATTAATTAAGGATATTCTTCGACAAAAGCACAAAATATTTTAATTTGTATCAAAAAAAGAAAAAAAAAAAAAAAAGGAACAAACTTAAATTAAGGTTATGTTTGTTTATGATGCATATTGAAAATTTTGAACACAAAAAAGATTTATGAAAACACAGATCAACAAGAAAAGTTATATTGAATGGCATTACCTGTATTGTAAGCTTCAAAAGCTTTCATAAAATTACCCAAGCCAGAAGCTGCTGCACCCTTACGCGAATATCCCTTTGACCAAGTTGGATTTAACGAAATGGTTTTTTCGGCATCTTCTAAAGCTTCGGCAAATTTTCCGGCTTTGGCATATGCTGCTGACCTATTGCTAAACAATACATGATTTCCTCCATCTAAGGCTATAGCTTCTGTATAGGCAGCTATCGCTTCATCATAGTTTTCAGCACTTAAGGCTTTGTTACCTTTTTCTTTAAGTTCATTTACCTGAGACGCATGACATACATATAATACATTTCTTTGAATATTAGGAAAAACCGAGCGATTACCTTATCCATGACAGATATTTTGTTTTTTAATTGATATTAAAATAAGCTCTTAGTTAATTTTACTTTTTAATTAGAAATCAATTCCTTCTACGGCCTTCCAAAGGTTGCTTCTACTTTATTCTATACGTTTCCCCAAAGACCTTTCTAGAATAACAAGGAGTAAACTGCACGAGAAATTTTAGAAGTACTGTATGAGTTGATGTAAATGGTACTTTTAATAATGAAATCAGAGTTGCTATTATATTCATACACCAGACATATTTTTAAGCAATTCTGAAATGTGCAAATTCATCATATGTCTTCTATAAAACAACAAAGCCACAGATGCCCATAGGGACTACTATTTTAATTATCTCAAAGTATAGTCTCTGCTCACTATGATGATAAAAAGTTACACATGCATGTTATTAATGTATATTGTAAGTTTTCACATCATATCAATATTAAATACAAAGTTATGTAATTAAAAACGAGGTCAGATAGTGATTTGGCATATATTGACAACTTGTGTCATAACTAAAAAAATTTAATCAGCTGTTTGCTTTAATGTCTTTTGAATAATAACTGATTATTTTTATATACAATATTTCTAACATATTTTGATTTTTGTAATTACGCCCAATTACCCTCTGTCTTCGGTTGTAGTACTAATTCGGTTTTGCTTCAATGTGCTTAATATTTCTTATACTAAAGACCTATCCATATAAGCAAATAATTTTACGCTTTTTATCTTTGTTAGTAGCCTGATGTGGTCAAAAATTTCGCTTGCCAATGTTTTGTTATAAGTATTCTACATGGGTTTTGATAGTACAATTTTAGACCGTTCTTGTTGTGATTTCTTTATAAATACAGATTTGTTTCGTATCGTATTATTGATTTTACTTTATAAATAAGTTACTGTATTTGCAACCATGGTACGGACAAAACACTTAAAAATTAGTAAAACAGGGTAAACTTTAATAACAAGAGCCATTTTACAGAAAATAGAAAGCGGCTTTTTTATTTTTGTAGTAAAATATTTACAAATAAATTGTTAAGAACACATAGATAAAAATTATATGCCAGTCTACTGTTTCGAAAGTATTACTCTATTAAATATTTTTCAGAGGTTAAAGCATAATTTGTTTAAAGGCGGTTTGACAACATGGCCGAATATTTGGCGTCCATTTTTGGCACAGAAAAAGACAAGTAGGAATATGACTTTAGAAAAATAAATGAAATATATACGAATCCTTTATGTTGCAGAGTGAATTGTTCCTTTTATTTTAAAATCGGAGCCTGCCGACATGGTGATCGCTGTTCTCGCATACACAATAAGCCAACTTTTTCGCAAACCGTCTTGTTACAAAATTTGTACGTAAATCCTCAAAATTCTGCGAAATCAGCTGATGGTTCCCATTTAGTTGCCAATGTTTCTGATGAAGAGATGCAAGAACATTATGATAATTTCTTTGAAGATGTATTCGTAGAATGTGAGGACAAGTACGGTGAAATTGAAGAAATGAATGTGTGCGATAACTTGGGGGATCATTTAGTGGGTAATGTTTATATAAAATTTCGCCATGAGGCAGATGCTGAAAAGGCAGCAAACGATTTAAATAATAGATGGTTCGGAGGGCGGCCTGTTTATTCCGAACTATCACCGGTTACTGATTTTCGTGAAGCTTGTTGTCGACAATATGAAATGGGCGAATGTACTCGGTCGGGATTCTGCAATTTCATGCACTTGAAGCCAATATCTCGTGAATTAAGAAGGTGAAACTTAATTTATATTCGTGTAGTTATTATGTCGTGAAAGGATTTTTTTTCTTAGGTACCTATATTCTCGTAGACGTCGTTCCCGTTCTCGCTCTAGATCCCCTCGGCGTAGACGGTCTCGTTCGCGCGAGAACCGTCGCCGTTCACGTAGTCGTGAACGTGGTTCTGGTGACAACCGTAAGGGACGGTACTAGAATTGACTATTGTATCAACGCATCCGTTACGATTTCCAGCGATTTAAAAAAAAAAAATAAAATAAATTTAAGTTTCCCCTTTATAAATGTCTACAAAGAGGTCTTTATCTCAAAAAGAATTAATAAAAATCCCAGGATTCAAATAAAGATAATTGTTTAATAATTATGGCCTTTTTTAACTTGGTTGCACAGCATCTTGCGACTGCTCATTATTTTGCATTTGTTTTAGTTGCTTTCTCAAATCAATTTGCTGTTGCAATACGTAAGTGTTTTCCATTTTACGCCGTTGTTGCCTTTCCAAGTCTCTAATGACACCTTCGTGCAGCTTTCCCCTAAAATGAATAAATGTTTTTCTAAGGAATTCTTTTCGCTCTTCTTTATTACCTGTCCATACTCTGCTTTAGATGTACGTAACCAATAATACCACCAGATAAGACAAAAGATACAGCTAAAGTTATTTTGGAAACCAAAGACATTTGACTGCTTTCATAGGCAAAAACAAAAGTATAAATTTGTAGGTTATGTTTATGAATTTATAAAAATTTCAACAGCTGTTTTCAACACAGGGCAAACTCTGATTTTGTTACTAATAAAAACCTTAACAGAGCATTCAGCTGGATGTGACAGCATTGGTAATTTTTACCGTTTTGTAACGTTGAAATTCAAAATTTATTTAGGCATTAATTATGTTAAAAGAAGAGGTAATAATGTTTGAGAAACATTCATTCATTCTATATATTTTGTAAATTTAATAAATTGAATCTTAGATGATGCAAATGCTAACAACGTACAAAATTACAGCTTCCGAATAACGAAACACAGCATTTTCCAACGGTTTAAACTAATACTATTCGTCTATTACTATCAGGTACACACAATCTGCATACATATAATGTATACATGAATGCATTTACAAATGTTACTTTCATTGTCCGTAGACCATTTAATGTATTTTTTAACATTTGCTACGTTGGCTGGTTTTGTATTCCAGACAGTTAAAAAGATGTGACTTGCCCTTGCTGATGATGCAGAGTAACGTATATGAGTATATTTATATAAATACATATTTGTGATTATTCCTACAAATTATAACTTATTCTTTAGCAGACTTACTATTTATCAATATTTTCAGCAGTGACTCATCAGTGCGATTGCAATAAGATTCAAGAGGTCATGCGCATTTAAACATCTCTACTCAAGATAAAGCTTCCGTAAATTATTTTTTGTAACTTTCTTCTAAACGAGCTTTTACAATACAATGACCATTTTTTTACAATAGTTGCGTTCATTTCCTGAAAAATATATACATTTGCTCATATATAGTACATTAGGATAACTGATGCATGCGAAATTATAGTTTGTTTTAGAAAATCAATGTACTTTGGTTTTAATTTTCCATTAATTGGGAGAAAAACTAGATTAAATATAAAATGCACCAAAATGTTTCTATTTTAAGCAACATTAATATTTTTGGTGGAATTTTTCTTATTTTTTCCTTTTTACCTAAGTTATTTTTATGGGCCCAATATTCCCGAAATCTCATTAGGCAATGCTATTTCTTTTATTTATATTTATTGGTTATACTGTAAGTTCAGAATTAAAATTGTTCCAAAATTTTTATATTGCGAAAATCATACCTTTAACAGTCTGATTTACGAACTCACTACTCATTTAATGCCGCAAGAAACTTTTGCATAAAAAATTTATGAGCACAAAAATAATCAACATTCCGTTTAAATACACTCACATGAGGCAGTTGGGATTTACAGTTAATAAAGTACGGTTGTACCGCAACAAATATTATTATTTAAAAGTGAATTATTATTAAAAATAGTAAACATTCAACCAATAAAAACCATTGTGAAATTACATACATACAAGTGCATAACTACGTAATCAAACATGCATATACTTATATATATAATATATATACATATATATGTATATAACATGTATAAATAATACACACGTACATATGTGCACATGCATAAGCAAGGAAATGCTATTTTTGGAGTTGTGTACAAAGTTGAGAAAAAAGTAGTTACAGGACATTCCTTTAAGAGACGTACTTCAACAACATTGAATACGCAATAATATACATATACGTTGTAGATACATACTATGTCGTATTGTCATATTTATAACTACAAGTGCACTTATTTTGTCACAATGCCATATATCTATGCACACATGCATACATATTAATATACATATGGATGTGTAAAAAAAACATTTAAAAGGTCCTTGTGAAACATTACCGTTATAACCATGCCGATTTTCAACTCCTTTGACATTTACTCCGGTTAAAAGTTTTTACATTTCATATGCAGATACAAACATACGGAAATAATTTTTTGCCATTATGTGTGGCAAATATTGATTAATATTTTATATTAATCGTAATTGAGACTAGGCGCATACATCCATACACATGTATGTACGTGTGTGACTATACCTTAATTATGCATTGTTTTTTTATGTTACGCTTGAACAAGTTTAGTTATATTGTTCTTATTTTGTTAGAAATGTACATACTTGTTTTAATTTTCCGAATAAAGTAGAATCTCACAAAATTTAGCTAATGGCTCGTTTAAGTTAACCAAAGTTTAACGTCCATGTGCCCCTTTCAAAAGTTGTCTTTTTCTCTTTAATTTAAGCGGTTTGTTCGTGCAATAAAGTGGAATTTTTATCACTTTTCGAAAACGAATAAGGATGAAATATCGGAAGATAATAATAATTATAGAACGGCGAAAGGATATTAAGCAAGTAAACGTATCAATAATTAGAAAAATCGCTCCCAATTTTTTAAAGACGTTATTATTGACTGTTTCTTTAAATCAGTAAGAAATAATTAATTAAAAAAAAATTAAGAATGTTGTTTTTGAAAAGTTTATGTTTGTAAGTTTTTTTTTTTAATATTAAAAACTACCCACGAAAATCAATAGTTCGAAAAAGTTAATTATCCTTGGCATTATTTTGTATACTATTGAATGAATATGACTTAAATTATTAAATATGTACTTCCATACATACATATCATGCATTGATGAGCTCACTTATTGGTATTTCTCAATAACATAACACAAGACCGTAAAGGGTGACCCATTCAAAATGCACGATGTTAATTGTAAATACAACTAAAAAGTTTCAAAAAAATTTTTGAAATTTTTTTTATTGTGATATTAAGATCTGTGAAAATTATGTTTGAAACAAAATATCGATCAAATGATCGCCACGGTTTCGGTGGCAAACTTCTCTCTGACATGATATAACACGACCACTGAATTTCTCGCGCAAAAAAAATATTGTTTGGTGGCTGTATGGCAAGTGGCATCATCCTATTGGAACCACACATCATCTCGGTATAGATTATCAATTTCTTGTCTAGTGAATACCATTCAAAATAAGCACTTGCTGACCTGATTTTCGAAGAAGTGCAACCCGATGACGTCGCCAACCTATAAACCACACCATTCTTCGCTTTTTCACCAATCACTCGTGGATTTTCATTTGCCCAAATGCAACAATTTTTTTTGTCCTTGTTTTTGTAAAATATATTGGTATTAAAGTTTCTTCGCCATTGTTTGAAACAAGTACAAGAACAAATTCAATACTTCTGGCTTTAAAGGATATGCCGAACGTGACAAGCAATTTTTTTTTTTGGAATTTTACAATGTGTTACTGTATTATTTAGCCAATAGGAGATCTAGATTAAATTTATATTGTTTCAAAAAGCGCATAATAATACAATAAAAGCAGACAATTTTGTTTTTACTTTTTATTTATATTTTTAATATTATTTTAAAAAGATTAATGATATATTAATCATTTTACAATCGCGAGTTCTTCACACAAATGCCAATGAAAGTATTCTCGTGTGAAACCGGCTTGATAATTAAAAATTATCTAATTTATTTTATATTAAACGTATTTTCTATATTTTGTTTTCTATCACTTTTATTCCCGGCTCATAAAATAGTCAGACGGAAAATCGCAATCGGAAAACAAAAGAGAATTGTAGAGTAAATGAAACTGTCTACATCTGTCTGTCTCGCTTTTCTTTCTAACTGTATGTTAAATTCATGAATTGCGGAGAGGAAATTGTAAACGTAGATGTAGAATTATTAGAACAGTTTATTCATTCCAATCAACAAGCCGTATAATTAATCTCTTGTGCTTTCATATTACAGTAGAACCTCAAAAAAACTGAATTATGTTTTCCGTGGATATATTTTAGCATGTTTCTGATGCTTTGAACTGCCTCGAAGATGATGAACTTGGCTTGTTGAACATCTTTCTCGTTACCTGGCCTTTCACTATTATTATTTGATGACTTAAAATCACACTGAACTGTTTAAGGGATCTTCGGCAACGGCATTGGCCACATGTGACCAGACACGATAAGAAGATAGTTGTATGGAAACAGTTGATTTTAAGTTTGATAATTTCTGCTGCAATTGGATCTTCTTTATTGGAAAAAAAGTTTTCTTCTCGTATATGCATGTGTACGGATTTTAATAATATTGTATTGATAAGAAGTACTTAAGCAATATTTTTTATTTTTATCATTATTTTGTATACGTCAAGATCTTGGCATAATAACGAGTGTTCGATATTGTAGGAAATAACAAAATGACCAAAGTTGAATTATATAAATCGCGAATATTTGTGACGATTATACATTTATTGGCGCTGGGACAGTTTGTGTACGCCCTCTATTTCCACAAATTTGAAACACAAAGAGGTTACAAACTTAAAAATGCCGAACTGAAAAAAATGGTACCAGATACAATGGAGAAGAAACTGAAATATCTAACATACTGGTGTTTGGTAAGTTGTACAATAAAAATAATAATGGAAATTCCAGAACGATACACCTTATTTTCAATATATTGCTTTGCACTAACTAACTAATATTGGCATACATATTTTAGTTTTATAAGTTGTGGTATTCCAAACAATTTAAATGTATCTACTTGAATGAGATTTGTTTCACATTTTTCGATATTTTTTTTATCGTACTCCATCAAAGAGGATGGAAGGATATATTCGTAAATAGCTTTGATATGGTTTTTCTGGTCTGTTGAGCTTTAGTTTTGCTTAAAATTGAAAATAAATCGGTTCGAAATTTTCTAAAAATTATCTGCCAGATAAAAAGCAAGTTTCATTTAACACTAACTTGTAATAAAATAAATAGTCTCTGTTGGTCAGTGTTATTAATATTAATATACTAAAAGTTGTGTGTTGTACTTCAGAAGTACTTTATAATATATTCCAGCCAGTAGTAAAATATTATTCCTTATCTCATATTTATTAATAATTTTTAATGGCTTATCTGTATAAAGCACCATGACTTTTCTTTTTTTAACAATCTTTTACCAAACAATGTTATTTTATAATGCGTGATGGCTTTTTCTTTATCGATTTTTGTTAAAGATAATTAACGTCTAGCAGTAATGCTTTTTTCCTCCTTTTTTCTAAGCAAAGCAAAATGAAAATAAAACTCAATACATTTACAATTCAGCTTTTACATGCTTTGCTAAGGCTTGAAGAACTACTACAAAGTCTCTGCTAGTGCTGAGAGCTATAGGTGTATTTCGCCAGTATGCTAGTAATAATTAATAGCTCATTGACGAAACACTGAGGGGGCTACTACCCTCAGCTGTATGTTATCATCACTGTAAATGATTGCTGGTTAATGTTAAGCTTAACACTTTGCCACTTAAATATTCGAATAGCAATTAACACGTGAGATATTAAGCCAGTTGAGGAAATTACATATGAGAATTTATTAGTTTATGACTGTGGGAACTACGGATCGAATACTCGACCAGTTGATATACAACATAATTGGTTTTCTCAATGACAAACTCAAACTTATTGCGTGAAGTCGTTTATTTAAGAAGTGGCAACAAATTTTATTATAATTTTTATAAGAACATTTTTCACTGTTACAAAATGCCCTGCAAATTAATTATTGATCGTTAGTTATTGATCATCAAGGAAAAAGTTCAATCCGGTTGGTTTTTGGGCAGTATTGTGAAAATCTCAACTGCACTGTTTTTATTTTGCTATAACTTTTGAACTCACTTGCGAACGTACATTTATAATTATATATTTTCAAAATATTTATTATATACATTTCTTTTTTTTTCATCAGTAAAACTTGAAAGAAATAGATTTTTGTTAACAATAATTTCAACAAGGTAATGTAAATAAACAAGCCGGAGGCATTTGCTTCTTCTGTGGCAAAGAAATGTGTGTTTCCAGAAAACAACACATTGCTTAAATTGCTTTAGCAAAGATTTAATGCCATTTTTGTTTGGTTTTCGATTTTTCTTACTCTTGAGATCGTAAAATGTTTAGTTGGTTCATTAAAACAATATACAAAATATTTAATTCTTCCTTATGGTTAGTGGTGGCTATTAAATGATTGGAAGGAAAAACGGAAAATATCAATGACAAAACTGTATTTTTTATTGAATCGGTTTGTGGAAAATATTTCTGTGTATTCAGATTTTTCATATCGGCAATGAAACTTTGCTATGCCGAACAAATTCGCCAGTTCTAAATGTGGTTTATATAATTCAGGCGATCAGGCGGTTTTAGTCGTTCTGGCCAAACAGTTCTGTACAGAAATGTCAGCACAGTTTGTCATTCTCATCTGTCAAATCATAGTTTTCGATTCTAATGCAACCCATACACTTTACAACCGTTGGTACAACTCGGTTAGTAATCAAGTTGTGTGTTGTGCCCACAGACGTTAAAACCTCTTCGTTCAATTTCATTTTGCAAACAATTTACAGCTGGAACCAACAAATAATAAACACGCATCCCACGAAGCAAAACAAATTAGGCTTAAATTTTGTGAATCAATAAAATAATTGAAAGCTCTTTAAGTAAATTAAATATTTATTGACATTCAAATTGTTTTTAATCTAAAAGATTTTTAAAATATAAAAAAAAAGAAATAAAAAAAATAAAATAAAAAATAAAAAAAATAAAAAATAAAATAATACTTCAAATGAAAAACTTTAAAAAATAAAACTTCAATGAACTGTTTTTAATTGCATATAATTTACTAATATAGGCTATCATTAAATAATTCATCGTAGCACTGTGCTCTAGTTTCACTTCAGCCAGCTGCGTCTTCCATTTTTAATTAGTATTCACGTTAGTTTTCTTTCAAAAACCAAATTAACCGACGACACGTATTTCTCTAGCAAAATTAAAATGTGGAATGATGTACGAAGTCGCATGACTAACCCACGAACTATGAAACGCGTTGGCACAACTTGTCAAAAAAACAAAAAATTTTGATTTTTCATGCAACCGAGACACAACTTCATACAACAGGCCCACACACATTACAATCTTGATTACAACCTGCCCAAGTTGTGCCAACGGTTGTATCGTGTATGGGAAAGTCAACTTTATGTTAATGTATGTGCGAGATTTACTTTATTACATATTTCTTTTTAAAAGAATCGATTACTGCGGCAACAACATTGCTTAAGCCAGCGATATGTTTTGGAACACGAATATTTTTCCGCTTGTTGTACAATGGAAATTGTAAATGTATCTATTCGTATAAGTATTTGTAAAGATAAAATAATTATACGCCCCCATTTATTAGTTGCAATCGTATTTTTACTTCTTTAATGCAGTTTCTTTAGTTGAATTTTTGAAATCGCTGCTATTAGACATGATTCACGCATTCCGAACGTGTTTCTTTATTTTAATTTCATTAAGGAATTTCACACAATCTATTAAATGGCTAGTAGACAATCCTGGGTTTAATGATCCTTCGTCTTGGGTAGACGGGTACTTACCCTGTGCAAAGGAAAATGCAATATTTCCCCAAACGTATCAGGCCTTATTGCCGCTACCGGAAAAAGTGGACGTGGGCGGTATTATTTTACCGATGGATGGAGCAATACTTTTACAACAGGAAACTACAATTACATTGGGCGGTAATTCAAAGGAACGAGAATGTGATAAAGGCAGAGCCTTTTTGAAAGAGCCAATTGTTCGCAAATGGTTTCACCCGCACACATGGCGCTCGTCTAGGGAGGAACAGTCAAATACTGCTATACCGGATCTCGAAAGAGTGCCGTGTAACAATGAATCGGTAATAATTCAAACTAACGGATCCTTATCGTTTGATCTGGAGTTTATACCGTATTTGCGCCTCGGGCAATTAAGTTTTGCTGGCTCTTTACTATCAAAGGACTATTTGAAAGAACTCTTGTATACAGACGTAGGCCAATTTCTTTTCAAAAATCAAGAAGGCATTATTGTTGAATATTACCATAATGATGTTTGTGGTTGCCATAAAGATTTTAACACCTTCAACGAGCCCATCTGCCACAACATTAACAATGTCTGCCCAAGGCCCCACTGCTTGGCACCAATTGTTCCTTATGGTAGTTGCTGTGCCATTTGTGGTTCAGTTCTGAGATTTTCCGTGGAATATTGTGAAAATGAGAAAGTAAATATACTTAGAGATGCTATAAAAAAAGAAATTCATGGAAAATATTTGGTGGAAGATTTAGATTTTTATGTCAACTATCTAAATTCAGATGCTTATGGCAACTATTTGCAAGCTGTTATAGTTGATCGAGATGGCTATTCCGAAAAGAGTGTAAAATTTATGAAATATTTGAATGAGACAATTAACTGGAAGGAAAAATTGAATTTAAAATCCAACCACATATATGGATTTGAATTTTCCGGAAGGCCTTATAATCCAAATGTTACATTTGGTTCTGTGCTTTTAATATTACTGTGCATGATTTTAGTTACGATTGTAGCATTAGTTATATTTGCCCATTATAAGCCAGACAATCGTTATCTGCATTACATACCTCGTTGGGTTTATGATCCTAGGCTTTGGCATACATTCATCAATAGGCCGAATAATGTTTTCGCTCGTTTTGACAATGCAAGAGCTAGCATACAAACTATGTCGCCTGATAGCAACGCCTCACGTGCTTTTTCCGTGGGATATGAAGCTGAAAGCTGTAGAGTTCGTGAACGAGCATTTGACAACCCAATGTTTGCCGAAGTGGCTTCAACTTCGCAGAGAGATCACTGTGCAGAGAGTCCAGAAGTAATAAAAGAAGACAAAGAGGAAGTGCCGAGGCTACTTATAGAGACTGTTGACATGTTGGACAACACCAAAAAGGGAGAGGAACAGGAACTTACGGAAATTAAATTGGCATCATCGTCGGAAGAGGATGACGATCAAGAAACTAAAGAATAGCAGCCGAAAATCATAATTCAGCTATTTTTTTGCATCTGCGCTTTCATTCATGTTCAAATCAAAATTTATATACATATATCCATTTGAAATTATACTGCTTATACTCAGTGCCAAATTTTACCCACAGACTTGCAGAAACTTTAAAAGCGATATACTTTCACAGGAGGTATGATAAGCGATCCAAAAGGAATGTTAAAGAAAAACAAACATTGTCTGAATCGATATTTATAATATATTACTTAACATTTAGCGAAGTTACTCATTTGGTGTAAAGAAAATAAAATATATTTCTATAGAATGAAATTTGATTATTGGGTTGTTTTGAAGCATTTTTTAAGGTCATCTGTTAACTGAGTTCATTAACGTTCTATTTGACTTATTTTTTGTCTCTTTTTTAAATAAAATTCGACTTCAATTAGTTACAAATTGTTAAAGCTAATGAGATATAGTAATATAAAAATTTACTTCAAAGTGCCACAACAGCTATATCTAATACTCAAATAAAAAAAAAAAACTAGTACGACAGAATTTGAGACAACTTAATAAAAAAAAAACATTTTACAAAAGTTTTTTTTGTATAGATCCCCAAAGCTTGGAAAAACAGAATGGACAAGTCAAATTACCGGAGAAAACATTTTCTTGCATATATTTTTACATGTACTTAATGCATTTATTTAATACATTATGTAATGATGACTTCTGAAGCTTTCGAATTTTTCCCCACTAAAGCGTGGTGTACAAAATAAACTTTTATTGTGTATAATACATATTTTTCCATACCTGTACATGTGTTTTCACTCATTATCTGTGTTCAGAAAAAAATCTATGTGGCAGCACAGCCTTTGGCCTCTTTGCTCTCATATTTTTCTCCAAAATGAGTCTGTAATAAATAACAGCAGCTAAATAAATAATTGATTAGTTTATTTGATGTGTTTGCACTTTGTGGTTGCGATTTAAAGCTCTGATTTGCGTTATTTGAGTCAGATATTTTTAAACTACCCAATAAATAAAATGGGGAAAGAAAGTAAAGTTAACACAATGGGACAAGTAGCACACCTTGGCGTTTACAATGCATTACGAATTTTGGTACATTTGACCGCTGCCGTCCAGTTTTCTTATGCTGTTTATTATGATTATACGTACGTACATTTTCCGGTGTCTGATAAGAATATGCACAATCCATTTGGTGGCAAATTTAAATATTTAACATTTCTTGATGCGGTAAGTATGCGCGGCTGTGATAAGCTCCATACCCACATAAGTATACATACCTACATATGTACATACAAAAATGTTTAATATCAATTTTGTAGAAGGTATGAAGAAATTTTAAAACAATAGAACTGTGCTGCCGCCAATACAAATCTTTTCATTTATTTAACAAGAATGTAATGCAATGGCCTTGTATTCCTTTTTGTTATATTTTTTTTCCAAAATATAATATAAAATAACATATCTTAGAAACGGAAAGTAAAATGGATACACTTTCATCTGTACTTCATAAAATCGACGTACTAGGGATTAGCGACTTTTTTTTTGGAATTTGGATAAAATGTTGCAAGCTGATAAATAGTTTTAGGGCATAAAAATGCGAAAAAGTTTTGACGTATTTGGAATGCTCATTTTTAATAAATATAAGTATTGATATAAGTTATTGCAAACCGACGAAACAAGCAATGCTAATACATATTATCTCCTACTTAATTTCACTTATAGTTTTTTATAATAAAAGTTTCCTTGTTTTTATTATTCTTTCGCCGAAATTTCATACATTTTCTCGTATTTATTTTTAATTATTTAGATTGCCAAATTGCAATATTGTATATTGCAAGATGCCATTTTTTTAAAACCATAAAGTGTATTTCTTCCTGTAAGAAAAGTGTTTTTATGTTTAAGGATTAAAACAAAATTATTTTAAAGTACCTGAATTTATCGCCGAAAAAATCTAAAATGGTAACGCTGCCAGCATGTTAAAGTTAATTGGGGTAAACTTAACACAATGCGTCAAAGTCTACAATTATGTAATCTATCTCATCTGCATTTAAATTATTGACTTTTTAAATCATTTTTAAGGTACAGTAGCAAAACCTAAATGTTGATAATGAACATTAATTTAATTTATTTAATACAATTATGCAAAATTAATGAATTGTATTTTGTAATGAAATACCATATGACAATTAATATTCAGAGTAATGATGCAAACAAAACAGGAGAAACTCAGGCACCAAAGTGATGCTTCAGCTCATTAAAAGCTTTATTTCTTGTTGAATGCGGTTTTTCCTAGATTATTTCCTCCAGTTAAAAGAATTATACGGAGAATCAGTGTAGTATGGTAAAGTAAAAAGTATTCTTTTTTCTTTTTGTAGGAAATTTAGGTAGAAATTCTTAATCCTAGAATTTAATTTGCAATATTCTTTACAAATTTGTTAAATTTTAAAAATAAAGCAAATAATTCTGTTTGTTTTATTTGATTTTTATAATCTGTACTCATATATATGCAAGACATTGCTGTATTTAAGAAATTTGCAATATTCTTTACAAATTTGTTAAATTTTAAAAAATAAAGCAAATAATTCTGTTTGTTTTATTTGATTTTTATAATCTGTACTGAAATATGTGCAAGACATTGCTGTATTTAGGAAACAAAATGATGACCAGAATTTATTAAAAATTATCTATCTTTCTATTGATAATAATTTATGCAAATAAAGAAATGTCTATAATTAGTTTCTCTGTTGCAGATCATCCAAGCTCTCTACTACACTATATCGTTGATAAATGATTTTGTGGGAAGCAATGAAGTGGCTCCAAAAAAATTACCAATAATACGTAAGGTCAAGGACTACGTCATGGCAACGTTCGCATTTCCAATCGCTTTAAATGTGGGAATAACATTTTGGGCATTGTATGCTATAGATAGGGAATTAGTATTCCCTAAAATTTTGGACGCTGTATTTCCCAGGTGATATTAATATTTTACATTATTTTATTAAATTAAAAATAAAAGTAAAATCATTTATTTTTAGTTGGTTAAATCATATCATGCACACAAATATTGTAGTCTTCATCATTTTGGAAATGTTCATTTCTTTCCGCGCTTATCCACCAAGGAGTAAAGCTATTACTGGTCTCACCGTTTTCATGTTAAGCTATTTGATATGGTTGCATGTGGTCAAGCACTACTCTGGTGCTTGGGTTTACCCCATTTTGGAAGTACTACAATTACCCCAACGTATTATTTTCTTTGTGGGTTCTCTAGTCTTTACGTTAGTCCTCTATATGTTTGGAGAAGTTATGAACAATATGGTCTGGTCGAAAGAACTTAGAATGACTCATCGCAAACATAAATAAGTCAATACTCAACAAAACTCCAGCCATTCACATCTTATTGAATTCCTTTATATAAAGTTAATTATAAACCAAAAATATACACATTCTTATGATAATTCTAAAGCTTTCGTGACATAGATACATAATTATTAAATCCAAATAGGTTTATTGGTGCAAAAGTTAAAGTATGAACAAAAAATTAATAACCCTTAATTCATAAGGCTTATGCAACTTTGTTATTTACCTTTTATTAATTGTTTCAGTGTTAAATTCTAATTATTTGATTAGCAAACTTTTTACATAATAACATTAGTCGTTTTAAAAATCAACTTTCCCATATCAAATGCACATTACAAAAACACCACTTTGATTGATTTAGTTTTTTTTTTCATGTAAAACTAACTAAACAAAACTTAAAACACATAATAAAATATGTGAAAAAAATAATAACTCAGGGCCATTATTATTTAAGGAATCACTTTTGGAGTAAGTAAAATATTTCAAATTGTTTTCAACCATATCCATGTCATGTATATGCAATTACAAATTTACAACATATAATAGATAGAAACAACGTTACTATCGACAGCAAACCAAGCAATTTATGGACAACTTCTACTAATAGCCTTTGGAGCGTATAATCAAGGTATTTATATTTCAAAGTTTTATAAACATCATATTATATATGTATGTAATATATATTTTTGCAAAATATGTGGGTAAAAATGGAAAAAGTTAAAATACTGTTTTTTTTAATGAGTTAGTAAATTTTATTTCTTATTTTGTAAGGCACGTAATTAAAAAACTTTTTGGTTACATTTTGTATCTATAATTATAAGGTATGTGATATTAATCAACTTCAAGACGATTTAAGCTCATTTCAATTTAAATGAATATTTTAAATGTGATGTAAGCTTTATACAATCTTTCATATAATTTTATTTTATTTTATTGAGCTTTAGGATCTTTTCTTTTTTATTTTTTTTTATAAAAAAAAAACACTTTTTATTTACTTAAAAAATAATTTTTATAAAAAATTAAAACGAAGCGAAAACTGATTTTATATTACTTTTTTTATACCGCTTTAACATGATACGATGCCATTTTTTTTAATTTTTCAAAATAAATATTTTATGAGAACCGTCGTATTTTCAGGGCAAAATAGTTGTAGTAGTAACTCAAAAATTAATTGGTTCGTTCATTTGAATTTTGTTGGATTTCAATCACATACCAATTATTATATTGAAAGACTATATATAAATACACAATACAAAAAAATAACGCTTAAAAATGTTGTAAATATATATAAAATACAATTTCTAACAACAGTCTTTTTTGATACAACATGTTTTTTTCTTTAAGTAAACATTGTGCTGCTACATACATGTATACATATGTAAATTCATACTTAATAAAACTTATATAATTCGTACAACTACAAATATTAGCAAAAAAAAAAAAAAAAAATTATGCATGTAAATAAATGCCGGAGTTTTCTTAAGAACGAGGTATTACAAAATATACATATATTTATATGAATTTTTGTAAATAAATATTATTTAGAATTTAAAAATACTAATCTGAGCAGTGGGATTATTTCGCACCGTTATTTAATGTAATATTAACAAATTTTTTCTTCATTAAACCAAATACTTTTGTTAATAATGGGTAATTAACTAATGAGCTACAGGAAGATATGTTTCATGAAGAAATTTTGTAACATGACATTTAATTAATTTTCGGCATAGGAAAAATATCATTATTCATTTTGTTTGTTGTATGGTCAAGCTAGTACAGATGCAATGACCACAATCAGGCAATTCTAAAAGCCTGCTATGTTATGCGCCTCTTTACAAAAATTAATTGAGAATTGCAAGACTATAATCATAGCAAGTCCTGAAAAACTTTTACAAAACAAATTTTTATTCGATATAATCTACATATTTGATTGTTTTGGTAGTTAGCCATTATTTGGCAAACAAAATGAATAACAATTAATAAATGGGGGAAAATATCCCGGATAATAATAAATTTCTAATTACACTAATTTTCCCAAAGATAAATAAAAACTAATATAATAAAAATATTAAAAATAACTATCATTAAATTCAAAAACTAAAAAAATTTACTCGTATTTCAAAATAATTAATTACGAGATAATATTAATTTGCATATTTTGTACAAGGCGACAAGAAGCAAGTAAAATTAAATTGTTTAAAATTAAAATTAATTGTTTCTAAAACAAAAACAAAATGCTTCTTAGTTCTTTTTAGAGGGAAGTAGTTGTTGTTGTAGGAAGTACATTCGCCTTGCATTTCATATAAAAAAATATGCATACATTAGAGAAATGATATTAGACTTAGGTATACATTACCTTAGATATCTAGTGAGTATTAGATATAAATATAAATTGAAAAGTTTGCAAAACATTTGATTTAGCAAACTTGTTTCAGAAATCATGCAAAGAATGGGTGACTATTCCTAAGATTGCACCACCAAGTGTGCAGACCTAGCATGTAATGCGATATAACATTTTATAATATGTACTTGC
Source organism: Ormia ochracea (assembly GCA_963402855.1). Lineage (NCBI taxonomy): Eukaryota > Metazoa > Arthropoda > Insecta > Diptera > Tachinidae > Ormia > Ormia ochracea. Next base: position 49,186,803 of record OY727108.1, read on the forward strand.
GTTTGTATAAAGATTTTTATTTTGAAGGCAATAACAGCATTTTTAATTTTTCCGCATCACTTAGAATAATGACTGAATCTTTTTGCTTAGGTCCTAGCAGAGAATGCATCTCCAAATCATCCTTATCATTATCCCTATCATCATCATCATCGTCTTCGTTATAATGATTACTTTTGTAGTTCTTACTTTTATTATTGATTTTCAGCATGCATTTTTCATATTCGCGTTCACCATAAGATGATTGCAAGGTTTGCGTTGCTATTTCGAAGGCATTTGCCTGTATGCCAACATCACAGCTTGTCTTGCTGTTTTGTGAATTCGGTTTGCCTGTAGAAATGCCTGAAAATGAGCTGTTTATTGTCAAATTAAGAGGTAGATCTAATCCCACCGATGAATAGCAATCTTCCGAAATACTATTATCATTTGTCAAAGAAAGCTCGCGTTTAAGATGAAAATTTAAATCGGCAGTGTTTGTGATATCAAAATCATATCTAGCGTTGTTAAAAGTCTTGGGTTTTTGTGAATTTGCACTGGAGTTATTGTGGCGTCGCAGGGATTTTTTATGACTTGAAGAACAAGCAGCTTGCGATTTTCTTGATTGCTTACTTCGTGTGGAATTGCGGGAGTTTCTATTATTTTCCGACTCATTGGATTTTTGAATATTTTTTCGTAAAGTCTCGTAAGTTGCATGCTTTTTGCTTTTATCTGTTGAATCATTGATCTCTTCAATTCTAGCACCATAATCTTTATAATCGTCATTATCAGTTGAATCTTGTTTCAAAACTACATCTAAACGAGAATCTTGTATTTTAAACGAAGCTCTTGAGGTTTCTTCGTCGGAAGTGGTTGTCATACCCTGATTTTGTAAAAACGGCATTATTATTTGACCATTTTTTGCTAAAAATTCTCTAATATCAACCGGATCCAACCCAACATTAGCTGATCTTCTTTTCGTTGAATTTTGTTTTTTAGTACTTTGAGCAAGAATACCCACTTTGTGACTATAATTTGGATAAGTAGTTTTTTTAAGGGCAATAGTTTGAGATTCGATAGAAGTACTACTTTCTCGTCTTCCACTATATTTACGTGCGTTTGATGTAATAAAGTCCCTCCTTCTTTGAGATCTTTTGCTAGATGTAGCTGCACTTTTCGAATATCTAGATCTTGATGCTACTTTAGTTTTCATTTCTTGTATTTTTACTGATACTTGCGAATCTACAGAATTTCTACGCGATTCAACAGAAACATGACGCACGCTAAAACTTATTTCCGAATCTACGGAGTTTTTGCGTACACCTTGACTAGAACTATTTGTGGCACCTGTTGCTCCCGTCAAAGCCATACGCCTTTTAACAAATTGCGGCAAATAATTAGCCCACGTTGAACTAATGTCATTACTTTCTGAGGAATTCAAATCGTTGACATCAAAGTTTAATCCGACTGGATCAGTATGGGTGTTGTAAAGCGTTATGGAAAGCCTCCCTTTATCTTCGAATTCTTTTCTCTTAGCCCACGTCTGTGCTATAACCTTGTGTTTCGGCATTTTTACATCTTCATTAACTTCTCTGCCACATTTTTTTCTTATGTAGCGCTTCCAAGTTTCCACAGAACTAGGCGTCCAGCACCAAGTGGACATAACAATGCCCGAACCAAATAGGCACAACAAGTGGAGCTGTAGAACAGAAACACTAGGACGATTTTCTATTTTACATTTTATATGCTCCTCAAATGGAGACAAAATACGACAACTGGAAATATTGGAAATTTTTTGGTAATAGTGAGTCTTTAAGTTTTTACAATATTACTCACATTATATAGTTCTTTAAGCTTTCCTTCCATTCATTAAAATGTCTAAATTCGTAAGCGTGGCAAGCCATTACTACAAAAATGAAAACCAGCGATAAAAGAGCACACAATCCCATGCGTACTATTATTAAATGTATTTTGTTGCTAGCCGATGCTGACTTTATATTATTTGCAAAATGTTTTAGGCCAAATAACATAACCATGCCACGTATTATGAAATATCCTCCCACCAATATAACTCCAAGTAAAGGGCCCAAAACTAAGCCAGCACGTATTGAATGATTCAGATATCCAACAAAACAAATTCCAACCGTACTATTGCCATCTACTTCGCTCAGAGCCAAAGTAGTAATAGTCAACACAAGGGGAAGAGACCACGCAACTAAATGGAAATACGATCCTTTTTTATCAATACGATCTTGAACATTTCCAATCGCTCTTAAATGCCATGCATATGTAAGGAAAATAAACCAAACCATAGCTGCTATAAGAAAATAATAAACTACGACAAATATTACAACACAGGAAAGGTTTTCTCCGGCAGTGGGTTCAGACAGCCTCAATGTTCCATCTTTGCGACAAACAATATCTTCTCGTGAAGCTGGCGTAAATTGAGCCAGCCATCTAAAGATTAACATGAGTTAACAAGAGAGCATGTATAAAAATGCTGCATCACTTACCCTAGGCAGGCAATCATAAAACACATATTTATATAGAATACAATTAGGGCCGGGTATTTACTGGCATTTTCCCAATCAATGATAAAAGTAGCAACAACAAATAGATTCGAGAAGAAACATAGCGATACACCCCAACCAATTAATTTGTGAATTTGTCGATGTTCATCATCAGTATATAAAGGATCCTTACAGCGTACCCCACAACCTTCTATACCCATGTTATACGTGCTACTAGATTCACCTGGAACTAAGGGATCTAAGCACTGGCCAGTTAAATTAAATTTCATTTCTCTAACAACATTTGTGCATTTAGAAGGGAAATGTGTTTCGTTACATCTTAAAAACTCGGGAAAGTATGAGGTATTATATAAAAGGCGACATGGCTCTAATGTAATGCGGCACATTTCTAACGATGGTAAATAAACCATGTCTTCCCCGTTGATATTGTCACATTTTGGAGCAAAAACGGCACACAAAAATGGCTAAATCAGATTTTCAATTAATTACATTCATTTTAAAACATTAATTTTACTTTTACTAACTTGTACTACAGACCAGCATTTTGGAACGTGCTTAAGAGTCATAAATTTGCTCAGACGCTCTTGTACATCTGATTGGCTTTGTGATACAGTTAAATCTAAGCTAGTGTATTCATAAGGAATGTTAGCACCGAGACATGTTGCGAAATTTAATTTTACGCAGTGGCTTTTACGTAAACATTGGAAATATTCCATTCCCAAACCAAGTCCATCAACCCAATGTTTATCTTCTTTACCATTCGATCCACCAAACATTTGAAAATTTTGTGTTCCATTAAAACGTTTTAGTTTGACTCCCGTAATTGTTGGCTTAATGCCTTTTGGAGTTAAAGTAGTATTCATCGGCATGACTGAAGCATTCACCAAAGAAGCAATGACCAATATTAAAAAGATCTTCAGCCGGCATCCTCGTCTAAATTAGATATACATTTTTATAATTTTTTTTTTAATTTGTTTTTACAACTTACTTAATGGCAACCATATTTAGCCAAATTAAGATATTAAAATGTATAAGTTTATTCTATCTGAGGCTACTACGGACGCGGTTTTGAAAGACGGTGTTTATCATTGGTTTTTTGTTTTTCTGCTACAACGCTTTATTTCTATTGGTTTACTCTGTTTTGAATTGAATATTATATGCACATGCAACACTAAAATATGTAGGTATTTATGTATGAATATATGAAAAAACACAGGCACCAAATAAAAAAAAAAAATTAAATAACTAAGGCGCTTACATGGACCACACAAGTTACTGCGAGCACAATTAAAAATAAAAATGCAAACGCTCAAACAACCATACCGAGGCATATACACAAACCCCCAAAAACATATGCAGTTAAATAAAAAACTGCATTTGCTGATAAATTTTTCTCTCTTTATATTTTCTCAGGAACAACTTTGCAAACAAAATGCATTCTATAAGGTTTACAAGTAGTGGCGAAGTCGCTCAGGTTTTTATGTGTGTAGCACCATATCCAATTCCATACAAAATAAACAAGCGACCACAATTTTTAGTGACTTTTTGACATCATGAGCAAGAAGTAAAATCATGACTTGTGACATTAATTGGTTTTCTTAGTGCTAGCATCTTTTCACACTGTCATTAGTTGTGTGAAGTAACAATCTTTTATGGCAAATAGTATTCATGCAAGATGAACTCGTTACCCAACATTTTAGTCCTAGAAAAATTCAAATCCTTTTAATTTGTTATAAAGTGCAAACTGTCAAAAATTTAAACGCTGGTAAAAAAAATGTATAGACCATTAATCTGGCAACACACTACCCCAATCAACATTTGTTGTTTGTTGTCGATAGTTGGTGTTTGCTCTAGTTCACTAGACAGAATGTACATAATTTACTCAGCTGATTGGAGACAGCCGGCTTTGTTATAACACAACTACGATTGAGTCGACCAGATAACCACAGATGGAAATAAATTATATTGAAATGAAAAATTTTTCCGAAATTCAAATTTTTAAAATCGTAAATAATTTTTTATGTGCAAAACATTAAAAACTCGTAGTTTCTAAAGATTTCCCATTATCCGTTATCGACAATAACTCAGCATGGCACAAATTAAACTATTACGGTTTGTTTATCATAATGTGTACATCCGAATAAAAGTTAAAAACATTTCAATTGAGAACGATACATTTTTAAAATTAATTTAATCAACAAACTATTTTCAAAAATTATGTTAAATAAAATACTTTAAAAAGATTTTTGGAGTTAGTTACATATATTATAGGATTAACTTTTTTTAAAAGAAGATAAATTAGCACAGCTCTTAAATATATTTTTATATTCATTTTATACATTTCTTTTCATTTTCTTTTTTTAAGACGCGATACATTTTTAAAATTAAATTAAATCAACAAACTAATATTCAAAAATTATGTAAAATAAAATACCTTAAAGAGATTTTTCGATTTAGTTACATATATTATATGATTAACTTTTTTAAAAGAAGATAAATTAGCACAGCTCTTATATGTATATATTTTTATATAAATTTTGTAAAATATTACATTTCATTTCCTTTTTAACGAATAAAGATTTAACTAAAAAAATGCAAAAAATCATTAATACAAAAATAGTACATTCTAGAAATTCTAGTTTTAAACAAAATAAATAAATAAAATATTATTACTTAGCTGGCAACAAATCATATTTGTTATAATTCTATTAAACAATACAATTGTTATGTTATTAAATAATTTGATTACTTCTAATTTGCATTACAAATTATATGTATTACATAATATATTTGAATTAAATGATTAGAAATATTCTTTATAAGATAGAATTTTAGTGTATTTGATAAACGGTTATGTCTTATAACTCAATATTACAAATATCGGAGTACAAACTGAAGAAGTCTGCTGCTAGAGGTAGAAATATTCTGATGGACTGGTTACTTTTTCACTCAAGGGAAGATTGTTCGAACACTGGAATAGGTATTCTGTTGTCAAAACTGTTTTCATTAAAAGATATACTTAAAGGTGTTATTCCCTGTCTTTCAAGGAGGTTAACCAAACACATAATAGAGCCTTATAACTTATACTGAAGTATCACTCCAAGCATAAGAGTTCAATCAGAGGAATACTTTAGTGGCAAATGAAGGATATCAGACCCGAAATTCCTTAAAGGCTTAAACCATCAGTGTGAATCAATGAGAGAAGTCCATTCTTCGTCATTATACCACTTAGATCTCATTATTATTGAAACATTATATTATGTAGAAGAGCCTACTTTGGATTTCTAATTTTTTTATCCTGGAACGCGAGAGCTAGTATGGCTAAATATAATCGAAAAGGAAAATTGAAATTGCAGATATGTTAAATGAAATCAGATGGAATCTTTCTAGGTATGACCACCCAGCTGAATAAAGGAATTTGGCCTTAGTAAGTGTGGGGAATTAAGTGATACAAATATTAAGATAATAGAACCCGCTTCCCAATCAAAATCTACACATTGAGACGCAATTAACAAGTTCTAAAGCAAAGAAGAGTTATCCCCAGCATTTCTTTCCTTATGAGGACATTGGAACAGATTGAATCTCAAGTTGGATGAAAAGAGGGAAGATGTACACCTATCTAATGGCTCTTTAAGGCGAAAATAATCTCGCCGTCTTTAACAACCTATACGGAAACGGTTTAAATAAACAGTTTGGAAGACGATAGAAATGATAGTAGAGGAGATGATACTTATAAAGATGGGAAGCATGAAACCCCCTAAGATGGAAAGCAATTAAGTATCAATGAATAGACTAACTGCATATCAGGAGTTAAGTAATACAACAGTACAACTAAGAACTGCCATAACAAGATTAACATCTGTGATAGCCAGTAATAATTCGATAATTCCATCATTATCCGAATTTGAGGTGAACACCTGTTATCGTTCGGCCATCGACCTCTCAGTCAAGAATGACACTTTCATCACCTAGTTTCATAAGTATTAAGGCACCCAGTGCAAAATGGAGTAGAATCTCAATACAGAATCAGCACCGAAAATACATATTTCTATTTGTCTTTAATCACATAATTTTGGGCCGAAGGGCCGTATTTCTCTATTTTATTTTATCGTACTTTTATCTTCATTTTATTTTGCTCATTATCCCATTTAATTTTACTTATCCCCCGATGCATTACTGCATGTTATTATCCATTTTAAATTTTGAAAGGCAAAGACTGCCATGTGGACTGATTTTTTATTTCTATTACATAGTAAATTGTACTTAATTAAAAACTAATGCATGAAATAATAGAATATGAAGTATTAACTGTTCAAAAAAATAACGATATTTGTATGTTGCCAGCATTGTATAGAATATTCTAGCAATCCAGTTCTAAAAGTTTGCGGACCATTAACGACACTATATAGTCAATATAGAAAAGAAAGTTGTAGGTATAGTATTAAAAAGAACTTTGGTAGGTAGGCAAAAAAAAAAATTGTTTTAAATTCAACATTTCCTTATTGCTATAAGTAATTTCTTCAGGAATAACAATTTTTTTTTGCTTCTAATAAAATTTTACATACATATATATATTAATTTTTAATTAACAATTTCTGCAGAATTTAAACAAAGTGAAATATTGAATAAAAAACAATTTTATATTTATTAAATATTTTAAGATTGAATAAAAAAATATTTATCAAATAAAAAAGCGAAAAAAATAAATAAAAAGTTTGTATAATAAATATATTTAATAAAGTGTGATTGGTAAATAGAAAAAGCAAAAATTTTGTCTTTATTTAATTGTAATTAATAATTCTAGCAACCATTACCGTTTAAGCAAACCGTATAAACGTAACAATATATTTTTCAAAATATGTAATATAGGTTTTTCGCTTTTACAGGAAAGTTAATATCAACTAAAAAATCCAAAGATCTATTTTCTTTAAAATCAAACTTACTTTCTTTACTTCAATATAAGTATGTATGTGAGTAATAATCCATAGTATCTATATTGATTCTGTTTCTACTTAATAATATTAACATGCAAATACTTGCTTAATATGTTTTTCACTTACTAAGCCTAAGATCATTACTATTGCAATTAGTTTTCGTGTTTACTTTTAAGATTTAATTAGTGTTTTACGTTTCTAAAGCTAAAAGTTGCAACAATGAAAAATCGAGTAATAAAAAAAGAGGTTCGGATTCATTCCATTCCCTTACAGCCTTATTTTTATTAAAAAGTTGACATGAAATAATGCATGTGGTGAAATTGAATTATACTCAATGGAAATAGAAATAGTGTTAGTGGGTAGTAGTGAGTAGATGTGGGATCCTGCGTCAGGTATTTTATGTGTTTCTTTTTTTTTTTTATCACGATAATATACGTTTACGTAACTGTAAATAAAAGCATTTTTGATTAAAGTTCGCAAAATCGATTTAATTGTTCTGGATATTGTGTATAAATAACCTCTATGTTTTCTGCAGAATGTCTATTCGCGATTCGTAATACAATTTAGTTCGTATTGCTTTGCCACGAATTATAGTGTTTTTTTAATAAAATTGCCTTCAATTAATATTCATGAAATTTAATTTTTTAAATTGTATACAAATTCCATTTATTTTTCTTTTTCAGACTCAAAATCATAGAATATATTTACTGAAAAACTAATATCTCAAATATTATGACATTCTATTGCTATTTCTATTGAAACGACACGACCGATTTTTATTAATCTTTTGTGTATTTAGCATGCATGAGAATCTGTTGCATAGTATTGTCTATCCACATATTTCTTTTAATTTTTTTTTGTTTTGCTTTGAGATTTATCATTAAAAATAGCTGTGCAAATAAATACCAAGTTCATTTTTGTATGCAGCAACAATATTTCAATCATTTAACTGCCATTCGTTTTCCAAGGCGAAACGAATTATTTATGTCGTATTACAAGAGACAATTTTTATTTTGTATTTGCAATTCTAACGATCCTCTCAACATTCATACACATATTAGGTCTTTACTTAATAATCGAAATATTCACCAGAAATAATTTATATGGCAGAGTAGTCTTTGCCAGCTAGCATGGCTAGCAAAAATGTAAATCTATAATATTCAAGGTTGGCGAAATATTAACATAAGAGAAGAACTAAAAGGAATAAAGAAAAATAAGAACCTATTGCTCAAAAATTCAGGATATACATCTGAAGATATATTCAATGAACAACCTTGAGCCTGAATAAATAAACAAGTTAACGCTTTATAAAATAGTTAGTATATTCGTATACAGGTAGTAAGTAGTTGATTTTGAGAGAACACTAAAGAAATCTAAATTAGAAAAACACCATAAAAAAATGTGTTTCTTGAATTAATTCGGTACATTGTTTTTTAAAGAGAGTGTACAAAAGAAAAAAATATTAACTAAAATCTTTGGTAATAGTTATGGGTAAGAGAAAACAACTATCTATAGATAAAGAGTTATTAATAAAAATCCATCATGTTTCAAAAATATTTATTTATATTATATATGTATTCATTAAACGCCATTTTTATAGAATTTCTTAAAAGCGATCATTTTTGGCAACTAAAAAATTTGCATAAATATTAATTCGAGCCCTTGATTTGAAAAGAGTTAGAAAACAAATATGAGAAATCGGCAAACAACCAAATTTTCCAAATGATTAAAAAATTTTTTAAAAAAAAAAAACCATTAACGAAAATAAAAAGAATCCAACATTGCAAATATAACAGCGAAATACAAACATTTCAATATAAGAATCAACGATATTATGGATTTATGTTTATGAAATTAAGAAATAAGTGCTTGGTATTTCAAAACTACGAATTTCCAAAACATTGTAATTGCAAAATTATAAAGTAAATATTCTAGCTTACTTACGCGGAACTTTGTTACAATGGCATGATTAAGGGTTCTATTAATTGTGAATGCTTAATACATTCGACAACTATTTCTAAAGACAAATTTCGAGAGAACTTCCTTTAAAAACCGTATCAATTTCACCAATTCTGCTAACTTCATGTCAATTTTTATATTTCTGTATATGCACTTAAAGCCGTTGATAAGAAAAAGTATTTGGATATTTTCAGAGGAGATATCATGCCTTTACTCGTTTTCTTGGTTATCTCCATCGGTGCCGTTCTCATCCGTAACTGGTATATTACGTTTACTAGATGACTTAACCAGTTCCAAATAATTTTCACCGTCAAAGCGATCGCTCTCATCCTGTAGATCCTGTATGTAAAAAAAATATTGAAACATTTTATTATATGCAAACAATTGAAAAATGTGTTTAATTAAATGCTGGAATGTAAAGAAAAGCAAATGTTAATGGTGCTTTAGTTAGTTAAGAATGTATCATAATGCCTGGTTATGTATACGTTCAACCACTTGTGTTATAGCCACATGCGTTTCAAAACCAGTTTGATATTTCCATCACAATTAGAAGGATATTACACATGAGGTTTAGCCGTCAGAAAACTTGATTTAGTCAGTATTTATGAATTTTCGTTATTTGTAAGTGTTTAATAATCCTTACAGCTGCCGAACATTTTAATCGTTTGTGTTGTCGTTAACAATCGCGATAAAAATAATTTGTAGAGCGATATTTATTATTAGGCAAAGCACACAAATATGAAAAATGATAATAGAATATATTAGCAACAGAGTAATTTTATTTTCAGAAATATATAATTCTTAAATAACGTAAGTAATTACACATATATTATAATATTAAAAAACCAACCATAAAAGTGCATTATTTTCATGAAGAAAAAATGTGAAAATGGAAAACATTTACACAATTTGAAATCATGATTAACGGATGGAAAAAGTGCTCTCAGAAACGTCGCCGTTTTGCCAGAAAGTTTATAGATACAAAGATTATAACGGGGTTTATCTGGATAACAAAAGTTTACAAAATTCCTGATAAGCGTTTAAAAACAAAATATCAAATTTTGGGAAAAAGTTACAAAGTTACTTTTCTTAGTAAATTACAATAGCTCCGATTAATATCTAGCTTCCGAAATTTCCGCAAACATAAGCTTCCAAACACATTCGCCTTAATAAAAATAATAATAAGACATACGAGTATACACAAATATGCACATTTCAAGCTTACCTTAGACTACTGTATTACAGGTTCTACACTCACATCACTTATTTGTTTTTGGCATTGGTTTTTCAATGACACAGTATAAGCATATTGAATGTGAGAATTATATATTCTTTACCCGTTTATTAAGTGCATGTGATTAGTTACGAATTTATAATTGGATACACAAATATTTAAAAGGTTTAAAAAGAGAAAAAATTAAATAAGGAAATAAATGAAGTTACGTGTTAGTTAATTCTAAGTTTTTACGCGCTATGTGCAGCCACAATGGAAAATGAATACTTTAAATAACACACCGATGACACACCATAATAACAGATTATTGAACAAATCACCAAATAAACCCATATGGTGTAAATATTGATGGTCTCACTTCATAAGTTTGTTAAATATGAATTTATCGTTATAAAATCGCATAACTCAAATGTATAATACAACTATTTTATAATGAGTATTTATGTTTTTTTATTACCAAATGAGAAGTATTTTTAAATACTTTTTTACTGGTTGATATACATACATATGTAAAAAATATTATGGAATAACTGGTAGTCTCATGAAAATATATTAGTCATTATGTATACATAAAAATAATGAAATACGGCAAAAAATGTTGCAGTAGTTTGTTTTGTGGGTTGTCTAGGTTTGTTAATATTAATTAAGTACAATTAATTATCCTTATTATACACAAAGTACATTTATGAAAAAGCCTTTTCTTGACTTAATTAAGTGAATATATAATTAAATTTGCTTATATAATTATTTCATTTTATTTAATTTCGTATTAAGTACTCATTTTTTCAATACTTATTTGTATGTGATTAATTTATTGAAGTTGTTGTTTAATTTTATACAAATTTTTCTTTTGAAATTAAATTCAATCTGTTTCACAGCCAAAACACAGATTATATCGAGTTTAAAATAAGAATGAAAACTAAAACCATAACAAATTTTGTTTTCAATTTTTTCTTTTTTACGAGAATTGCTCATAAATTTTGTTTTTCATAAATAATATAATTAAGATAAAATTTGGGATTCTTTATATTAATATCGAGTATTAAAAAGTCCATAAATATAAAGTTTGAAAAGATTAAGAAAAAAAAACAAAAAAAAAAAAAAATTACGTGTGAATGCTAAGCGAAAAATGTGGAAAATTATTAAAAAAAAAATAAGAAAGGAATTGAAATTAATAAATTTAAATTGCATCATTTTGGCAAGGAAAGTAATAATTGATATGCTTTTGATGGTAGGGATTCTAAATTCTGTACAAAAATCAGTCAGTATAAACAGATTAATGACAGCTTATTGAACAATTAGAAAATTCAGATTCTTGTATAAATTAGAAAAGGGTTTAAATTTTAAGTTTTCGTTTATTTATTATTAGCATATTTTTCCCCTCAATACACATTGTAATGAAACAATTAATGGTTTGCAATAATTAACGCATTCAATACAACATTTAGGATATTTTAAAAAAGTAAATGCAAGAATCTGATATTTTTCTAACGAAAGCTTTTATTAAATTAAAAAAATTAATTTTAACTACCAAATTTAAAAAACCTAATAATTAAATCAAAGACTTCAATTTCTTATAATATTCAATAATATATGGAAAAATTTTAAAAAAGCAAAATTAACTCACTCAAGCATTTTATGCCGATCCAGTAAATAATAATCCAGTACAGATAATTCTAGATAAATGCCCTTAAAGGCCTTTTAAAATAATATTTTTAAGGTAAACTTTTAGGTGACACCAAATGTTAAAATTGCATTAGTTGTTTCAAAAATGAGATCGGCTCTTATATATAACTTTACATACTTGCAATTCCCCTATTGCACATATTTTGCGAATAGAACATGTTTAAGGATGTTTTATGTCAAGTGTTGAGGTATAAAAAAAGTTTAAAAACTAATACGTTTTTGTTAAGTTTGCTAGAATATTTAATAATAAAAATTCTTTTTTTTTTTGGTTTTGAATTGCATTGCAAAAATTTGGTAATCGGTTAAAATGTAAATTTTTTTTTGTAATTTTGTGTAATTTAGCATATAGAGTATAAAATGGATAAGTAAAATTACCGGTGCTAAATTGTAATTATTTTAGTCACATGTTGAATATGAACGAAATTCATAATTGATTTTCGGACGTACACATGACGATGATGATGATGACGATGATAATGAAGAGGTTTGCGTAGAGTTTGCATGTGCGCCATTAAGGCCAGACGAAACTGCTACAATTTCAACATCATCGTCATCATCATCATAATTTTCTTTAGATACTGCAGATCCATCTCCTTGATTGGAGAGTTTTTGACCCAGCTGTTCATAATTGGGTTTTAAGTTTTCGGTCGATTTATTTGTAACGCTACCACTATTCTTGCTACTTTCGACCATAATATCGGATATAATTTTAATTTGTTTATTCAATAGCTTTTGACGTGTATCTGTGTTTGTTACACTCGTTATAGGGGCGGATGATATTGGCCCACTGCGCACCGAAGTTATGTGACGATTTAAGCCAGCGCTATGAATGCGACCACTACCAGCAGTAACATTTAATGAACTATGAATAATAGCATTAGGGGAATTAGCCGACAATGGTGCAGTTACCTCTACATTAGGTGATAACGTTTTTGTGGTACTTTCATATCCATCTTCTTCAATACTATAAGTCATACGATTAAAAAATCCTTTACGTCTTATATTTAGGGAAATATTAGCTGGATGAGAATTTAGTTTGTAAGCTGGGGTATTATTACTTGCTTCTAGGGATTTAGAAGCATTTATATTATTGGACTCATTATAATAAATTGTATGATTATTATTGCTGTTATTGTGAATGGAATTGTTAAAACTAATGCTTAAATTATTGTTATGTGAAACAGAGGGTGTTAAGTTAGTGACATATTTGCTTGATGTTGTAATGGTTGTTGGCATGTTATGAGTGAAAGTTGTTGAATTGGAATTAAAGGATTTAGTAAAGCTACTGTTGTTAGTAGTACAACTAGTAATATTTGCATTAGTAGTAATGGCTGTTGTAGTTAAAATGGAAGTAATGGCTGTAGTCTCATTTTGAATACAAGTTGATGGTGCGACAGCGTTATTGCAAGCAACACGTAGCGTTAACGAAGAAGCTTTTGGATTTAAGGAGGAATAAGAGGGATTTGATAATGCAGAAAGAGCCATACTACTATTACTAAAAGTAGTAGCAAGAAAATTTGTAGTAGCCGCAGGAGCATGCGTACTTGCAGTTGATGTTACCTTATTACGTATAATTGTTGGAAATTTCTCACAGATTTTTTGCCATTCGGATGGTAGCGCCCAGGAATGAGGACTTTTAGCATAATATAATAAATGCTCATATTGGTGAACAATCCGTGCTATTAAATAAAAATGTTATAAACATACATTATTATTATTGTTATTAAAATTTATAATAAATGTTTGCTTAAATTTTTGTGCATCTATATCTTACTTGCATCCGAACTTGTGTTGTTGGCATTATTGCCGGATTCACTTTTTTGACGCATAATAGCCGCATTGGCTGAAGTAACTGTTGCCTCGGGTGTGGAATCTTTACGCGAAAAATGACTCCTCCGTGAACGCGCTAAGCCATTACTTTGAGATGCTGATTTTGCTGAAAATGTAAATATTGCTGATATTAATGCGGAATTCATACATATACAAATTAATCTGAACGATATTATTTTTTATCATCTCTTTCAAACTCACACCACACCAGATTTTAATTGCAGACTTTTAGATGCATTTAATTTTCAATATGTAATACCGCTGACTTTTAAAACGAATGAATAAAAAGAATATTATAGAATTATTCAGCGTTCTGAGACTTTGTGAGGCTTCTTCGACTGCTCAAAATTTATATAAATATCATAAAAATGCGAAAGCTAATATTAAAGTATTATTATCTAGTTGAAAAATATAAATTTATTGTTTAGAAATGGCAAACGACAAATTTGGAAACGAACATTGAACAGTGTTAATATTTCCATCGTATACGCATACAAAGAGCTTTAAACTTAAAACTGATGGTTTCGTTACTCTCATGCTACATTTTTATATTTCTCAATGGCATATTGAAATGCTTCCGAATGAAGAAAATATTCTAAAACACTACTCCTCTATTTTTTATAGTCTTCAGTAACATCGATATGAACTAGTTTTCACAAGCCCTTTCAAGATTGTACACTTTTATTGTAATTTATTGCAGTTGATGAAAAATTATATTGGATAAAAGTATATTGGAATAAAGTTTAGAATTCTTATTTGACTTCTTTGTAATTTTAGGTATTTATTTTACTATTTTACAAACTTATGAATATATCGAAGCTTCTTTTTCAACTGCAGATTCTGTTTATGGATCTACTTTTTTTATAGCTACAGGATTTCATGGACTTCATGTATTAATTGGTTCTACCTTTTTATTTGTATGTTTAATACGACATTTAAATAATAATTTTTCAAAAAATCATCACTTTGGATATATATCTAATATATATGTATATATATATATTGTAATAAAAAAAATACTCCAACTTACATAAGCTATTAGAATCGATGAAAACATCATCATCAATATCTTGGTTATTGTGACTGTTAAGAGAAGATATATAATTAAGACCTATACCACTGTCGGTAGCCGAGGATGTGGCGCCATGTTGGGAGTTACCCATAGCAAAATGAGGAGGTCCGGTCATCGAAGTGGTTGGCGTTGATATAGGGCTAGCATCAAATGCAGCACCAGCATCCATGGAGGCTAAAAATTCAGCACTACTGAAGTGGTCATCTAATACTAGCTTTGCTATCTAAAACAATAAAAAGGCATAATATAAAGTAAATTTAAGTAAATCAATACACAAAAATAGTGGAGGCTACTAACCCTCACTAGTTCACAACAATCGCCTGTGATCTTAATTACATGTTGGCCAACATTACAAGTGAATTTGTATTCACCTAAAGAAGCATCATTTGTAGAATATGAATGCAATAACATTTGCGAATGAGGACGAATTGTTTTACCTGCAGCAGCAGCCGCTACGGCTGCATTAGCTACAGGTGCTGATGAATTGAGAGCCTGTATATTAACCATATGCTGTTGCTGCTGTTGAACCATCTGTTGAGAAGCTGCTGCAGCAGTCATGAAGTTTTGAGCTGAATTAAAACTCAAACGATTCGATAGGTTGCTACCACCGGGAGTGCGTGGTTGCACGAGCTCATCGGAATTAGAAGAAGCCAATGATGAACAAGAACCGCCACCGGCAGCATGACTGGTAATCATTGCAGGATCTAAGCGTACTGGAGATGCATTTCGACGTATGGTGTCTTCAATCAGTTGTTTAGCATAGCTTTAAAAATATTTTTGTTATTTACTGTTAAGTGCAAAAATTTCAATAAAAACTTACTTAATCTTATCTTCGGATGGACCGGTAATCTGTACCAGACGTTCTTTGGCACCGGGATTGACTTGGGAAATTAAAAATATTTAAATTATATTAGTATTCGTATTAGTATTGCATTTACAACCGTCATTCAGTAATTAATTTGTTGCATTAATAAAAGCGTAATGAATAAAAATAAATGTTTTGATTCGTGGACATATATTAAATGAAAAGTGCAGTTCGATTTGCGGGAGACAAGGATGAACAAAAATTAATCTTTTCTCGATTTTAAAACGTTTTATAATAAATAAATTAAATAATAAAAAATATATATGTACAATTAATGTTAAAACATGCTATGCTTTGTTTTATATAATTTAGCTGATCTCCAACAGACAAAAATAAAAAAAAAAACATTCAATCGCAATGAAAATCACATTCCAACCAATGAAAATAAAATGAGATAAATTTGTTTCTTTAGAGTAATTAATGTACCAACAGAGAAGGCTTTCAATGGTTAACAAATTAAGTGATTATCTTATTATTTGTTTTTTATGTGGTTACCTCTTTGGAAGGATATAATAGTTTCACTGAGTTCCTCTATCATATGGACTCGACGGCCTTTGATACCCATTACTTACAAAATTTTAAAGACAAGTAACAGAAAGGAAGAGCATCGTGGGAGAAATAATAACAATAATAATGTAAAGGTAAGGTTAAAAAAATATTGGTTGTTTATAAAAGACGCAAATATGTATAGACTTTTAAACCAAATATACCAAAAATATATATATATATTTTTGTATAATTAAAAGTGTTGATTGAATATTTATTTTATTCTTCCGATAATCATGAAAATACCTTTTCCTGAATCAGCATTTCGTATAACCACCTCATCCTTACAATATGTTTTGCCGGGAATTTTTGTTGGCTTTGGAAATTTGCCTGAATTACGTATGACTTCACCCGGACTCAGAAGCAAATGTTGCTGGTTAGCCGACCCAACAGAAGCAATGGCAGCAGCGGTAACTGCTGCTGCATTTCCCCCAACATTCATACCACCAAATGTAGGGGAGGTGCTTAAAAATGCTGTTTGTGTGGCATCAATATGGTTTTGGACATCATTTAGCTGCAATAAATAATTACAATAACTTATCAAATTAGATATCATTTCACATTTTTTAATTAAATGGGAAATACAAATAAGCCCTTTTAACTAATTTTTCCAAAATCGACTTGTTTATACTTTATTGACAATAAAAAATACGTTATTAAATTATTTCATATGCACATACACAGGTATATGTAAATATTTAGACGAGCTTAGCAATTTAAATAATTTTTCACGAATTCTGTAGACAAGTAAATATTCTTCAAAATTTCCAAAATATCTTTTACCTTACACACGTTTCATCAATATAAATAAAAACTAAAAACAAAAAAATTAAAAGAGGTGAAGTTCTTAGTCTTAAAATATTGACGAATTAGTTGAGTTTTTGAGCAAAGCGATCTGCTTCTCCTATATGTAGTATTTAAAAAAAAAAAAAAAAAAAAATTATATAAAATTTTACTACAAATAATGTTAAGGATTTGGATGTGTTAAAAAGAGCATCGACTGTTAAAAGCATGACTATCCTAAGGATCTTCCCGTTGTATAAAAAAGTAATTCTAAGGCCCAATTATTAAAATAAATGTGTTTTTATTAATTGAAACTTATTAAAAAATTCAATCATAATAAAAAATTTATTCTAACAATTTTTTTGTTTTTCTATTTAAATATTTTAGTTCTATATTTTCAAGCTTTAGCCATAATTATTACATTATTTACTATTATGAGAAATAGAACATTTAATAAAATATTCCCTGCTCAATTAAATTAAAGAATAATCTATTGCTCAGAATAATAAAGTAGAAAAGAATTATTTGAATCTACTTTGTATGCTAAGCATATATAATAAGCTTTACTTTAACATTATATACATATATATAACATAAAAAGATTATAATTTAAAAGAAATCCATTTATTAGAAATTTATTTAGAAATAAATGAGGGAGGGTATTTAATTTTTCTAGTATTTTCAATCATATTAGTATCATATACAATGTCTGTACTCACCTCGGCATTTGTAGCCTGTTTAGTTTTATAATATGAATTAATGCCACTGTCTTCCCAACCTTTGGCGCGCAATTCAATCAATTCGAGTAAATTTAGGCGAGTCAATATTTTTAAGCGTTCGTCCTGCGACGCATTACGAAATACAACAAAAGCTCTATCTAAGGTATCCTTTGATACCGACTCTAATTGTGGTCCATGTATGCGTAAATTTTGCACCAACGTCGCCATTGCTTCCATATTATTAATACCAGATTGCAATGATATTGCGACATTCTCAATTAATTGTATCAACTCTTCAATCAGCATAAAATTATTTTTAAGCGAAGAGCGTGACTGTGATTTTAGAGGTCGAGGTGCCTCAACGTTCTTAACAGATCGTCCAATATGTGCCATAATATGTTATTTTTATTGTTTTTACTTTATTATATACTCTACGATTGATTTTTGTTTTAAGGCAATGCTCAACAGGAGTGATAAAATTGAAAATGGTGATATGCTTCGTTGTAAATAAAATAATAATTTTTTTCCTTGTATCTTTTACTCAACTACCTATGTGGTTTTTAAATGAATGTCGATCGATTCAAGTATTAAAATCGAGAAAAATATACAGACAAAAACTGTTCCTTTGGTTTATCGTTCGCACCTCCCCCTGCAAATACATAAAACAATTCGATTATTTACGTTTCTCTGCTGAAATAATTGCTTTTGGGTATTGAACATGTTTTAAATATATATTTAAGCTTGTATTAAGATCACTTTGTTTTATTACAAACATTTAATTATTGTTAATATATCGTTTTCGTCTTTACCTTTGGGTTCTTTGGACATTTGTTTAACATCCATATATATAGTATGTATATATATATATATAGTATGTATATATATATATATATATATATTTATATTATATATATATATATCTAGAAAATAAAAAAATATAAAAATAATATACATACGAAAATATTGTTACATATCTACATATTTGTTATCATTTTAAATTTAGTTTTTCAAAACTACTATCAAAAAAGCAAACACTTTCAACACTTTATCACTTTACTACTTTGCCAAATAATAAGTATTATTTTGTGATATTTAACTTCTGCACATTATTTACAGGAGCTAAATTTAAAGCAAAAAATATTTAATCAATATTACGTAAATGAAGTTCTGTTTATACATACATATGTATTTATATAAATAAAATAAAAAATTAAAATAAAAACCAAAAAAAACCCAAATTATTCTGAATTAGACAAAATTTGAACGAAACAAGATAAATTACTTATTCACTTCATTCCGAAGAAACCATTTTGCTTAACGGGCATCAATTGTCTTTAAATATCCTACAAGCTGTTGTAACTAAAAATTATCTTTATAATATTGAAAATAATTTTCGTATTAGCATTAGCCATTTTGCTAATAGATGTACCAAATTTTTTGGTATAAATTTAAAAGTAAATTATTTTTTTTTATTGAAGGTTTACAACAAAAAAACGACGCATTACGAAAAAAATAATAAAAAATAAATGCATGTGCAAGTGGTAATCTTTGAAATATGTAAGTATGTATGTATATTAAAGAAATAAATTTTGATCCCGCAACATATTCCAACTACGAAAAATTACAAAAATATTTTTTTTTCTAGATCCATAAATATTCTGAATACATACATGCATGTAAATATATATTTTTGAAAAATATATATAAATAGATACAAATGTATCTATGAACATTTGGTTTAGATATTCATATGTATATGTGTATATGGAAAAATTGCTTCTGTTTTAATATTTTCAGTTTTAATTTTGAACTATTCAATTTTTTTAAGTAGATAAATACAATTTTTATTCATAGTTCTTTATTTAAGGAACGATCGAATTACAATTTAAATTCAGACCTTTTAAAAATTTACGAATGTTCGTATGTGTTTCAGATTTAAAAAATTTCTTTCATTGCTGTTACATGGATTTTTTCGGTTCTCATATTATTGAAATCGTTTTGATTTCGCATTTGGGGTATTCATTTCTATTGTATTAAAATAGAAAAAAATGAATATGTTGCAAATACCGTTAGGGCACAACGATTAGAAAAGATCTGGGAAATATTGAAAAATGGTGTTTTTAGTAATTTTACAAAACTGCAAAACAAAAATTTATACAACTGAAGAAATCACAATTTTTGAAATCTGTTTATATTACGGTTACATATTATAAACACAAAATTTGGGGTTTTATTACAACTCTCAAAATTAATTTGTAAAGAATATATAAAAAAATTAAATTAATTAAGCCAATGCAATAATACTCTCTAAATTTTTTTTAAATTTCCATTTCTAACTAGCCAATAAAATTTCAAATATTTCTCTCAATGTACATACATGCACACATACATACAAACTTTAATACTTTTTTTCTTATTATAAAATATATTCATTCTTAAAAAGGGAATATTGCAATTGGGCGTCTTCTTTATTAATTTTTGTAATACATGGAACGATTTAACCTCCTCATATTAATAATTCTCAACAAACATAACCGTAAGATTGGATCAACGCAACAAATTTTTGTATTTGGCTCGCCCTCCATACTTGCCTTCATTCCAAAAATTGAATCATTTGTCGAGAATAGCAACAAAACAAATGCGACGATTTCAGTACTCAGTCGGCAGCGCTGTCAACAATGCAGATATTAACCAAAGAAAATAAAAAAAAAATCACACACATTCAATCCATTTTTATCACTTTTTCACGCGGAAAATCATGCTTTTTATAATATTTCCATATTCACTAGTTTGTTCATAACCTTTTAATGCTTTTCTCTAGCTTTGGATTAATTTTTGCAAAAAACTTACCAGGAATTAATTAAAATTAACTTTTCACTTAAGAAGAAAATTTAATCGACACAGAGACACCAAAGCCGTTTAGATTGATATTTACTAACGCCTCTACATTTGGTTTATTTTGTGCCCATTACAAAGTACTTGTTTTATAAGTTATTTAAACGGAGAATCAATTTATAGTTATTGACATATAAATTCTAAATTAAGTTTGAAAAAATTTAAAAATATAGTAACTGGTATATAGTACTACTCAATTTAAGGTGTTATATTTTTTTACATATATAAAGAAAACCTTTTCAAATACATTTTTTATAGGTAATCGGTGAACGTTAAAACAAATACATGCTTGCGCAACCCAAATTCATTACAAATATTAGTAGATGTGTTTCATATACAAAATAAAGAAATTGGTATTTTGTATTTCTACTATGCACCTAATTTCTAAGTTAGCAAATCTGGCTGTCATTATAATTTCACCTTGTTTATAATACCACAAGTGCACCATAAGTGCAAATGGTGGCAATCTTTTTCACACCAGCAGAGCAGCAACCGCAGCCAACTTCGTTTTGTTATGTTAAAATTATTTATCTTAATTTTGCATTTATAAAATTGCATACTGCTTCTGAAATACTGTATTTATTTCGTGATTATGTATAATGTGTATTGAAAACTTCTATTGTGTCTATAAATGAAAATATCCAAGACAAGGCGGTTACGAAAGTAACCAAACCAGTTTGCTTTATGGAATTGAAACCATTAAAACAAGACCAGAATAATATTAGTGACGAATCACAAAATAAAATAAAAAACACAAAGGCAGTTATCGATGGAAATGGTACGAAGGGAACGGAATCACTTTCCTTTAAAAAATTGAAAACATTAAAAGGCTCCCAGAATAATGCTACTGAACAAACACAACATAAAGAAAAAAATATGAAGGCAATTAGCGATGGGAATGGTGCAAAGGAAATGGGATCACTTTTCCTCAAAGAATGGAAAGCTTTAAAAGACAGACAAAATAATAATACCGAAAAATCACGAAATACACAAAAAAGTACGAAACCAAACAGATATAATTATAAAAATTTTCCTAGTAGAGAAAGCACATACTTTAATAATAGCAAACGCTGTAATAGACCTTGGGTTCCTCATCTGCAAGAATCCGCAAAATTTCTTCCTGGCAAAATTAATGTACCGGCTTTTAGCAATTTAAGCAGAATAAATAATTATAAAAATTTTTGTATCCAGTTTAACGATTGTGGAGGTATACATAATAGTATCAATTATACTGGTTCTTCCAATCTCTATAATATACCAACCAATTGTGGTAACCATTTCACCAATGAATTCAAATCCAACAAATTTAAAAATTTTCCAAATTCTGTTGGTTTAATCAACTTTTTTGGAAAAGATGGCTATATTTTGAATAGGTCCAACGTAAGTAATAATTGTGATCAGCATGACAATTTTTTCTCTTCTGATAGTATTTATGATCAAAGGGATATGATGCAAAAGCCCTTGTTACATAGCTATCCCTTTCGATACAAACAATTGTTACAAAACTTTAATGATAAATCATATTTAAATAAAGAACAAAAGCAGAAGAAAGGCAACAAAAACAGAACTGAATTAAAATCAAGCACTTGCCAGCAAGCAGAATCAGGAGAAAAGCAAAAACTGTATAGTGAGTCCAAAGTCTTTGTACCAAATCCCAAAGCAAAAATTGATGGAAAACCATACATACCGAAGCCAAAAATACCAATAGAAAATTTTGATATTACCAAAGAGGAAAAAAAGCAACAGTGGAAAAATTATCGCGAGGCTATGAAACCTTTTAAAAATCGTAATTTTTATAATGCTAAACGTGTAGTGCAACGTTTTGGAAAAAAATCGCTGAGTGAATTAAATGAGAAGGAAATAATTCGCTTGGCAAAAGCTCGCGTAGTTATGACCGCTCACAAAGCTTGTTTATCTGCGAAGTACCCAAATTACATAAAGGCTGATGATAGTACTAACTTGGGGGAATTGTACGTTCTGACGAAAAAACCTATAAACTGTTCACAGTGCGCAAAGGCGGCAAGCAATCAACTGCAAAATAGAAGTTATACATGCGAAGATTTTGAACCACATGGTCAAATTGCAGGCTTTACAGAATTCCTTGGATCTAAGTCATTGGAAGGCCCCACAGAAGGGATAATAACGCAATAATTTTTAGCAGACAAAAAAAGTCATGTTAAAGAAAATTCTAATTAGGAAAATGTATTAATTTAAATAGTTTTGATTACTTTCAAAATACATACTCGTATTATTAAACAAGGCAAACAAATTAACTCTTTTTTATAGATTCTTGTACAATCGGCAACTCTCCTAACATTTCACGCCTTTTCCTTTTTCCTGCCAATATAGCAGCTTTAAAAAGATTACAATAGAGTTCCACTGCGGATGGAGAATCGTCATTTCCAGGTACTGGATAGGTTATTAAGTTAGGGTTGCAATTAGAGTCTACTATACCCACTGTCGGTATAGCCATTTTCGCAGCATCTCTTACTGCTGTATGTTGGTTCAAAACATTATTTTGTGTGTTGAGGAAAATGCATAAATCCGGTAAACGAGTAACGGAACCGAACTGCACATTGGCATTAGTAAATAAACCTCCACGCCAAAATCGTGTGTGAGAGAATTCACCGGCCTCCATTGCCTTTTTCTCCACTAAATGAGCATTTAATGAATTACGGTTAAAGAAGCATATGATACCATCCCTAAAGGCTATATGAGCAGTTATATTTAAAGCATCGCGCAAATAGGCGGCTGTTATATCCAAGTCGAATATTAAATGACCTAGGCGGCTCCCATAAATGAAAGGAAGCATGCGTGTGTCCAAAGAACCTTCCTTATGACCATAATGTACTCTAGCATTAAATAAGTCGCGTATTGTAAATAAATTGTGCACATTGAAGTAATCAGAATGTTTTAAAATTCGCTGTTCAATTACTGTTATATCTTCCAATGCTGGTTTCGTCTCCACAGTAACCGCTGCTTCGATCTCTTGATGCATGTGGCGAATTTTAGGAATTCTGCAAACTACAAAAATAATAACATATCACGTTCGCTTATTAAGTCTTCCATGTATATTTTACCTTTCCTTAGTGATCTTGTTAACATGATTTATCAGTTTGGAACTTTCAACTTATTTCAATGAATTATTCAATTGACATTCGATAAAAAAAGTTCTGAATAATGCTGCCATATGCTACGAGCGCGAGCATGAAGTTACCATTTGCATTACATAATTATAACAGTATACTTGAAAATGAAGAGAATGAACATAATATATACTCTTATTCAATTAAATAATTGATAAAATCTCTATATTTTTTAAATTTCAATATATTTGATGGACTTCGGAGCATGTACAAAAAGGAATATATATTTGTTTTGTCTTCTGATTATTTTTCGCATGTATGTAATAAAAGTGTTAGGTTAAATTTTTGAACAATAATATTTGAATAATATAAATAAAATAAACTGTGATTTTAAATGATTTTGTATGTGTTATATGTCTTCAAAAATAAACAAATGTGTATGTTAATTTATTGACATTTACTGTGGTTAACACTATTGAGTTCTATATAGCAACCATAATTTTCTGTTACAAGTAATATTTTTAAAAATTTCCTTTATATTGTGTTATTTTTTTTATCATTAATACATACGTTTATATTTATAAGTTGTCTTGTTCTTCATTTTTCTGAATTTGATTACAGGTGCTTTTAAAATATCTAGACATTAGAAATTACGTATAAAATTCTTCTGGTGCCATCTGGTAATGAATTCGCCTTGATTGCACATCCGTCATAATACTCTTCTAGCAGCTTGCCCTATGTGGCAGGTGATAGTACTGGTTTTGTTAACAGCTGTGTTAATAGATAACGTGAATGTTGTAAATTTTTTACAATATCAAAAACTAGTTTTTTTTTATAAAAACTTATTTCTATGTTTAAAAATTTAAATACTCTAATAATGTCTTGCTGATGAATAAAACTAATGTTACAATAATATTGCAAAATATCTGTTATTTATGAACAAAAAATATTTGTGTTATTTTAATGAAGTGCAATGGCCACTAATAATAATTTGGAAACCATCGCAATAGCATCGAATTCTTCATTGAATACGGAATTTTATGATGCAGAGAGTAAAACTGATAAAGATACGTCTTGTGACTGTGAAACTTTAAAAAAATCTGCTACATCTCATAATTCTTGTGAAGTAGAATGTTACTGCGCGGACACCGAATTGGGCAAGGATCAGCTCAATCCAGATAGTAAATTCCACAGGGTATAATATAATACATTTAATTTAATAATTTTTTTCATTCACAGATTTTGATTCTATTTCGGAAAGCGATTCCTTAAGTATAATAAAAGATTCAGCTAAAAATGTTACCCAAGAACAAGCAGCGGTTGTCGCAAATAATGCCTTAAGTAAAGCCAACTCAGTTAGCGGTGAGAGTGCACTGCTTCATGATCCAGTTTGGCGTGGCCATAAAAAACATATATTTATATTGAGTGAAGCTGGAAAACCTATTTACTCCTTAAATGGCAGTGAAGATAAGTTAGCAATTTTGTTTGGCATTATACAGGCTCTGGTCAGTTTTGTAGAAAATACTCAAGATGTTTTAACATCAATTCATGCTCGTGGAATACAGTTTGTTTTTATGATTAAAAGCCATCTGATATTAGTAGCTGCATCAAGATCAAATATGAGTGTAAAACAGTTGCAAATGCAATTAAAGTGAGTATTAGATATATTCAGAAAATAGTAAATCAACAAATTTAATAATAGAAAATATTGATAATTTAATAAGCTTGTAGTACTTATACAAGTAGATTAGTACTTGTACTATACCCCTTTTCAGCTGAAGAAAAATAATTTATTATCTTAGTATTCAAATGCATTGCTTATTAAAGTGCTTATATCTTGAATTAATACATATCAATCAATGTCTATTTCATTAAAAAAATTAATATTCTGATGAATTTCAGTGAATTTCTGAAATTAAGCAGTTGATTGATTTACCTGCAATGAATGAATGTTTGCAAATATGCTGTTTTGCGTTTTATACCATAGTCTTTTATATATTTCAGTAGAATACTATATCTTATATTAAACCTTGGCCACGAAGAAAAACTGATTTAAAAAAGTGATACAAATATTTAAATGAAAAACCACATTTCAGAAGTTTACTCCTTCCTCTCCTTTTACATTTCTCAAATAATAAATAAATATTATGAATAATAAGATCTTTTGAGAAGTTTAGGATAGATTGCACATCATACAAATAAGCTTACAAAACACATTTCCAATATAAGCACGTATAAAGAACTGTTTGCTAGAAAGCCTCTATTTAATCTGTAAATGTATGGATGCAAATTTATCAAAAAAAGAAAGCTGTAATTTTCCAAATTTTACTCTTTGAAAATTACACTTTATTTTCGTATAATTTCGTCTATTGACTGATTTTCTCTTTAGATAGAAATTTATAAATTGGTTCCTTTAAATACAGAAAATTTTTGGAAATCAAAAAAAATTAGTAAATATTTTTTATTCTCATTTCAGCGATGTGCACAATCAAATTTTGTCTACTCTCACCTTCACCCAACTATCAAAAATTTTCCAACATAGAAAAAATTTTGATCTTCGACGTCTACTGGAAGGAAGCGAACGCTTAATAAATAATTTATTATTAAATGACAGCAGTAATAAGAAATTAACAAATGACGTTTTCACTTTCCTTACTAATTCAATAAGATGTTTGCCTTTGTCGGCATCGTCACGGTCGAGCATAGTTAGTGCGATTAAAGATAATTGCGGTAAAATTAAAAATTTAGTGTTTGCTATATTGATAGCAAAAAATCATTTAATATGCTTAGTTCGTATGAAAAAGTATTCAATTCATCAAACGGATTTAAGGTAAGACGCAATTATTTTTTTTATTTATTTATTACAATAATTAGTCGATTCCAAATGGCTATATACACAATGTTATTATGTGAAAAATCTTTTCTTTTTATTTTCTTTTTAATTGTAAATTTTTCTAAAAAAAAATTAATAGATTGCATGATTTATAAATTAAAATTACTGAAATAAGTTGCGAATTGCAGATCCTTTTATAACCATAAACACCATTTTGCTTTCGTGATTTCCTCTACATATATATATCATCAATAATGATTAAGTTCGTTCATACCTAATTATCAATATTTTTAATGTGTTTTCTATGTAAATGTAATTTTTTTCAGATTAATTTTCAATTTAATCGATAGCACTGAATCATTCAAAACTTCTGAAAATTGGACCCCCATATGCTTGCCGAAATTTAATATGAATGGTTATTTACATGCTCATGTCTCATATTTAAAAGAAGAATGTTCAGCTTGTCTTCTATTACTCACCGTTGATCGCGATGATTTCTTTATTCTATCAGCTGCAAAAAAGGCGATTACTGAAAAACTTACGCGGTCTCAATGCCTCGAAGTCATAAATGAATCAGTGGAGCATATTACAAATCCTAAATTTCAATTGAATGCTCAAAATATTGGCATACCCGAATTAAGGCATTTCATTTACAAACCGAAAAATACTGCTCAAGTTTTGTGTTCTGAGCTGGTGCCGCCATACACATCAATAGAGGAATTTGAACGTTTAGAAATTATTTACTGTGATCTGTTGGAACGTGTTCATCATTCAGCCAGACCCCTGAAATTAATATTTCAAGCTAAGAGCAGCGAAGTTCTATTGGCGTGGTCTACAGCGACATATGAACTTTACGCCGTGTTCGAGCCATTGACTAAGAAAAGCGTTGTCATTAAAAATGTTGACAAATTAATTAAATGGATTGATAAGGAATATGATACTTATTTTATAAGAACCCATCCAACATTTTGATTATTGTGTTAATGATGGTTATTTGCAGCTCTATAGTGCAACAAGTATTCGTTTACAATGAAAGCTGTTAAAGTTATTTCAATATTTTCAATTAAAAGTTTGATCTGTCATTGCAATTTACTATACTATGGCTGTCCATACTACGGAATTGTTTTTAATAACAATTATTATAGATTATAATAAAAAGTAAGTTTACATGAGTGTGTATACTTAATTAGTATTTTAAATAAAAGTTGTAAATATTAATCTATAACAGATATTTTAATTCCATATTTTTCAACTGTTACTTTATAATTTTTACTTTATAATTGTCTTCTTTTAAATTTCAGCAATAGGTTCTTTTCTTACTTATTTGTTGTTAACAATATTTCGTCAGTCGTTAAAAAGTTCCTTCAGGCAATTATTATAATTAAATTGAAAAAAATGCCATAAATTTAAAAAAGAAGACTTAATCAAAAAATTTAAAAAAATGTTGAATAATCTTGAATAAAACTATTTAATATGTTATATATAAATTTTAGCGAAACGGATTGGATCGTGAAGGGCTTGTAAGTCGGCATAAAATTTACATGTTTGAAGTGCAAAAAAATTCATGCCTTCGTATTTCATGCTGTACGGGGATCAAATAACTTTACTTTAGAAGTAGTAACTCGAAAAGAGATCTTTGGCCTGTAGTAGTGGAAACAAATGTAAATAATAAAAATATTTTTGCTATGACGAGTAAGAAAATTTATAACAAAAATTACAATTGAAATTAAATCGCCATTTTTCCAAAGTACTATCTTTAGCAACCATGTAGTATGTGTTTGTGTCAAAAAGCTCATTTTCGTTTTTCTAAGCTTTCCACAACCGTAATTGACTCAAACGTTTTAAAAGTGTGTGTACTCACCTTAATGTCAGTTGGGTTCAGGATTTACTACAAAATGGTTGTTATCAACTGAAAAAGTGTACATGACAATAAAATAAATTGAAAGAATTTGCGATGGAAATAAGCAAAAAGCAAAAATAATTTATATACATACACATACATAAATGCATATATATCTATAAATTTGCCATTAAAAATAAAAGTGTTCTAATAAAGAGTTTAACCATGGAGTGAGATAAATAAGTTCATATGCATATTTTATATAGCAAAAGTAAATTCCGAATTTAATTAAAAAAAGAAAAAAAATACATGCAAAAAAAGTGTTAAAATTGTGTACCAAAAGAAAAATATTTGTAAGAAAAATTACTTTTATCCTAATCAAATCTACACAGTTTTAGCAAGCTGGTCTACAAATAATTTTTGTATGTTTTAGAAAAAGTAGAATGTTGTCTGTGTATCTTTCTAAGTGTAGGTGAGTTAATAATTTTTTAATGATATTTTGCAAATTTGGCAATAATTCTGAATTTAGGACTTGCGATAAATACACACATATATACTTTCTTATCCTTATTGTTCCTTGCTTCCATATATATATACATGCATGCACACATGCATATATACATGGATAGCATGTTATAGCACTCATACATCCATTAACAGGTTAAACATGGAAGAAACGCTGTAAGATGTATGCATGTATCTGCTTTTTTTTATTAGTACCTTTTCATAAACGTTGCCAGAGAGAGCGTTTAGGTTTGTCGCTTATTCCTTGGTTGAACACTTTTACAAAAACTTTCTTTCTTCAATAAAATTTTTAAAGTTGCAAATAAATGAAATCAAAATGAAAATATTTTAGACAAATTTAATCTCTCTCTAATAATATTATAAAGCTAAAGGATAATTGCACAGCCTCCAATTGCCATCTTAAAAACTTCACTTTATGATACTATGCTACCAACTTAATAATTTACAATTGTTAATAAATGTTAGCTGCACGGAGGAATATTAACTAGTTAACTATTATAGATGAATTTTATTTAACTTCGTTCACCAGGATTTTCTATTTTGATTGAAAATTATCAACCAATTCTTACCGTTTTCAGCGGTTTATGGATAATTTTTTTATATACCTTCTCATATGTACATATGTATATTGTGGAGAAAAAAAAAAAGAATAGCCATTTTTGTATTGTTTAAAAATCGATCGAATAAAAATTACATTTTTAAAAATTCCAGGGCCTAACACCATTTTTAGGAAAACGAATATTTGTTTGCTTTATTAATTGTAAATATATAACAAAGTTTTTCAAAAACATAAAACAAACGAGGAAAAATAATAACTCAAGTTTTGTATTCAAGACAGACTTTTCAAAGCCTGAAACTATTTTCACAAAAAGAGATGGATAAAATAATTCTGATGTCGAAAATAGAAAAAAAATGTAATGTATCAAAATCTCCTAACAACAAACGATAACCAAATAAATCTAAATACATGTGTGGACATAC
The DNA here is from genome assembly GCA_963402855.1 of Ormia ochracea. Taxonomy (NCBI): domain Eukaryota; kingdom Metazoa; phylum Arthropoda; class Insecta; order Diptera; family Tachinidae; genus Ormia; species Ormia ochracea. The sequence continues at coordinate 49,217,095 of OY727108.1, forward strand.
AAGCGTAAATAACTAAACGGAAATACACAGTCGATACAATGGCGGTCTGTTCGTTCTTAAGTTTACCGGTGGGCATACAGGCATGTTTCCTTTGCAAAATGTCGTAGCTGAATGTTATCATTTAATACAATATAATATTTATTATCATCTCAACCATTTGCCTTAATACTGATCAAAGTTAGAATTCGTTTTTTAAATAGTTCATATATTTCTTGTGTGTAAACACTATCCGTAAAAATAGTTAGGAATTTATTGGGTTGTTTGAAAGGCATTACACCATAAATACATAAGGGTTTCATGACATGTTTAAACATTTCAGATCAAGAATATTCAAAAAAGATATCATTTTATGAGCGAGGGTAAACAAAAATTCAAAATGTGTCGAATAGTATTTTCCATCTCTGACATTTGCATTATTTTTTAATTTATGCATGCTCAAATAAATAAATCCATTCTTACATGCAAATACATACTTAATATGGCCACATTTTTCGCATATGCTTTCATTAGATTTCTTTTTCTCTTCCTAAGGCAGACGACGTTTGTCGTAAGAGGAGTTGTTTTATGTTTTCATGCACACATATACATATAGACATTCATACCTACCTATGTTAAGTACGTTAAGTATTCGCAGCTGTAAATCAGTTTTATTCATAGTTTTTTGTTTTTTTTTGCGCGCTTTTGCTTTTTAAAAGCTCTTGCTCTCCCTCTCTTGCAAATGCACAATAAATTCAATACACTCATATTCTCTTGGTTTCGTTTAGTATCCTTTTTTGGGAACACTGACGTTTTGTGTTCATACCAGAAATACTTACCAGCGCTGTCAACTATTTATAAATAGAATGTGTTGTCCATCCCCTTTTAAACGCGCTAAAAAGCAATTCACTGGAAAAAGTAAAAAGCCTATTTTTATAAAAATTGAAGTACTCGTATATGGATCGCTACATAATACAATATTATTTAAGCTGTTGAAATAAAATGCAGTACATGTTTTGAAGTTTGCTCTTAATGCATTATTTGCTTAGAGATGTTTGATTAGAAATATATTATAATAAAGAAAATGACAACTGATACAAAAAATATCCACTAAATTCAAGTAACAACTTTTTAAAGGTGCAATTTTTATAAAAATTTTGTATCCAATTTTTTTTCTGTAGCTGATGTTTTATTTTGTGAGAAATCAATTTTTACTCAATCAAACTTTTTTAACGACGTTATAAAAAACCGCTCTTTGACTTGGCTGTGGCTTCTGGTCTTTCTTTAACAATTTGTCTATAAATGTTATAAAAGCCTTGATATTCATGCCAAGTATAAAATTTACTTACACTTGAGTGCACTTTGCTGTGGTTTTATATAACTACAGTAGGATACCGAAAAAGTCTATTTTTTAATGAAAAACTTGCGTTTTTGTTGCTCTTATATGTTTATTTTATGTTTTTAAATATTTAAAATATATACATGTTTGCTAAAAATAGAGGAAAAAGTTTTTTTCGATTTTTGGGAAAATTTTCAATTTTCGATAAGGGTATACGGAAAAAAGCGGTAATATGACAAGTTCAGCATTAAAAACCATATAAAAAGGTTTTATCAAGAAAAAGCGCTAATATGGAAAGAAGCGCTAATTTGACTAAGGTAGCTACCTTATGAAAATCTCAATTTTTTATTTTCGTGAGTTACCAGCAAATAATAAAGAAATATGCCCGAATTCTAAGACATAAAATCAACTAGAAAAAATAATATAAACCCAAGTTCAGCATTAAAAACCATATGAAAAGGTTTTATCAAGAAAAAGCGCTAATATGGAAAGAAGCGCTAATTTGACTAAGATAGCTACCTTATGAAAATCTCAATTTTTTATTTTCCTGAGTTACCAGCAAATAATAAAGAAATATGCCCGAATTCTAAGACATAAAATCAATTAGAAAAAGTAATATAAACCCAAGTTCAGCATTAAAAACCATATAAAAAGTGTTTATCAAGAAAAAGCGCTAATATGGAAAGAAGCGCTAATTTGAGTATGAAAATTATGAAAATCTTAATTTTTTATTTTCCTGAGTTACCAGCAAATAATAAAGAAATATGCCCGAATTCTAAGACATAAAATCAATTAGAAAAAGTAATATAAACCCAAGTTCAGCATTAAAAACCATATAAAAAGTGTTTATCAAGAAAAAACGCTAATATGGAAAGAAGCGCTAATTTGAGTAAGGTAGCTACCTTATGAAAATCTCAATTTTTTATTTTCCTGAGTTAAATATACTTAAAAAATATTTGATACATGGGATAAAAAGTTTCCTATACGATGAAAAAATAAAGCCGAAAAATAGAATATATTTTCATTTGCCACTGTTTGTAATAGCTAATTTATAATTGATTATTGTCTTTTTATTATATTCCTTTGCAGATGATCTCATCTATAAATTTTAAGACTTTAGCAAAAGAGATATATTTTGTTTTTAATTTCTAAAAACGAAATTGCATTTATTACTATTCTTTTCTCAACTTTGGCAAAGAAAAACACTAAAAGCAACAACTATAGTAGAAATTCTCTAAAGAAAGAAATGGGAGTGAGAAAAGGACACTGCATGATTACAGCTGCAAAACAATTACGACAGACCCATCGAAAATGTCATCATAGACAATCGCGTATGAAAGCAAAAGTAGCAGAAAAAGTAATACCATATAAAACTAGAGCAGGTAATAATGTGGAACAACAAATCAAGAATCTTAAGTGTACTGCAAAACAGCAACGAAAACGCCAAAAACTATTTCAAATCCAAAGTGGCCAACAGGAGAAATTTATAAGGAGTACCACAAAATATGAAACGGTACAAGAGAGGAAATATTTAAAAGCCAGGAGAAACTATAATACTGTGCCATTAAAGCAAAAACAACAAAAACGTGCAGATGTCACAATCTTTGCTTTTTTAATAGCTTGCAATAAACCAGCGAGTATTAACGAAAATAGCTTCAGACGTTTGTGGACTCTTTTTTTAGTAAGTCTTATCTGGCTTACGACCTGGAGTGGGTCTGCCTTGAACTTAACACATCAAAATCATAGATCATTTTTGTTGCCTTCCGTTGCTTCTATGGCATCTCTAGCATTGTATCACACATCATTGGTAGCACCAGCAGCTGCTGATGTTTATGAGCCTCCGATTGAATATCATCACAGTATTAACGATGTAGAGGAATCGGATGGCATGGTGGTGGAAGATATTGATGTCAATAGCAATGAACAACAGTTGTTGGCTTATTATAAAAAAGCTCAGAAAGAACACGAAGCATTGAAAAGACAACAGCAGCAGCAGCAGCAGCGTCATCATCATCAAGAACGCGACATTAAAAGAAACAATATGTTGCAAACACAGCAGCAAATAGATTTTAATGATGTTGTGCCCACAGCTGATGTCATCTCAACATTAGATGCTTTGGAGACGATATCAAAGAGAAAAAGTACTGCCGCCAAACGTAGCACATTAAAACATATTCCTACGTTTTCCACGTCCACATCTGGTCCTAAGGCGTTACCAACAACGGCTTCAACTACTACAACATCAACTGCCAGCAGCGATGAGAAATGTGAAGCTAAAGTCTTGGACGAAGTGCCAGCTGAACCAGTAAGTGATTATCTTAATTTATTATAATAACTCACATGTAATTTTAAAAGGGAAAAACTAAGCAAGCCCACTTTTTTCCGACACGACTTATATTATATTGTAGTTATCTTATATCTTCTACATATTTTATATATCGTATATATGTTATAAATCTTATATATCTTCTATACTATATTATGTATGGCTTGCCTTGAGGATAAACAATTTAACTTTTTTTCAAATTGACCTGTAAGATTCGTTAAACGTTAGCATTCCGTTGTAGATCGTTGGTGGCTCTTTCTTGAGGTGTCTATTTTGAATCTTCGTCTTCTGTGTAGTCTGTCTTTGTACTGACAACTAACTGCTTGCATAATTCTAGCAGAAGTGTCAGTTGATATACATATATGGTTAATACTTAATGCATTGACTTTATATGGAAGACTGTTAGGCTTTAAGTTTATAAATTGTAATATGAGTATTTGACGAAATATTAGTTGTCTTTGTTGTTGTAGTTACTGTTCAAATTATGGCCGTGGTAGTTGTTCCAGTAATTTAGTTTTTATTAACTGGTTAATTATATAAAAAACTAAAAAAAAAATTTATTTCTGAAATATGTGCAATATACAATATATATCTATAATAATCAAGTAATTTATACTTGAAGTTATTAAAAATTTAAATGGCAATAAGGAAAACCGGAAACAAATTAAGTAAAGCTGCAAGCATAATTTCGCATAGAAGTTCGCATATAATGCCAATTTTTAATATACAAATCAAACTAGTGATACTCAACTAGAAATTACCACTATTCGCGTGATAAAAGGTATTCAAGGAAGTGGCTTGAACCGTGATAATTTTCACAACTTATTCATAATTATTCATATTAATCATGTATATAAATTCAGCTTTATATACATATATAAGAATATAAGTATGCATGTGTGTGCCAAGCCATTGTTACGCATACGGGTCGGTCTACTGTTGCTGTTAAATAATTTTCACTGCACATTTACATATTTGATGTATGCCCTCAATTTTGCCCAAAAATTTTATTTGTTTTGTTAATAAATTGATTTACATGCTTCTATACTTGTCGTATATAACTTATAAAATGCTAATGGGCACTATGAAATTATAAACATAATAAGTTAATAAGATTATGTAAACAACACCATAAACACAGCACACAACACACAAAAAAGGATAATAAAACTATAAAATAATTTGTTTTGCACATGTGTTCGTATGCATATGCATATGTGTGTGGTAGTGTGTGTGTTGCTGTGTGTAGTACATAACTTTAGCTTATTATACTGCCGGCAAACACAAACAAAGTATTCTATTATCAAGGATAAAATAAACACATAAAGGATACAAAACAAAAAAAAAACAAGAATAAATTGAAATAAGAAAACTCCTTAAAACAAGTCAGAAAATCTAAATTCGTGTAAAAATTGTTTTGCATTAAATAAATTTTATTTAAGAATAATAAATCTTATTGAAATAAGTTCCAATAATATGAAAAATTTATTAATCTTTAAGTTCCTTATAAGTGTTTATTCTAATACCAAATGGTGATGCCAGGCTGGTGCAAGGTAGTGTATATTTTTTAGTGAAAATCGCCAATTTTTAAATACTTTAATGCAAATGTGTTCTTTTAAAAATATGCAACTTGACATTTTTTATAAAAAGTCTATACAATGCAGATGAAGAACCACATTATGCAGTCTTTATAAGATAAATAAAAAATTTTACATCTTGGGAAATATTCATTGAGCCCACTAAGATATTTTTGGAAAAATTTGGAAAATTTTATTTTACTTAAAAAAAAAGTTTGCTAAATTACTCAATTATGGACCTCATAATTTTGCATAACAATTGTAATATAACACTTTTCACTTTATTTTAAAAATTTAGTATACCTGATAAATAAAACGAGAAATTCCACAATATGAAAATTATAGTTTAAAAACGCATACACTTTCAGAAAACAATGATGTCTGGAACTTTAACAATTCTATAAAACAAAAGAAAAAAAGGAAAAATGTGCATTCATGCTCATAACTATGTTTATTTTATTTGTTTGTTGGTCGAAAAATAAACCCGCCATATTTATGTTTATATTCATTGCTATGACATCATATTGATTAATAATGAGGGAAAACGGAAATAAATATATATTTGCCTTCTTAGCAACCAGAAATAGCATGTGATAAATAAAACAATAATAAAAATTTCACAAATATTCATTTATTTAATTGATACTCTTATATACTACATACATCCGTACAGTAGAATCGCCCATGACTTAACATGCGTTTAGATAAATTTCTCAATTTTTATTATTCACACTTTAAAAAATTAACTTATTAAGTTAACAATGGTTAGTATTGATGAAAGTATTGATGAAATTACAAATTTAAGTAGTCATTAAATTAAGAGACTTATGAGTATAATATTGTGCAATACGTAATAAAATGTCCTAGAAAAGCGCAAGTAAAATGTTTCTTAAAATCGGTTATCAAGAAAAATAGAAAAATATTCACCTCGAAAGCAGTAGAAACCTTTCATTATTTCATAACATGGTTCGAAAATAATAACAAAATCTCAAGCCGCCTAAAATCAGTCTGTACAAATAAATCTGTATTCAGTTTCTGAGCACAAAATTGCTCAAGATGGTATATTGATGGAGGTATAAGCTGCAATATTGTTGAAACAATTACGTTTGCTATTATACAGTTTTTCATTTCAATAGTCGTTAAAGAAAAGTTAAGCTAACTACTTGTAACATTTCGGTTATCTTTTTCGAGGTTTTACTGTTTCACATGCACATGAAGTGCATCCCTTTTAATATAACATACACGTTTAGTGCTAATTTTTACACATTTGCATATTTTAGAAATATTTTTGAATTTATATCTTCCAGTCCCTCCATTGTTAATTACATTGAAGTAAAAAAAAGGAAAATGTACACACATATGGAACTATTTGTTTACACAGAATAACAAAAAAAAAATAAATAAATAAATAAAATGTCAAAGAAATAACGTTTAAATTGCCTGATTTGTTACCATTCCAGTCTGTCTGAATGCTAGTTGCTTATGCAAATGCCGAATACACGTTTAATAATTTATTTATTAATTAAAAAGTTTGTGAATTGGCTTTAAAATTTTAAATCTAAATTAAAGAAAATTTACTTTGTTAGCTGTCGTTCAGAAAATTTTCTTAAAACTCTAACTTTATTTAAACATTTTACATAAAAAATCTTCATTTTTCTTACTTATGTAACAGTTCCATTTTAAAAATCGCTTGCAATGCAGCATACGGCAGTTACATTAAATTATTTATTCTGGTTATGAATGAATTGTTATAGCATTTAGTATGTTTCATTTTATTTAAAATCTGCTTTAATTTCGTGGTTTGTTATAATGACGAAGTAAAGTACGAGTTAAGTTTAACAACTACATGTAAGCAAACACCAGCTGGTACACAGAGCAAAATGTGCCTAGTAGTTACTTAATAAAATAGAAAAAAATTTACAAGATATCTCTATGGTTTTTTCTTCAAGAAGAACATCTTATTAATTTCATAGGGAAAACCTTTTTGAAAAAATCAAGAAGAAAACTTATAGATTTTATTAAGTTTTCTTCTTGATTTTATGTGTTTTCCTTCTTGATAAAATTAATAAGATTTACCACATAAAAATCCCTTTATATAGGAATATATATAGGAATAGCATAGGAATCCCTTTAAAAAAATCTTCGCTTCTTTCTGCTGGGATATCCCTTTGCCTAAAAACGTTTCATAGAGAAAATCTTCTTGATTCTAGGAGGCAGTTTTTGCTCTGTGTAAAGCAATTCCATACTTATTACGATATAAATCCCTTTTTTTGGATTTAAAAAGGAAACCACAAACTTAAATGCAATCGTAAGTATACAATAGTCTCCACAAATTTTTATATGGCCGTTGCGCTAAACCAAGAATAAATTGACAGTGAAATATTTTGTAATTAAATATGAGAATTTTTGCATAAGCAACGATTTGTTTAGTGTTCCAATAATTTAAATTCTTTTACTTAAAATCAGCAAGATGACTATTTTCATTTAATGCGAGTATGCTACAACCATGTATTTCGACATGCACACATACACGTACGTTGTACGCCCATTTGCTTTTAGATATTTTAAAATTTCTCACGTCGATTTATTTTCCTATTTCTTAAGCTTTCTTGTTAAATGGTTCCCTTTTTGTTTTTGTTTATATCTTTGTTGTGTTAAAAACTAAAAGTGTTCTTCTCTTTGCATTTCCGAGGAGTGATGTGTCCTTAAAATGTTTCAAATGTGTTTATAACAATATAAGTAACTGTGTCAAATAGTTAAACAGTTTTACTCTCCTTTTCAATACGACCAAATGCACACACATACGTAGGGCCATATAACGAACATGCAGCCATCCATTCATCCACTCAATCCATTACATGCCATAAAACACCAAAAATCTTTAAAATAAAGTTCAAAAGTGCTTGACATTTTTTTCTTGTATTTAATTTTTTTTTTTTTTTTTTTTGTATGTTGCTACGAGCAAAGTGTATGCGATGGTAAATGCATTTAGCGTGAAATGAAAAATTAATATGTAAAAAAGCAAAATATTTAGTTCATCCTTTGAAAATTCTTTACATGCCCCACACAAATGCATAAGTATATGTGAATGGTTGATTTGCATATGCAACATGCTACACACTATGGTGGGAGGAATTTTGGAATACATAGATTTGAACACACTTATCAACGTTATTAGATATACGTACATGTATATAGTATATATACGTAAAGAAATTTGATATAAAAAGCGATATGAAATAAATGGCAAATTTTTCTTTGAAGCAAAGGCAACTTTTTTTCTTTCTTCAAAACTTTTGTTACAGTTGAGATCAAAATGCAGACTGAATCATACTTTGCTAAATAATAAATTATATTGCGTAACGTTTTCTAAAATTAGCCATAACAAAATAAGCGAATTACATATTTCACTACGTTGAAATGAGCATGGCAAACTCTTAGTCAAACATCATTACAATTATAGCTTAAATGACTTACACTCGAAAAAATTATGAAGTAAAAATCAAATTTCAGAGAAAATACAATTTTTGAAAGAAAGAACACTTTTGCAAGTCTAAGTAAATATTTAGCAATACGTGATAGAAAATAATTATCTAAATGTCAGTAAAGTTGTTTTCAAACTATAAAGTTATAGAATATTTTGTAAAAATCTTTATTTTACCATCCCTAATTAATAAACAAATAACTTTTAATACATAAAATAGACATGAAGAATGGGAATGAAGGTATTGCTACCTAATTGTTCTACAAGTTCTGTTTGAAATTACAGTGAAACTTGATTGAGCGATGAGTATCATGATACTCTATATCAGCTCGCCTGATAAGCTTAATTTAAAAAGCAATATTCGTTTGAATAAAAAGTATTCGATATTATTGAAATTAATGATAGATTTTTACATTTCGAAAAATTTTGTCAGTTAATATAAACCATGAACGCATTATACAAATTTATTTAAATTAATTTAAATTTTTTAATTTAAATTTTTTAATTTAAATTTTTTAATTTAAATTTTTTAATTACAATTTTTATACCCTTCTCCAAAAAGGATGGAAGGGTATAAATAAGTTTGATATAGGGGATGCAATTTCAATAAATATTGATTTCCGACCATATAAAGTATATATATTCTGGATCGTTATAAGAAGGGGAGTATTTCGTCTGTCCGTCTGTCTGTCTGTCTGTCTGTCTGTCTGTCCTCATTTCCTTCCGGTAATTTTGTTGCGCTCAAAATTGACCTTAAATTTTGTCTAAAATCAAAAATTTTTTTACCTATCTGTTCTAATTTCTTTCAAAAGTACCACTTATAAAAAAAAGCAAAATCGGCCGATAAATAAAAAAAATATAGCCAAAAAATAATTTCATATATTTATATGAAGAAAATGCAAAAAATCCACGCTGAGTAACAAACCAAGAGCATGTGTATTGACAAGCACGTCTACGTTTGCAGCCAAACTTGCTGTTAAAATTTCACTATAAAGTTGGGTAGATAAACGACTATTTTTTCATAATTTTACCCTTTTTGAACGACATATGTGCTATATTTTTTTTTTTTGAGTATATTTGTAAAGCAACGGAGCCACTGGGGATCCGTGGCGGGATGCTTATGTATATGAATAGAAAATTTTTGTTTTTGTTTTTGTTTTTTGTTTTTGTTGTAGCAAACGCAAATTCATTTGGTGGTGGTTTTGTTTGTGTTTACTTTTATGTGTTTGCAATACGATTGTATAGTATTCTGGCATATGAAGTGTTTTTTTGCCATCATAGTTTTCTTAAGCATTTTTGTACATGCATGCACACAGTGTTGCAAAAATTTCTCCAACTATATATAGCTATTGTGTTTCGATTGCCTGCGATATGGAGCCATGAGAGCCTCCGTGGAGCTGTTATCAATGGAGATCTTGAATTTGGTGGGTGGCGTCGCAAAGAATTCCTAGCGCTGCAGAGAGCAGCAAAAAGAGAAAGAAAGGTAATCTTAGAAAGTAGTAATCGGTGAACACCTCCACACGAAGTAATACTATGACGATATGGGTACGTTTTTAAGTTCTTCTTTATGTTGCTTATTTTTTGAGAGAACATATCCATGGAGAAGGGTATAGAAGATTCGGCACAGTCGAATATAGCACTTTTACTTGTTTAATTTAAATTTATATTATAACAATAGAGGAAGGTGAGATTTTTTTTCGTTCTTATTTCATTAAAAAACATATAAAGTATGAGAAATTATGTACAAACATATGTGTATGGGAGCATATTAATTTTTCAATATGTCCTACTGTGCAGGCATAACGACACTTTGTGCATGTATTTGTTAGAATACAAGATCCGTATGAATAGCATAAATAAAACTCCCAAAGAAACTGAACATTATTTGCGGTTCAAAGCAAAAGAAAAACCAAAAAATTATTGCACAAGCTCGCATCAAATAGCCGTCATATTGACAATGATGACATTCACATTTTATGTTATTTTGAAACAATAACGGAATATGAAAAATTTAATATTTTAGCAAGGCTGACTCAATTTTTATGTCTGAGATTTTAATAAAATGTTGTGCGTTGTAGATAAAGTTTCTATTTAATTAATTCGGGTCGGTTGTGAAAAATAGAAATTGGCCGATTCAAAGCAAAATTTCATATTGTACAATGGCGCATGCAGTACTTGGGAAGGTGTGTGTATGTATGCACTCGTATACAGTATAAGCGAGTGAGTTTTAATTTCTTTACAGTTTCATAAAGAGTCGTAAGAGTTTTCCTCTTGCTCTTCTGGTTTTAGCATCTTTTTCTGGCTGGCTTATATATGTGTGCACACCCACGTGCACCTACACGTGCACCTACCACATACAAAAGTAAAATGGCGAATAACTTAAAATTGGATCTCAAAAATTAGCATGCCTGCTTGTGATATGCTTTATCAAAACCCAATTTTCGACGTATGAAAATTGATGAAGATTATGGTGACAAACCATACAGTTTACTTAAGTCCTTTCAGGCATCCGCAAATGTGTACTGAGGTGTGTGTGTATGTAAATGCAAATGCATGTCAAACACTTACTAATATGTATTTTAAGAACAAATTGAATTGGATTATATTAAAATGTTAAACGATGAATGTATTACAGAATTTTGTAGCAACAAGTTGTGAAAATAAATAGAAAAGTTAAATAAATTGTTAAGTGAATTTAGTCTTTGGCCTTGTCTATCATTGTCGTTGTGACACAGTAGGTAACATTGTTTAAGCCATACTTATTATATGACATGTTGAACTGTACTTCTGGCAGAACCATGCATATGCAGAAACCTCTTTGCTATTTTGAAGTTTTCGTTATCAAATAAAATTCGGACATGGAAGAAAAATCTGAAATATGCTTTTTTTGTATTAGCAAGTTGACATTTATATATATGCTAGATCCATTTTAATACATATTAATATAATATACTGAAGTGAATTTTTTTAAATCACATAAATTAGATAAATTAAACTATTTTTTATTATATTTATTCCTTGTGTAGTAACGGGCATTCCATTTTTTTGTCTTCTTTTATTGCAGTACTACGATTTTTCTGATGTTGCGGAAGATGCAGCTAGACAATTTACTGACTTTTTGGCTAGTAAATTTTCCACAAACCCACCTGTCGTTATTACCGAGGAAATTCGGGACGAAGTTAGACGTAAGGCTAATGGTATTGCAACGTATGCTCTGAACGAAGACGAAAATTTGTTAGCATTTGCTTTAGCAGCACCCAGCATACACACGGTTGTGGTAAAATTTCGCGAAAATGTAACTGTAAGTGTATGAAAAAGTAATGAGTAAAACATATGAAAAAGAAACATTCTGTGTATTATGAGAGAAAAGACAAACCATTGTGAAGAATTTTTTAAAATTATGAAATTTAATACAGAGTTTTCGTTTGACTTTATTAATAGAAATTATAGATAATAATGGTAAAAGGTAGAGAACTGGCTGAATGTGTTGTCATGATTTTACAATGTCGTTATCCACATCTCCACAACTTCTACTAGTTCATTGAATGAGCAATTTAATTTGTCAGCATGACCAGCAAAGGTGTAGTACGCTCCCTTAGGTCCACAATCATTCGAAGCTCCTGTCTACATACTTCCATTATTATAGTAGTATAATACTGGAGTATCCATATATACATTATATACTATACTATACTATTATATACTATACATTAGTACTATTATATACTATACATTAGTATAGTATATACTTTTAAAATAATTTGCCAACTCTATGAAATCTTCTCGACGAGAGTGGAACACTCTCCGCTTCCCTCATATGTCTGATGGCTTGTGTGTGCATACGAATGTGTGGTGTATTGTTTTTATTACTCATAACACTTTAGACACAAACCACTACAAAGCAACGGTAATGGCTCATCGATACGTATGAGTAATAAAAATGTTATATCAAGTGCTGTTACGTTCCTCATACGCCTGTATGACTAAAGAAACATTTTTATTTACATACCAGTTTGCGTGCACGAGTATGTACATTTTTCATTGCACCAAATTTTACGAATTTGTCAAAAAATATTTCACCATAAAAGAAATGTGTATCATTTGATTTATTTAATGCATACCATATACGTATCGCTATATTAAAGGCAATTGACGGTAATTGAAGTTTTTTCAAAACTTAACTGTGTGATTGAACATATAGGAATTATATATCTATTAATTCAATACTATGAGTATATGAAATAGAAACCAAAGTAACATTTTTTAAACCAAACCTTTAAAAATTATTATTATATTAGTATTGATGATATGAGGTTTGGAATATCAATCAAATACGGAAGATAAAGCATCAGTTAATCCGAAAGATATTCATAACGCAGTAGACTTGATGAGATAAATAGTTGGAGAAAATATTTCGAAAACTATCATTATGCAAATAGATTTCCAGACTCTCTCAACATGGGAAAGAAAACAAATTCAAATCGCTCCGAACAGATTAAACAAAACGAAATCAAAAGTGTATAATTAATAAACCTTTTTGAATTGCTGTTAGCTTTGTCGAGATTATACTGTAGATTAAAAATATGCTTTTTTCGATAGCATTTGAAAATCACAATGAAATAATCACTTATACATAATAAACAAATATAACATATTTCTTCACCTTTAGTGTGTTATATGTTGTTTTGCATTTTAGACGACGATATGTGGGTGATATTTTTTTAGGACTGCAAAGTGTTTGATTTAATGAAAATTGTAATGAAATTTTTTTTTGTTATAGATACCGCTGGATGAAGTGCACAATCGTGGGTTTTTAGGTTCCTATTGGCGTGAGCTCGGCTATGCCTGGAATAGCACCGACGGTGCACAGGAATGGGGTGCACCATTTCGCGACTGTAACCTTCTGGTAGGTAGATGGTTGTGGCCATTTCGTATATCTTTTGCAGAATCGAAATTTAAGTAAGTTACTTTACAATGCCATGTTGATGTACTTGATCCACAAACATGTTTCTATTTTAAATATTTTAAAACAGAATTGTGGCTGCGGCATTTATAGCCGCAGATGAAGACGTCTGCAATGATGGTTTAGAGCAAATTTTTGGCCGCAAACACGGGTTAGTACTAAACCAAACAATATATAACTTCTTAAGTGACACTTTAGTTTGCTTTCCTTTTTAGCTGCGATCGCAATTCTACATTTTGCTTGCTGACTGAAAACAAACCGTCAGCTACCCGTGATGTTTACACCTGTATATGTAAAGAGTCTTATTATTTGCCAAATACTACTTTGCAGGGATTTCGTGGTGATATTGTTGAAATGTCTGAGGGTTATGATAACTACTCCTGCATACCTTGTCCAGCTGGTTGTTCGAACTGTGATTCCACTGGCGTTTGTTTATATGGTGAACCTCAAGAAGCAGTATCCTTAGAAAGTCTCCTAAAAGTATCAGTTGGTTCTGTATTGGGTGCATGTATTTTATGTTGCGTTGTATTGAGTGTTATTGTGTTTCAACAAAGAAAATGTAAGGTAAGCGAATAAACTTTTTGACTGAAACTATTTATTTGGTTGTTTCCTATTTTAAATTGAGCAATTATGTAAAAGCTTTTTTGAAATACAAACTCAATAATCTTTTTATTAAAATATTCTTTTGAAACGATTTATATATCTAGTTGATGTAACTTTTTTCTATTAGACAAAGGTATATCTATGGCTGTACTTACGTAAAGAATTTTTGTGAGCGAATTAGTTATCCCTCGGATTCAAAATAAATGCCTTTATTGCACCAAAGTTAGAAATATAATGTTAATTTATTATATATCATATGACCTAATTAAAGTGAAAAATAATATTAAAAACTTTTAAAGAGAAAAAAGTGTAAAAAAATTTATAAAAGAGTATTGAATGTATGAACTTTTTGTAATTTTTAGTCCACATTAATAGTACGTATAAAATAATCCAAAAGGATGAGGGTTTTCACGTATTCTATCCTTTAAAATGATTTATTAAGTATTTTAAAGATTTTCCCAGAATATGTACAGTAAATTTTGCCATATCCAATTTTTTCACCACAAATATCGCGAATACCACTAATATATTATCATATCATTGCAATTATTTCAAAGTAACAGGCGTCTGTTTTCATTTTAGGCCATCGCTTCTGGTATGTGGACGGTTTTGGAGACTATATTATTGGGTATCGTTTTACTTTATGCATCGGTAAGTTTCTACACAAAATCAAAGTAAAGCTTGCAAAATATTTAAAGGGCTTAATGTATTTTTCTTCTATATTAGGTTGCCATTCATTTTCTACCCGCTTCCACTGAACGTTGTCTTATCGAACCTTGGTTACGTGAATTGGGCTTTATAACTTGTTATGGTGCCATCATATTAAAATTATATCGACATTTGGTTGATTTTCGTACACGCAAAGCTCATCGTTGGGTATTACGTGATATTGATTTGCTGAAATATTTAGGCACCATGGTGTTTGCTGTTATTTGTTATATGTCTGCCTTCACAGCATCGTCCTTAGATCTAATGGAGACGGCACAGCTGGAGAGTTTACGTGAAGTGAATACGAATACATGCCAACCACTCAAATGGGAATTCGTAACACAGATCAGCGAAATACTTATACTGTGCTTTGGATTACATTTAGCATATGCCAGTCGTAATGCTAACACACAATTTAGGGTAAATTTGAGTTGTAATTATTATTATAATAGTATTATATAATAAGCACTTGAATTCGTGTATTGTTTAATGCATAAAATTAATTTTTGCAATAATTCATTTACTACTTTCTGTTTTTCTTTAGGAACGACAATTTCTTGTAACCACCTTAATAATAGAGTTTATAGTCTCTTCAATATTTTATATAATTCGCTATTTCTACTTGCCTGCCATGAGTCCAAGTGCCATTTTTTTGGCATTATTTGTACGTTCTCAACTCACCAATACCATCGCTTTGGGACTCATATTTGTACCGAAACTATGGTATCAACACAAACAGGTATGCTGACTTTTGAAAACATTTCTTTTTTCTTCTTTCTTTATATTCGAATATGTATTTTATTATTTACATTAAAAATGAATTTGTTAATGAAAAATTACACTTTAAAAATGAGATTAAAGTTCGCTAAAACTTTCAGTTTTATTAAGATATAAACTGATAAAATAAATAATAAAAAAATACGTAAAAGTTACAGCATATTTTTGGGGGATAAATTTCAACAAATTAAGCGGTATGTTTCATAGAGCACGTAGAGAAGTGATCGGTGTAGTGTGTTTCCACTATCGTGTTTTTGGGGCATTTTTGAGCAAATATATCGAAACCGTCTCCAATCTTGCAGTTCGAATGTGGCTTTTCCTTTAATATTCTGCTTATGAAAAATTTAAGTAAAACTATAAGAAAACAACAATTTTTATTTATAATTTTTAAAAATTTAAAAAAAAAAATTAATTCTTTTATTAATTTATGATCTTTTAACTTAATGAAAAACTATTGACTTATAAAATTCGTTCGCTATTCCACACTACAAACGGTTGTGTATTTTTTTACAGTGAAATGTTTATGACGTCAAACTAAAATTTATTATTACTGTACTATGGTTAGTCATCCTCTCTAATCTATACATTTTCTGAAAGTAAGCCATTCCAATGTTCAGTTTGTTACTTCTTTTTTCTTAAAAAGAAAAATAAAAACAAAATGAAATTATTCATCCTTTCAATTTTGTGCATATTATGAAGTGACGGTATAAGGACACTATATATTTGCATTCTTTTTAGGAATAACAAATAATATATATATATTTTATTCTATTAGGTTTAGGTGCTTACGAAAACAAAATTTCTACCTCTCTCTCTCTCTCTCTCTCTCTCTCTCTTTTTCCTCTATCTCTTAATATGCCAAGTATGGCCGCGTATAGGCTGTTTGTCCAATAAGTACATATGACAATCCATTTCAGTTGTATATAATTTTTAATCCTAAAATTTTATTCCCTTAAGCTTAGAAAAATATTATCATTTTCATTCTGAAATTAAAAGAATGACCAACGACTGTTAGTAGATGCCCCTAAAGTATGCTGTACATAATTAACGTTTTTGTAAATATTAATCTTTTGGATTAATTAAAGATTTTTAAATATAATTTTAAAAAATTTCAGTAAATGATGTTATTTTTTAATGAAATAAATTATGATTATAATCATACAATTTAAAAAATAAGGGAAAACGGTTTTTTGTACAGTTTTTATTTCTTTTGTATACAAAAAAAAAAATTTAAAGAAAAAATGCTTTATTAGAAGTTTTTTTATGTTTTAAGACTCTTAAATTAAGATCAGAAGAAAATATACGAAAAGAAAAAACAACAAATTTGTAAAAAATATGTTTAACTAAGCGAGCTATGAAGTTGCTGCAAGTCTTGCATAGTGTTTTGTGTTGAATTCTGTTTTTGGTAAATGTATGTGTTGATTGTTTCTATTCAAATGTATGTATGTATGTATGTATATATATTGTATTGTGTATTTATTTTGTTCTCTCTGCATGGCTCCTTGTTTTTTGGGGTTGCTCCCAACTTTTGGTTCAATTCTTTCTATATTCAAATGTTTTTGTTAATTTTGTTTAGTTTTTTGTTTTTTTATTTAAGGTTAAAGGAAAAAAGGAGAAACCCAAACCAAAAAACTTTTTCTTATAATTTTACATTGTTTTTTAAATTTAAGTGTTGCATGTTTTCTGTAGCATAGATAATTATATACACTGTTTTCCTTAGAAAATTTTAATTAAAAGTTTAAGCTTTCATGCAAAAGAGATTATGTATAAAATTTATAGTTTTTCTTTCAAATAAAGTTTTATAAGTGTTTTTTACATAAAATTGGAGTCATTAATTTAAAAACTATATTTTTTAAAAAAAAATATAAATTGAAAACCGAAAATTATTTTGAAAAAGTTTTTCTAATTTTTATTTTTATTTAGAATTTTTATCATATGAAGTAACAAAATAATATATAAATAAATAATCTCATTTTGCATTTTTCAATCTGTATTCAAGAAACTTTTCGCCTATAAAAAATTCGGTTAATATTCGAAATTAATTCCATTAAAACAAACATTTTTAACTAGTAAAAAAAACTTATTTATAAAAAAAAATTTTGAAAATTGAACTAAAAATTTTTGAAACTTGTTTCATATTTTTCCCCAGTTTATAATGAATATTAAAACATTAAATTAGAAAGTTACAATATTACCTTCTTTATAGCTGAAATAAGTTACAAATCCAGAAAATATTTTTCAGTAAGAAAATCATGGACTTTCTTCTCTAAATGCAGAAAAATTGTTACCATTTTTTTTCTAAATTTCCAAGTTTTAAAAAATATTGTTCAGGGAATTTTCTTTTTTAACTTTAATCAAGAAAAAAATATTTGATTTGATTTGATTGATATTTAAATTAAAAAGGAAATATATGTGTATTAAAACTAATTATAAGTATGTTAACTCAAAAAAACAAAAACGAAATGCTCACGAATTTTTTCTAAAAGATCTTTGTAATCATCTGTTCAAACGTTTTTTGGAGAGTTTTGAGTGATGAAAATTGTTAGTCAATTGTGGTCACTTAAACATATCCCAATAAACAAAATTGCACCGATAAAAATGAATTCATCTGCTAATATACACACTATAAAAACCAGTCTGCTTAATAAATAGCTTCATTATTTTTTTTATTGGGTATTATTATTTGTAATTTTTTTTAACTCAGATTCAAAAAAACATTTTTTTTTTTTTCTAAAATTTTCCTAACTTTTTTTTTAAGAAAAGTGACCAATCGAAAATAATGAAAAATCTACGTAATCATTAATTTAGGATTTAAATAAGTAAATGAATTACATTATTATTAAATATTAGATTTATTTTTTATTACATATTATGAAGAAATTAATAAAATAAGTAAATAATGGGAAAAAAAAGTTTTTCTGCAAAAGGTGAATTACATTTCGAAAGGATACAGTGTATATAAATATTATACTCGCATATATAATAAAATGTTGTGCTGAACTTTCTCTCTTTTTCTTTCCTTCTTGCCTTTTTTGAATTTATGCTGTAAATTTCTTTAAATTAGACAAAAAATCGGTTTTCCTTTTACTTCAAAGTAAAAAACCTACTTAACTTCTTGCTGCTGGCCTTATTTTGAGTATTCAATTTCATCTCTTCATTTTATAATTAATTTAAGTTAATTTAATAAAATATTTCGTTTTATTCAAAATTTTAAGTTTTTTTGCCATTTTAATTTAATTTTTATTATTATAATTTTTTTTCTTTTTAATTTTAGAGAGTTCATCGCAGACACAATTATAGTCAATAAGAAACAAAAACACTCACCATAAATTTTTCATCTCTATTTTCACTTTCAAATATAATTTAAAACTTTGTTTTTCATTAAATTGTAACAATATTTATTACTTTTTGCCAGTATTAAGTTTTTTTTTGTAAAAAATTTTTTTTTTTTTTTGTTTTTATTCATTTTTGTTTCTATTATTTAGTTTTTGGGTTTTTTGTGTTTCTATTCTTTTTGTTTTCCTATTTTCCTATTCTGTGTGGTTTTGCGGTGTTTGGTTGCATCTTCATAGCTTGCAGGTCCGTTTCTCTTGCCCATGATCTATCAATACGTTTACCTGTGGATGCTTTCAAGGGTTTCTCACGATGTTGGCCAACGTTTTGGGTGGTGGTTTATGCTGGATTGTGTCCTGGGTGATTCCCGATATCGGTGAACTGACAATAGCAGAAATGAGTCCGGAAGATATACGCGCTGAACTAAAAAGGTGAGTAACATAAAATCTATGTAGATTTTAAAAAATTGTTCTGCAGAATACAGGCTACTAAGCAAACTGCTACGAATCAGAGAGAAATGTATGCCCCATGCTATCCGCAGCAGCAGAGAAATGTTTATTGACAAACCGTTGAACAGAATTAGTAAAGTACCGAAAGCTTTCAAAATAAATAAAAATTTCTTTTTTAGAAATGTAAATATAAAAAAATGTTAGTCTCATAATTATTCGTA